>CAJJDP010000168.1:97564-131411 GCA_905182995.1 Paramecium octaurelia | reverse complement strand
ATCATTTGTTAAAAATATGGCTTCATTTAATAATTTCTACCAGAATAAAATCTAGAAAAAATAGTTGCCTGGTTCAATGACTTTATTTAAAGACCATGCAATTTTTTCAATCCAATAATGATTGGTGAAATAACTTCTTTCCTTTTCCTTTAATTACATTATATGTACATTCCCCCTTAAGTCTTGTGTCACTGATTGCCTTTACTATGTTCTTACAATCGCAATCTGTGAAATTTATGCCAATAGAATCATTTTGTAAATGTCAGAGTAACTTTTTGGTTGTAATTCATCAACAGAGATTTTTTTTTGTTTATCCTATCAATAAAACGTAAGCATTTCAAATAGTGCTTATGGATCCACTTGTGATACTTATTGAAACTTACTGCTAACTTAAGTTGTAGTCAATACTAGTTGTAAATTAACTTAGCCATTAACATTTCAAATTAGTCTCCTGATGCTTGTGTACTTTATACACTGATGCAGCATTAAATGACTGATGATTAATGATATTCTGGTTTCCTGTTACCTTGAGAAGTTACAGGAAATGCTCTGCTGCACTTTTGAAATTGTTTTTGCATTTCGGACTCTATCTTCTGGGAAATTATATGAAGTATACTGTTCCATTTCAGGTAAAATATTGCCTATTTTTTGGTCGTTCATCAATATTTTCTGATAGAGTTTGTCAGTCCAAAGCGTTGCTTAACTTGAACATCTCAGAACCCTTATGCATCTGGTTATATACTGGGAGTGAATCAGCATTTTAGTATATTATTGGCTCTCTCGTGCACATAATGCAACAAATGTTTTTTCATTGTAATTCTGAAGCTCAGAATATAATACTTTTCAATATTGTCTTTTTACATCATTTTAGTGGATTTAAAATAATTCTTTTTAAGGTAATCAATTACTATGCACTTAATCACAAAGGTGTTGTAAGTTCCCGTTCCACTCTATGCATTTTTGGAGCCTATTGCTAATTTATTGCACTTGCTTACTATATCCGTCAGGCTCATCTCCTTATCATTATTGTGATGAGGGTGTTAACTATCAGGCTAGAAGTGCTTGTTCAGATACTCAACATTATTTGCATGTTGGACATATGCATCATCTAAAAATGCAGCAGCTTTGTAAATTGATTATTGTTGACACCAAAAATAAAGAAATAGTTTGTTCATCCTGCATAGACGTGTCTTCATTGCTTGCAGTTGATTATGTTTCTGGTTAATCCACAAATGGCATTAATCTACTATTTATCCAAACCATTGTGCCGTATGAACTAGCAGTTGCACCCTTTTTCTGAACTATTCTGTCTAGATCGAAATAACATGTAATATTCTATGGATAACTCTTTAGACAACTGCTAACCAATATCTGTTTCTCATTTTAATACTGCAGGTCAAAATAAGAGCTTCTTTTATTGAAATTATGCTACCGAATTAGATGATCTGCAAATATTGGTGTAATAGGATATAGATTTTATTTTCTAAATAGAGTTCTACAACATGTAACTGCTGGCATCCGATTTTATTTGGGGAAGGAGTGCAACTATTACATGCAAGCTTATGAAGAATGGAGCAGCACAATTTTTGGAAGAAGTAGCATGAGTAAAATATTGCTGATCAAAATTCATTGCAAATTCAACAGCAATTACAAATCTTTGTCAAATTGTGGGTGAAATAGACCATTCATTCATCCACGCAGAGTGAGAAGCTAATTTTGAGGGATTACGATTGTTATGCTATTAACAACATATTAATTTTTATTCATTGCTGAATTAATCGCTCAAATTAGACAATGGAAAATTTTGGTCTCTCTTTGTTTTCAAAGGCAATTACATTTGATGAGCTGCCGCTGGATATCTATGAGAACATCTTTTACATTTATTCCATTAAAAGTATGCATCGATAATAGTGAAGCAAACCAACAGGCAATTTGTGCAAGCGTTTTGATCGCAATGAATGCAAGGGAGTGAGGATATCAACAAGTAGGACTCAAAGGATGGAGTCATATTTCGCCTTCGTTATCAATTCTAAAAAAATTAGGGACTAATGTAAGGATTGTAGATATTGAAGGATGCATCCAACAAGACATAATTCAGCAATATTAATTTGCATGGCTCAACAATTCTATTACGATATCCTTATGTTTTGTTAATAATCATCTTAATGAAAATTAAAATAAAGTTTGAAGTAAGCATCAAGGATGATTCAAATTAATTTACAAATTGTGATTACAACACTATATGATTTAGAGTTAAGCAGTTTTTGTAAATATTATGATCAATTAAGGTTTCATCATGATAACAATATAAGAAATTACTACATAAAGCTTGACAGTAGGATGCATATAACAACAGTTCAAGTTAATTATTTGTTTACCTACCTTCACAAAGATGTGTAAGGAACTAAATTTTTGAAATTTCGCAATTATAACTTCTATAGATTCATTATATCTTTGCACACTGTTATTTGAATTAATGAAAAAAGACTCAAGTAGTGTTTAAACTCCAAATAGTGCAAGTAATCCATCAAAACAGATTTCAAGTTTGACAAAAAACTATTTCCATTAAATTTAAAATAAATATTAATGCAACTTTTAATCTCTTGTGCAGTAATAATTAGATATCAAAATGAGAAGGACTAATTACTGAATCTTAATAAACTCCCTTCTGAATTATAAACTTTTACTCATTATAATATCATTGAAGATTTATAATTAAGAAGTTCAATTTTTCTACCATAAAGATTTATGTATAACAACTTACTATTAAATGTAATATTATAGTCTCGCCTATTGAATAAGATATTATTTATTGGACATCAACTTATGACTTCTGATAAATTTATCCGTCGACTTTAAAAAAAGAAATTCGATTTAACATTCTCTTAACACTAAAATTTAAAGTTTCATATCCTAATCATATGGTATTTTCAGCTCTTGATTTTCCTCAGTCCATTATAAATTAACTCCAATTTTAATTACATCATCTCTTTTAAAATTGCAAAGATTTATTATTTGACGAATATAAGAGAGTTTGAAGGAAGAAAGTGAGCTAGAGGAGGAGCACTTCTTAATGAGTTTAAACTTTGTAGCAGGAGTATGTTTTGGCTCATTACATCAATAATAAATATATATATAACTCTCATCTTTTTTAAAGTAAGCTTAATAATTTATAATCTAATGCTAAAAAATCATGTTATATAATTTAGAATGGTAAAGAAAAAATTCTTGATTATAATCTAGAATTAAGAGATACTTTAAGAAGAATGAGCAAATCCATATTACTTAAATGGATATAAAAGAATTTTGATTCATCTCAATGATGATATTACATAAACGAATGCTATTGTTAATTAATATTTAAGATTATTGATAATTTTTAAAAATAAACCATATTAAGTAATCTATTTTAAACATACTGTTATTCTCTCTTTGAAAATCGTATCCTAATTTAAAATATTAATGTATATTATCTCTCTAAAAATTTCGAAATAATTTGTAACAATGTATAGAGTTACAAAAGTATTATAAAGTATATATAATTTTCATAACACCTAAATCAAATTTATTTCCAACTAGATTTTATAGCCAAATTTGTAAGAAATCATTTTAATTCAATTATAGCCTAAAATTTGAAACTGGTATCATTCAATTGGAAATCATTTATGACGATTAAAATAATTTCTATATGACTAAGCATTTCGGAAATAATGAAATGATGTAAATATGATTCAAACCTTAAAAATAAGAAAGTAGATATATTTGTTCCAGCTGATTATAGTAATATCATTTATCTTCAATACACCTAGAGTTGGAAACGATATCAATTATATCCTTTTAAGTTTCTAATTTTACCAATTAAAAAGGTAGCGAAATTTCTTTAAAATTGCAGATTCCAAGCAAACTAAACATTTTAAATGTGTCCACTTAAGAGTTAAGTGAAAACGAGGTAAACAAATGATCATTTAAATCTTTTAATTCAGTTTATAATAATGTTCTTTTTTGAAAATAAATCAGCTTATTTGGGATAGTATTTGCAAGATTTTTTAATGAGGAATTATTCACATCAGAAGGTCTGCTAATTGTGCGATTTAACTACTATTTTATTGCCTTCAAGTCCAATATTTAAATTTATAATATATTTTGGGGATATGATAACACAAGATAAAATAATAATTCAAAATAGATTATGATTGAAATAATAAAGTAAATGAGTGTGAGAAGAATAGAATAATATGGAGATTATTATGTTCTCATATATAAATTGAGAAGTCCCATCTAATATAGTGAGAACTTCAACAATAGAAGATATGTGGTAATAGGAAGAAAAAATGATTGAAGTAACAAGATTGAAAGAGGAATACTTATATGTATAAAGGTTCAAATATTAAATTTTGTCAAACATAATTTCATCTCAGAAAAAAAGTAAACAGTTTTAGGTAAAAATTATCAAATCATAAGTTCGTTCTGACTACTCTAAGGAAAGTGGTGACTATAAAAATAAAATTAAATTAAAAATGAGATTAACCTATATTATTTCATTGTAGGAATATGTTGGCATAAACTTGATTCTTAAAGCAAACAAATTCTGGGCATAAGTTTAGAATAGATAATTGAATTGAGTCCTTTTCCTATCCAATTCCATGCATGAGCTTCTCTTTGTGACCCCATAATACCTTCTTATCTAGCCAATAATCGACGATTCATTTGACTTATTCCTTCCTTATTGGCCAGTTGATTCTCTGATATGAGCTTCCAAAGAAAGAGCATATACAAGAGTTTATTTTCTAAACAACTCTGGATCCTCCTCATATAGTGCTCACAACCACTTTACTTTCTCTAAGGTGATTCTCTTCAAGTGATTTTGCAATTTTTTGTTGACTTGTCAAATGGCTGTCTAGATTTCTTTGGACCATATCTCCTGGAAATGATGTTAACTGAAATATTCTCAAAATAGCTATAATAGCTATAATAATGGTTTTTAATTCAAAACAATTAAATGACTTTTGCTATCGCTTTTTCTTAGATTTTAGAAACCTCATATCTCTATTAGTAATTAGATACTCAAGCTGTTAATAACACTTAGATATTTTAGCTCTTTTAATAAGGAGAGTAGATACAAGAATACTTAAAGTAATATTATTTCTACTCTTGATAAATTTTGACCATGATTCTTAAAAAATTAACAGGATAAGAGATAACACGCACAACATTTCTAATGTATGCATATATAAACCAAAAGTATCTATGGAGGTCTCAGAAAATTCAATTACTCTTATTTTGATGTCGTATCCAAGAATTTCTTCTCACATAAGAATTCAAACTTTTACTTTTCAGAATTTAACTTAGGTAGCTAAGTTTCGCTCTTACTTAAAAGATCAAATCTATAGCATAGTTCCTATCCGACACCTGATGACTTTATTTTTCCCATCAACTAGAAGTTGAATTCAATAAGGTTCTTAATTGCTTAATCTAAAATACTTCTTTGATAATATTGTTTAATTTAATTTTAATTCTATTAGGTTTAGGGATAGCAATGTTCACAGGATAGGAAGATCTTATTAAATTAATTGATTTAAGATAAGAGTGAAATGGAGGCATTAAAAAATATTAGTAGTAACATTGCTCTCCAGGAACACCAAAAAGAGAATGTCCCTAAGTAAAACGATATTAAAATTCAAATGGAGTACGAGAAATTTGAGAATGAATTCTCAATTTATAATTAAACTTAATTAGGGAAAATGAGTATTTCAACTTAACCCATCATAATTGCTAAAAATGTATCCTGACAAGAAGCAAAAATAAAGATAATTTAATGAGTTCTAATGAAATAGATGATTAGATAGATAGAAATAATTTAAAAGAATCAACTCATTCACTGCGATTTCATATTAAATAGATTTCCATTACTGGTTATTCGAGCAATATATTAAACCAAAAATGATGAATAAATTGATATGTTTAAATATCATGGTTGAATTTAAAATGTTCTCGATTTTTAAAAGTGATATCATTTCCATTATAAAAGTATTAAATGAAATTTATAAACCAAGCACATATCTTTCAATAGTGAAAATAGTAAAAGTGAGCTATGCTAAAAGTATGTAATTTCAAATTTTAGACCGAATTCCAAATCCTTTCAGTCGTAATTAAAGTTAAGATAAAAGATGTAGAAAGGCAGAATGAGTTCGAAGATAATTTTTTAATAATCTATCATTATGAAAGAATTGAAAACAAATTGACAGAAAGGTTTTTGATTTATCTTTTGATTGATTGATAAGCAATTTAGGCAATATTAATCTTTGAATTGAGATTACAGCAATTTTTCTAAAAGGTAATTCATATGGTCAATTGAATCTCGTTGTGATTCGTTATTTCTTCTTCCTGAAAAACAGAAACACAACACAAGTTCTCCTTCAAATCAATTCCGAGAAAAGAGTGCGGAATGATGAAAACTTTCACAACTGAGATAAAGTATAAGATCCCATCATCAATATCAAAGAAATGACAGACTGCACTTCTTTGAAGTAAAAAGTGAGAGAAAGCCTTGAAAACCTATCAAACTTTAGTGTTCCAAGTTGGGTTGATCAACTTTTTTATGGAGTATGATATAGATCTTAATATGTAATGTTTTTAATTTAATTTTTTAGTGGTAAGAGGGATTCAGAATAAAGATTTAACCTAAGTTAGTGATCCCCTTAAATTTAAGGTATGTGTTACTTAGCAACTTTACTTAATAGTAGTCTTGCCAAGCATTCGTTGATTAATCAAAATTAATTTAAAAAATACAACATATTGAGCTTAACATGTAAAATTTGGCATTCCTACTAATTGTACATTCAGGAAATTGGTAAATAATTCCCACAAAGAGTTTACTTAAAGCATCGAAAAATAGATATTGCGCAAAAAAAAGAAATATGTCTTGGTACTTGAAAAGGTATTCGATAAAGGAGGCTTAAACGAGAGGTGGGAAATCTCACTTTCTGGTTGCGACTTACTGTAGCTATTAGCTATTAACATTCAAATAATGGATAACAAATGAAAAAGGATAGGACAAGTATGCTAGCTGTGTTTGAAATTAAGTTATAACAAGCTTACTTGAAGTAAAGCTTTCATCTCTTGAAACCGAACGGTCTCGTATTATTATCAAAAAGGTTAGGAGAAAATTAAATGCAGGATAATTTACTGAGGGTTGAATTATTATGTTTACACAGTTAACATTTTCTATCTAGTTCTTAGTCTTTGAAAAAATTAAAGAGATATTCTTTCAATAAGGTAGAGTTTTATCTAATCGGATAAATAGCAAATAATTTCAAAGAAAGGAAGAATATCATCCTTTAAGTATCGCTTTATAGTATCAAGAAATAAAATATAATCTTCGAAGAACTCTTATTTCTGTATTGTTGACAATATGGAGTGATTCAGTAATCATTTCTGGTGGGTTCTCGCTGAACCGAAATAAAAACTTGATCATAGTTTAAATTCATCTTTTTTTTTTCTTAATTTTTTCAATATAATTATATATCGAATTTTAATTTAATAGTTTATACTCTCCAACATATATTTTTGAATATACACCAAAAGTCAAAATCTTATATTAACTTAATTTTCTATGATTAATTTATACTTAATCTTCTATGAGAGCCAAATAGCTTTCTAATATATTTTGAAATATCTATTAAATTGTTGTGCTTCTAAATATAATCCTATTATAAGTTTCAACTTTGCATCTTGAAAGTGTTGTCTATATTATTAGTAGTTTTAAAGATTACTTCAAAGATACTAATTCTACTAGCAGTAACATTCATTAAAGTATGAAGCTTCACTTTACAAGCCTAAGAATGATTATACTCGCTTATGTAACTATATCATTGCACCCTGTCTATGATTGTACATATAATTGTATAAAATGTGCATCTCTTTCAATTTAAGAAACAACTTTTATCCTAAATTCAACTATAACTGTAATGGAACTCCTAATTTCATGTTAAAATTCTAAATTGTAGAGTAAGTAAATGAAACAATAATTCTTTATATAAAAATCAATCATTAGTTACTACCCAAATAGCTTTAAGAAAAATATCTATTTTTTTCTTTTATTAATAAGCACCTTAAATCTCATAACATATGGTTGTGTTTATTTAAAAGACAATCTTGTTATTTAAAATTTAAATAAAAGCATTGAAAAATTTAATACTGCCATGCTTGTTTTTTTTTCTTTAAGGTTTTATTATTAAATAGACAAATTTAATCTTAATTTAAATATATATATCTTCAAATTTAAGAGTTCATTACTTTTTTCATGGTAAGTGTAATTAGATATAATTTTTTCTCGAATCAAGCAAAATTCGAGAAAAAGTAACTGTGTGATAAGTTACGATAGTAATAGATTTAATAAAATTAATATTTTGTCCTTCTCACCAATATCATTATATCAATTTCTTAATATATTTATTTTATGCCAACGAGCATATTGTGGATAAATTTTTATCGCTTGAGTGTATTCAATCAACTCATTGCAAATTTATTATCAGTGTAATATTGTATTTCTTCGACTATACAGGTTCAAAAATTAGATTGTTCTTCTTCAATTAATGCATAGTCTTTTTCTTAAATGTCAGAATACAAAATGACTCATACCTATAATTGGTATTGCTTAATTATTATCAATTCATGCTTTGACACCTCAATTTCAGCTGGATCAGGTTTTGCATTGCTTAATTATAATCCATTAATGTTTTTGTCTTTCCTCGGCAATATCAACATTTAAATTGACTAATATAAGCAATGTAGTGATAGTCCTTTTCAAGTTGGATTTCTCGATTATAATCAATTAATGCATTCTCAATATTTACCCCCCCCATAGTTGAGACATTTTGGATAAGAATTATTAAATCTAGTTAAAGGTTTAGGCTAATAGGTCAAAATGATTAATTATACTTTCATTAATAAATAAAGTACCTATCATGACCCAACATTAGTCACCAATTTAATTTTATTATATTGTACTTCTTAAAAGAAAAAATTCCTGTTCTTTGTTTAGTTTATAAAGTAAACATATGAAATATGAAAGTTGATGAGATGAATAAATCAATTAAATAATCCACTCAAAATGATGAAATTGTGAATTAAATAAAAAAAAGTTGCTTACTTTTCAAAGTAAGCATCATAATTATATCAAATTAATAAAAAAGATAGAGATACTTACTGATGATTTAGGTTGAATTAATCCTTTTAATTTGGTGGAGTATTTAGGTATTGTAAATTGTTTCCATTCAATTTAAAATGGCCACTGTATATTCATGTTGATTTAAGTGATCTATTTTCAACTTCTTCAGCTAAATTAATTTTTTTGTGTTACACATAAATGGAATTTTGTGTGAAAAGTGATAAGTTCCAAATTTTTAAATTATGATTTATCAGCATAACTTTTATTTGGCGAAAATTATTTACTTAAACTATATTAGATTTCATAATTGAAAGATTATGCATATCAATAGAAGGACTATAATGTAATTAATGTTTGAGATCACAGTTATGAATAACATTTTTTTAAGAAAAGATTGCACAATACTAATTATATGATAGATTTTCTGATTAATATTGAAAATTTATTTAATTTTAATTTTGGACTGATGCAATATTCTAATATACATCAAGTTGATATTAAATTAGAGTTTTTAATATATTGGTTGAATTTATATATGATTTTTAAGTCAATACATTGTTTAAACTATAAATGATTTTTAGGTCAATATAATGGTTGAATATATTTACAATTTTTAGGTCAATTTATTGTTAAATTATAGATGAATTTTAGATCAATTTATTGTTTTTAAATTAAAAATGATTTTTAGATCAATGCATTGTTATTCTTTTAAATTATTAATAATTTTAGATCAATCATATATTTTTTAATAATATATGATTTTCAGATCAATATATTGGTGATATTTATATTGATATTTTGATCAATATATTGGTTGATTTATATATGATTTTTAGGTCAATTTATTGTTTTAAACTATAATGGTTTTTTAACTCAATATATTGTTTTAAATGATAATAGGATTTCAGATCAATATATTATTGAGAAACAAATCCGAATTTGTTTTTGTGATGTTAGTAGTTTAGGGGCTTATACAATTTATAATACTTGTATTTTAGAGTGGCGGTAATTGAAATTATCTAGAATAGGAATTAGTACATATATCATTTGAAGTTCAGTAACTCCTCAAGATTTTCTTAATTAATTCGAAAACTGAAAAAATTCTTAAGAATAACCATTATACCAAAAGAAATTAATATTTGTTCACAATATTTTAAAGGTTAATTAGAGGTTGTATGATATATTTCAGGTTAAATTTACAATCAAATTATTGATTTATGTTATTAGACTGATGGAACTCATGATGCTGAACTTGTTAACTTGAGTAAATATGATGAATACGATGTAAAATAATGCATAATTATAAAATTCCTTTTTTAATTGTAATAAATCATCACAATGAAATTTTATTAATTAGATCAAATAGTTAACAATTCTTTGATTCAAAAATAACAAAATCTATAAATGTTTTGTATATTTAATTTTGAAATTTTTATCTATCCATCAAATATTTTTGCATGATGATTGAAAATGTAATTTATCTTCAAAGTTTTTATTTCTTATTAAATTTTCTGTGTCTCTCTTTTAAGCTAAAATATCATGACGCATCTTACCATTTCTTTCTATGAAAAATTAGAAGCCTTGAGTAAACTCACCACACATCTTTAATTTTTCATTCAACCAGCAAAATATGTAACTTTCTTTACTATTTTTCGATGTAAGAATTGAATAATTTCAAACTAAGAAAATATCATGTAAGTAAGCGATGCCTGTTAAACATGTGATTTATCTTATTTTAGGTTAAAAGCCCTTCCAACTAGATTTAAACATTACCCAAAACTGATCTCTTATTTGCTCAAAAGATATAACTTTTCAAGTTTGAAATTTATGCTTTATTGTCATACATTCTAATAAACTGTAATTGTTCCTAATACAGATCTATATCCTATATTAAATTAATAATGTGAATAAATTTTCTAATCTAGAAATGATTATTATTTCAACAGGAGTTTACCGTTCGCTGGTGTAGAGTAAGGCTGATCTCTGTATTTAGTCAAGCTTAACATCATTGTTTAATAAAATCCATAACTTATCTTCACAAGAATCTTAGATTTATTTGTTATTCGCCCAAAATCAAAAACTAAATATGTGATATTTTTCTGTATATAAAGAGTAACTTAAAACTATCTTCAAGAGAATATATTAATGTACTAGGATTTGTCTTTGATTACATGCTTTCAATTTGTTCATTTCTACCTTCTCATAATGCATAATTAGTAAACTCAAGAGTTGAAAAAATATTAATAGATATATAACTTATTTCAAAAGTGTGATTATATACAAATCCAAGGTTAATTATATGCACTGATTAAACTAATTAATACTTTCCATAAAAAATGCCTATTTTTGGAAAGTGCAACTGAAGAATTTTTAAACGTACCAATTTTAATTTATCAGACTGTAATAAAGGTAAAAGGCATCAATGTTATTAAGACTTAGATTCACTTTATTCTATTCAACAACATTCAATCATTTTTGACAATATCTTGCTATCTAGCTGATGACTAGTGCTTCTAACACGTTTTATTAATGCATGCTATGGACCTTCAATCACATATTGAATTTAATTAGTCAATCCTAACGACTTAATGTGCAAAGAACATCCCAATCTGTTTTGTCCCTTCAAAAAATCAACAAAAAGTACTCTTTTTAGTATAAAACTTCAGTGTAGATAGGTTCGTTTAGGTTTTAAAAGCTAATTAACTTTTTGAATATTTCTGCTATTGATACTGCTTGAAATTGAAGATTACAATACTGAAAGGAATAAAGTAGTTATCAATTGATTAGTTAATTAAAATGTTAATTAATATTTGTTTAATTGATTTCAGATCATACTGCATCTTGAGATTTACTTTAAGACTTAACATAGGCTACCAGGCGTAAATTTTTTGATTTCTAAATAATGCAAAAATCAGATCCATCTGCTCTGATTCTAGTATTAACCATTTCTGGCACTTTTGTTAAGTAGACTTTTGGATCCTTTTTAAATTTTCGCCTCTAGAAGATTAAAAAGTACTATACCAATAAGATTTAACAGATTCAAGGTCAGACTCTAATCATTAAACTTGCAAAATTCATTTTGACCTTTCAAGAGTAATATGTTGAGCAACCTGAAAATTATGCAAAGAAGTACTTATCATCTGGATGTTGCCTAAGACTTAAAAATGGTTTCTTTCGGAATTTTTCAATAGGATCAATATCAATTTTCTATTTAGATGTCCTTGAATTGAAGTAAATACATTCACAGATGAAAAGTATCAAACTAAACGACTACTATGGAATAATCTACGTCATTAATTTTTCATAAAGAAATAATACCTAAAAGTCTTTGTTAATTCACTGAAAGCCCATGATTCTTTTCCTAAAAAACTCTTTTCTTTATTCCTGTGTGAACAATATATTCTAAGGTTATATCATTTAAAAGAGTTAATCAACAGCATCAGAGATTGAAATTACATTTTTTGGGATATCATATTCTCATTCTTAACAACACACCCAATTCAGATCTTTACTTATATTAAGTAGTTTATCTCTACTTTTGACTTCAATTAGTGTTTTTCATCATTTTGCATATTGTTATTGATTGTTGAAATTATAGACTAAATAATCAAGTTTTTCATATTGGAATCACATTAAATTCACATATGCTAGAATAAACTTATAATTATTTGTATAATCTTTATTCAATACAATCCTTAAACATTTATCTCTTACACAAAATATTATAAATATATATTAGCTGAAATGTTCTTGATTGTTAATCATAAATTTTTAATATGAATTTAGTTTAGCCCTCATGCTAAGTTTTATCCTCTTGCACTATTTAATTTCTGAATAGCAATAAGATAATAATTGAATAGAACAATAACAATTTAACTACATTATAGACCTTTAAAAGTGCAAAGTTTTCAATAATACTAAAATAAATTGCATTAACTTCAAATAGTATCTCATATTCATATTCATTATTTAGATTAATGATAATCATATCTGCAAAACCACAAGTACTTCTTTCTAATATTATTATTATTATTCAACATTGCATGTCCATGAATATCAAATATCAAATCAGCTGATGAGATATTCATCATAAAGTTCTATTAAGGTTATTGTTTTCTAATTTAAGCTCTTTCGTTCCATCTTCCGTGCTACCAAACTGTATTATTCTTTCCTGAATTGTTGATATGACATTCTTCCTTGATTATCATTCATGAATGGACTAACTTTTGTTTAATCCATTTTTCTTTTCTGTTTAAATGTTTCTTCCATTCTCGTCTTTGTCACTTATTCCCTTACTCTCTCCCTTTTCAAGGAAATTATATTTTCTAATTTGCTTTCATCAGGTACTTACAGATTTTCATCTTTTAATTACTAGGTGTTACACGCTTTTTCTTATATTGAACTTATTTTATGTAACACCTTAGTTTATTCTACAAATGACTCTTAAAAGTGTCGGTATTGAGGCTATGATGTTGTCACTTATTTTTTTTTAATTTTCTGAATTGGGACTTTTATTTATATTTCCTCTCTTCAGTATCTGTGTAGAGGATCATTCCAATCCCTGTATCTAAGAATTCTTATAAAATTTCTTAAGATTTCCGAACTTAGAAGTCGTTGTAAAAACCAAAAAGTGTAAGAGTGCTCTGGAAGCCAAGGACAAGGTTATTAAGAAGTTATTCTTTACTGGGATGTTTAAATGGTTCTTTTCTTGTTTTTTACTTATCAAGCACGATTTAGTTATTTAATTTTAATATTTTCTAACACAATATCTATAATTACTTGCGCCCTTATTTGAGAATGAAAAATTGTTCCATTGTATTCAATTTAAATATTTTCTTAATCAAGACATTTCTAAATTTAATTTTTTAATTACTATTTATGAAGCAATGAGCTAAAATTCTCTTTCGTTTTATTAATAAGTATTTGAGGCTAAATACAAATCATTTTTATTTATGATAAATTATAATCATTCAGAGATTTACTATTTTTATTTTTAATTTGTTTTAACCTTCAAAAACACTATTTATGCATAGATAATAATTAATCAACTGCACACAATAAAAGAAGTAAGTATCAATTCATTAATTTATCAATTCCCGATTGGTATTACTACTCATGTACTTAGAGTTAGGTTGTAATATTTCTTTATATTATTGTAACTCAAACTTCATTTTTATTTACTCCAACGCAGCTGCAATTTCTCATTTAGAATAATATGATGATCACAATCATTTTAAGGAAATTTTTAAATTTTATCTACTCATAAGAGGAAAAATATATGGACTAACTGAGCAACCGTTTTAAACGAATCATTAAAGAGCCTAACAAGAATACAACTAAAATTGATCACACTATTAATCAATGTGATCAAATATAAGAAATACTTCATTGAAAGCTTGATGACACTTAGCTAAAAAATACGGTGTTTAAAATCGAATATAGCGCATACCAGTAAATAATAATAGGAAATCTTAGAACTCGAAAAGAAAGAATAAAAGAATTAAATTTATATTAGTCAAGCTTTGCAAATACAAGAAAAAACATTAAAGAATTTTCCATATATGATAATAATTAGATAGATTCAAACTCATGCACAACAGAAACAATCTTTCATTTGAAGTCGGATGCTAATGAATATACCCCATAGTAGAATAATATTAATAATCGATGAGATTATGGATTAAATTAAATATATTCACCATCTTATATTCATGAAGATAGTAATAATAATAATGTTGGATGAGGAATATATGTGTCTTTGGATCACTTGGTTCAACACTTGTGGTACAGGAGTGTTTAAAAATATCTATTTTGTCCCTCAATGTGGCACACAGGGGGCAGATCATTCTATCGTCAAAAGATAGCCTCAATAACCCACAAATCTATATTAATTTATTCAACCTTGATGCAATTAATTTGAGTTCCTCCTTAAGGTTTCTTATTACTCTAAAATATCTCTCTAGATCTTTGTCTCCAACAATTCTGATTTCTATTACTCTAATGGTTGATTTATTCTGGCTAGGATTACACATCACAATGTCAGATGCATAGTATAACGTATCTATGAAGCCCACACATTTCTAAGTAACATTGTCCAGTTGTTTATCACTTACAGCTTTAATAAAATCCAAATCTTTCATTATTATGCGCCTCGCTTTATTAAACTCACCTCTTCTGCTCAATATGTAATCCTTCTCTAGTCTCAAGTTTGATTGTAGGTACTCAAAGTTAAGCTTCAAAAACAGTTATAGATAGCTATTCACTCCATAGAGTTGTGCAAATTTAACAAGTCCATCAGGAAATATTTTCATAGGAAGAACCAGTTTGTCTCAATCTTCACCCAAATCTTTAGTCAAGAATAAGACCTCATCTATCAGTTTAATATCTTAGATAAGTCCATCATTAAGTCGACTAGACGACCATTATTGGGTTACGACACTAGAGTCCATCTTTAGCCTTTTCTCCATTTCCTTGCTCCTTTGGGAATATTAATCCGATATCCTTTCTTCAACAATCGCTTGGCCTAAATCTGCTGTTTTTCTTTCTTTTACTAGCTCAAGGTCCTGAATAACTATCTTACCTTCGAACTCTCAATCGAGCTCGGTCTGCTAGGCTTTCTTTCTCCCACTACTATTATTTTCTTCTTACCTCTTGCATTACATATATAGCTAGACCAATTCTACTGTATTAATTGAATATTCTTATTGTTCTTTTCTTTGGAGAAGCCATCCAATTATTCCAGTTGATTCTTGTATAAGACTACATGGTCATAAATCGCTACGTCGTCTTGGATTTATGGCTCTTCTATATCACTGGGTCCTTGCCTGGGAACTAGTCCCATCTATGTATCACTATGCCAGCTTCAACTATCCTTGGTATAGTACTCTGGTAACCTTACTTTTAAATACTAACTGCGCATTCTGATAAATACTTATCGTCCATAAGATTATCTATTTAAATATATTTCTCCTCACCTTATCTGTTAATCCATATTTTAGGTATATTATGAAGATTATATATTCTTCAGAAAGACCTAACTTTTCTATAATTGCAGTTACGATCTTTAAACTATCAAAATAAATAAATTATTATCTAAATAATCAAATATTAAAGCTCATAAGCCTAATACCTAAGTAGAGGTCCATTATTCTTTTTTATATAAAAATTTGTAAACTGACAAAATTTATTCTATATTACTTAAGTTTGAATATTAATCTGATTTGGAATAAAATTAACTAAAATAGAAGAGCTTTGAAAAGACTTACATTTAGGATATATTTTAAATTAATTTCCCTTAGTATTTACTATTTTCTCAACTCTATTTTAAAAATAATTATTGCATACAGTAGTTGATAATATACTTATGTTTTAATCGAAACTACTTTTATTTTTGAATATTCTTCTGCTTTTTGCAAATGATTTTGCAATAAAAATATCAATAAATACTGTTTAAGTTTCAGAACTTCACCAGAACACTTGCTCTAATAAATTTAGAATTGTATTCAAACTTAAGACTCTTAAAAAATCATATTTCAAGTTTTAAGCTTCTTAAAAGTTAAGCGTTGTTTTAATAATTTAATGCCAATTTTACTCATTAATAGTGATAAAAATTGAATGTAGATATATGTATTATAGGTAAAGTAGATCTAAAGTTGTTATTGAAATAATAGTCTAAATTTTAACACTAAAGTATGAGTTCATCTCAGGACTGATGAATCAAATATTGAATTCAATAGGTGTTAATGCATTTATTATTAAAATCACTTTATTATAGCTTCCAATTTATGAAACAAAGTAAAAAAAAATAACATTATTGCGGCGCGATCTACCAGAATTTCGTTAAATTTAGGTATAACAACTTGTTTATGTTCTCAATCGTTATCATTATGAAAAGCTCTTTTTACGATAAGCATTTCATAATAGGTTAAAATTAGAATGAATAGCAGTATCTAGATCAATAAATTAGTCATTTACGCATTCCAAAGATTATATTTAATATTCATGAATTACATTATTGTAAAAGGCCCAATACAATTTATCCAAAAAAACATGAGGTTGTAATTTAACTTAGAAATATCCATCTCACTTAAAATAAAGGGTGATAAAATATACACTTTTAGTTGAATTTTTATTTAATGAAGAGATTTATAGCTCTAAAAAAATAAAAGAGCTTAGAGTAAGAAAATGTATGTGTATTAATTTCGAGATTTCAAATTGGGAAATTATTTATGAGCTTTTTTTACTAGAATTTCTTGCCTCCTGTTCTTTATTAATACCGAGTGAATTAAAGATTTAGCTAATATTTAACAAATTTTATGGCAATAAAATTTATGTTATCCAATTTTGGGTTGATTTTGAGAATACCATCCTAATGAATTTTTTTTATGGTAGCAATAAGATTTATTTTATCAAATGCTTTCATTTACCTTGAGATTAGCTACTCTAATTCTTCAAAGAGGCTATATTAAATTACAGAGTCAATTAAGTTAGTAATCCAATTCTTTGTTAACCAAATTAAATAATCAAGTTATTGAATCAATCTTGTTTTTAGAGATTCTATTTTGTTCTATAAATTCCAAATATTATATATGAGGCATAATAATTGACTCATGTTCTAAAATCTATTCTTTTTATTATTAATCAAAACAATATTTAAGAAACTGATAATCAATAATTTAAGAATTAGATTGACTCTATTGACCACAAGACTTGCATAAGAGCCTCTGATTTCTTGATAATTATGGATCTAGAATCACAAATTCTATTTATGGATGATTTAATCTACATAACAAATCAAATTCTTTTTCTATTACTTTTGGTTAATAAATTTACATTAAATTTAATAATAAATTCAATATTTACAATTTCTATTATAAAGATTATAATTTCCAATCATTATTTTTAGAACTAAATAGAAATCATCAAATGATAAGTTATTAGGAGATATTATTTTTTATATGAATTACTATAGTATGTTAGTACTTATTTAAATATCATTGTATATAGTTGAGATAAAGAATAGTGAATAATAAATTTAATTCTAAATAGTATAGTTATTAAATTTGTTAAATAGTTAAATTGATAAGGTTAATCGAATTATTAAGATTTAATTCAAATAAAATTAATTGATATTAATTAATAATGATAATAAACTTCATTTTAATATCTTTAACTTGTCAGACTATCATTTATGAGTTTATTGCTAATTCACTTACAACTAGTGGTAATTTCTTTATTTTTATATTAGAATGGGAAGGCAATTCTAATTTAAATAATTGTGGACTGATTCTATATTTGGAGTCTACTAATCCAAGTGTTCGTGTTAGCAGAATGTTTTTAGGTCTAGAACCTCATTCTCAAATTATAGTGGATGCAGAATTTTTAAGGTATTTAATATTCTTCATTGCAATAGTATTGGTACCAATAATCCAATTTAATTCTATGTAGACTCGCAATTATAAAATAGTGTGTAAGTGATATCATCTTAAAGTTTTATGTGTAGTGGTGCATAACCTGCACAGTATCAAACTATTTCTATTACTAATAAACATAATAGAAGAAATCTTTGGTTGAATTTTTTTTAATAGTCTGGAGGATTAGTATACCTAAAATTAAGTATCATTAAATGCTAGTATGAAACTGCTGGATGCATAGAGAATTATGATACACTTTGTTTATATTGGAAACTGCATTAATAATCATTTTATTAGAAATATATCACACAATCGGATGGATGGGTAGCTTAACCATTTTAGTTAACAAGTTACATATAATGTGGATATTGTTTAATGTTGGTTTTTTAATAAATTAAATATTAAACCTATCTACCTCCTCATTAAGATATTTTAATAAGGTTTTTTAAATATAATACAAATATTATAATAGTAGACTATTCATATGGTAAATTAACTATTGATAGTCTATATTTTATAGAAATATTAATAAGAAATCATCGTGACCAGATATTATAACTCAATATACAAGCTCTGCCATATAATTTTATAAGAGATTTCGAAATATTTTATACTGAGCCAGAATTAACATTTAAGAATTTCAATGAAGGTTGNCTTGCATAAGAGCCTCTGATTTCTTGATAATTATGGATCTAGAATCACAAATTCTATTTATGGATGATTTAATCTACATAACAAATCAAATTCTTTTTCTATTACTTTTGGTTAATAAATTTACATTAAATTTAATAATAAATTCAATATTTACAATTTCTATTATAAAGATTATAATTTCCAATCATTATTTTTAGAACTAAATAGAAATCATCAAATGATAAGTTATTAGGAGATATTATTTTTTATATGAATTACTATAGTATGTTAGTACTTATTTAAATATCATTGTATATAGTTGAGATAAAGAATAGTGAATAATAAATTTAATTCTAAATAGTATAGTTATTAAATTTGTTAAATAGTTAAATTGATAAGGTTAATCGAATTATTAAGATTTAATTCAAATAAAATTAATTGATATTAATTAATAATGATAATAAACTTCATTTTAATATCTTTAACTTGTCAGACTATCATTTATGAGTTTATTGCTAATTCACTTACAACTAGTGGTAATTTCTTTATTTTTATATTAGAATGGGAAGGCAATTCTAATTTAAATAATTGTGGACTGATTCTATATTTGGAGTCTACTAATCCAAGTGTTCGTGTTAGCAGAATGTTTTTAGGTCTAGAACCTCATTCTCAAATTATAGTGGATGCAGAATTTTTAAGGTATTTAATATTCTTCATTGCAATAGTATTGGTACCAATAATCCAATTTAATTCTATGTAGACTCGCAATTATAAAATAGTGTGTAAGTGATATCATCTTAAAGTTTTATGTGTAGTGGTGCATAACCTGCACAGTATCAAACTATTTCTATTACTAATAAACATAATAGAAGAAATCTTTGGTTGAATTTTTTTTAATAGTCTGGAGGATTAGTATACCTAAAATTAAGTATCATTAAATGCTAGTATGAAACTGCTGGATGCATAGAGAATTATGATACACTTTGTTTATATTGGAAACTGCATTAATAATCATTTTATTAGAAATATATCACACAATCGGATGGATGGGTAGCTTAACCATTTTAGTTAACAAGTTACATATAATGTGGATATTGTTTAATGTTGGTTTTTTAATAAATTAAATATTAAACCTATCTACCTCCTCATTAAGATATTTTAATAAGGTTTTTTAAATATAATACAAATATTATAATAGTAGACTATTCATATGGTAAATTAACTATTGATAGTCTATATTTTATAGAAATATTAATAAGAAATCATCGTGACCAGATATTATAACTCAATATACAAGCTCTGCCATATAATTTTATAAGAGATTTCGAAATATTTTATACTGAGCCAGAATTAACATTTAAGAATTTCAATGAAGGTTGTTTAGAATAAATAGATGATAAATGTCTGATTTGTCAGGAAGGTTGGATTTAAGACGAATTTCTAGAAAATTGTCATCCAATTTGTGGAGATGGAATCATTTAAGGATAAGAAGAATGTGATTATTTAATATCTAATCATTCTTGTATTAAATGCAAATATTAATGTATTGAAAATTGTTAAATTTGTTAATTCGGAATTTGTTTATAATGTGTAGATGGATTTGTTATTAATTCCAATTAAAACTGTGATCCTTTATGCGGAGATGGTAATTTGACACCATATTCAGTTGAATAATGTGAACTGACTGTGAACGGTGTATGGGAAGGTTGTTTGGATTGTAGATTCATTTCAATCACTAATTGTAAAACTAGCTATTTTTCAATTTGCTTATAGTGCGAAATAGGATTTTAATTGGAAGAAAATGTGTGTTTTCCTTATTGTGGAGATAAATTCGTTCTCTAATAATATGAAGATTGTGATGATGGAAATTTTGAACCTTATGATGGTTGTTATTAATGTAAGTTCCAATGTATTGAAGATTGCAATATATGTGATCGAGGATAATGCATTTTAAAATGTGGAGATGGATATGAGTTTGTAAATAACAAATGTCTTTCTGTTTGCGGTGATTAAATTGTCACAAAAGAAGAAGATTGTGATGATGGTAATACGATAAAATTTGATGGATGTTTTCAGTGTAAGTATTCTTGCCCAGAAAATTGTTATGATTGCTATTAAGGTACTTGCTTAGAGTGCATAGATCAATACTAATTGCTACTTTCAAATTAATGCAAATTATAATTAAATTGTGGAGATGGATTGGTCTAGGAAGAAGAGGAATGCGATGATGGTAATTATTATGCAGCCGATGGATGCAAAGATTGCTTAATTGAATAAAATTGGATTTGCATTACTATGACAAAAGATTCTCCTAGCTAATGCACATTCGTCAAAGCTCCAAACTTTGTTATTAATTATCTCAATATGACTTAGAATAAATAATATATAAGTATCTAATTTACTTAATAAGTAAAAATTTATACACCTCAACCCTTATCAGAAACTTTGAATTTTGAGATACCAGATATAGACAAGAAACACTGGAATAGCAGCATACATATAATTTAAGATGTTGGATCATATTTGAGTTTTGGAGAGTATATTGTTCAAATAGAAGTTTACTAATTACTAAAATTTAGACCAATCTTGAAAATTTTAGTGAACCAGAATGTTGCTAATATAGATAATGCCATTTTGGTCGATTTAGAAGAATAAATAACACTGCAATATCCAAATTATCTAGATTAAACTCAAAAGGATTATTCTTAAAGGTTAAAAAGTCTAAACCAATATTTAATCTATAGCTTATCAGCGATTACTGTTGTAAGCCTGCTATTGGGAAGTGGGGATTTGTTTTTTGAGATTTTGGCAATCCTTTAATTTTAGCAATATTTAAGATATATCAACGTGTAATTTCCTGAAAATCTAGTTATTTATTTTTCAATTAATGATCTGATAACTGTTCAGCCTCTCTTAGATTTTCTGTAATTCCCTCTAATTTTACAGTTTATTGATATTAAATCAAATTAGGAATATTGTGACGGAAAATTTAATTTTTACAAATAAAATTCAAGCTTGATCATTAATCTTTAGTGTCAAATATTTTAATGCTCTCTATTTTTATTCCTTGTTGTGCTGTTTCGATGGGTTAAAAGAGTGATGTATACATCGATTTTTCGTTCTAGGTACTTTTACTATATGTCATCGCTAGCATTATATATCAATCCAAAAATTGTTTTGAAAATTAGTTAATCCTTTTATAACATTTGCCTGGATTTACTTAAATTGGAGAAATTTATGTCTTTATAAGGAGTGTAAAAAGCCTTACTCCTCAATGGTTGGGATATGATATTTAAAACACTATTATATACACGAAACATCTAAACCAAAAATTACTTAGATATTGTACAACTTGTAATCGTAATTATTATCCTACTACTTTATTTTAACATATTAATAAATTTTTTCAATCTGGATTAACAATTATTTAAAGTGAACAAAAATCTAAGGTTCAAAGTTCTAAGTTTTGGTAGATAATTTTTCTTTTTATTATTCTTGATTTATGTTTAAAATTCATAAATACTCCAATTAGGATTGCTCCTCTTAACGAGCTTAATATAAACAATGTTCCTTTAAAAATATCATTTCATCTTTAGTTAAAAGAACTACATCGTTTAGATGGTAGTTGAGATATCAGTAATCGCTTTTATACTAAGTTCATTTTTATACATATCGGAGTACAATGAATAATTTAATCAGGAGAACAAAATTTTATTGGGATGGTTTCAAGCAATACTACTATCAACAGGCATAATTATAGAATTAATTTTAATCTGTTAAGAATTATTATTAAAACTTAATCTGACTTCAAGAAGAAAGTAATTAGTCGTTAAAAATCCGTTATTCATATGAATATAATGAAATAATAAATTACATCAAAGTTTATATAATATATAAAGTATTATTGAATTATAGACACAAATATATAGTGTAATAAAATTAGACAATCTTCATCGACTTAATATCAAGTCAAATATATTGTAAAAGATTCTTCTATTTCACAAAGTATTTTCATTGTTTGAAAAGTATACAGATATTAATAAATCTTAAACACAATTTATTGGATGATATATTAATAAATAATAACGAAAAGTGTTAAATTCATACAAGTCGTTAAGGAAGACTTATCTCCGAGAATTAACTAAGTCAAAATAATGGTTGAACACTATATTTGGAGGTCATTTACTATGGGTTCTGGCATTGCCTTCTAAATATTATATTTTTTTTTAGAGAGAAGGACTAAAAGAGGAAGAAAATGACCAAAAATTAATGATTAAGAGAATAGCTATAATACTTTTGGGCAGAGGAGGCTATTTTTAAATGCAGGGCTAATTGTGTGTAAAATTCATATGATTACACAAAATGACTTATTCTAAGCTAGTAGTTTCTCGTACATAAAATTCACATTTTTATATTGAGAAGACCCTTAGTTAGTTGTCTAATGAGAAATCAGAGCTTCTTGCTTCAAAAACAAAATTTAGTAAAGTTGCTTCGATTTTGATAATGTATTTTTGATGATTTCTATTAGAATTTTCTTTCAAGATGATGTTATTTATAATAGAATTATGCGTGTATTGATAAGATCAAAATTATGATATTGTTACTCCAATTATGGTAACAAATACTTAACAAAAAGCAATTTTAATTATTACAAAAGTTTTTGACGTAATTGTTTTATGTAATAAGATACGAGTTTTAAGAGGAGAATCATCTCTATTTTTTGAGAAAACAATCTATAATATAGCTTTTTATCACTAGTTGTACATTGATTTTGAAATGTTAGATGAGAAATTNAATGGTTGGGATATGATATTTAAAACACTATTATATACACGAAACATCTAAACCAAAAATTACTTAGATATTGTACAACTTGTAATCGTAATTATTATCCTACTACTTTATTTTAACATATTAATAAATTTTTTCAATTAGGATTAACAAATATTTAAAGTGAACAAAGTTCTAAGTTTTGGTAGATAATTTTTCTTTTTATTATTCTTGATTTATGTTTAAAATTCATAAATACTCCAATTAGGATTGCTCCTCTTAACGAGCTTAATATAAACAATGTTCCTTTAAAAATATCATTTCATCTTTAGTTAAAAGAACTACATCGTTTAGATGGTAGTTGAGATATCAGTAATCGCTTTTATACTAAGTTCATTTTTATACATATCGGAGTACAATGAATAATTTAATCAGGAGAACAAAATTTTATTGGGATGGTTTCAAGCAATACTACTATCAACAGGCATAATTATAGAATTAATTTTAATCTGTTAAGAATTATTATTAAAACTTAATCTGACTTCCAGAAGAAAGTAATTAGTCATTAAAAATCCGTTATTCATATGAATATTATGAAATAATAAATTACATCAAAGTTTATATAATATATACAGTATTATTGAATTATAGACACAAATATATAGTGTAATAAAATTAGACAATCTTCATCGACTTAATATCAAGTCAAATATATTGTAAAAGATTCTTCTATTTCACAAAGTATTTTCATTGTTTGAAAAGTATACAGATATTAATAAATCTTAAACACAATTTATTGGATGATATATTAATAAATAATAACGAAAAGTGTTAAATTCATACAAGTCGTTAAGGAAGACTTATCTCCGAGAATTAACTAAGTCAAAATAATGGTTGAACACTATATTTGGAGGTCATTTACTATGGGTTCTGGCATTGCCTTCTAAATATTATATTTTTTTTTAGAGAGAAGGACTAAAAGAGGAAGAAAATGACCAAAAATTAATGATTAAGAGAATAGCTATAATACTTTTGGGCAGAGGAGGCTATTTTTAAATGCAGGGCTAATTGTGTGTAAAATTCATATGATTACACAAAATGACTTATTCTAAGCTAGTAGTTTCTCGTACATAAAATTCACATTTTTATATTGAGAAGACCCTTAGTTAGTTGTCTAATGAGAAATCAGAGCTTCTTGCTTCAAAAACAAAATTTAGTAAAGTTGCTTCGATTTTGATAATGTATTTTTGATGATTTCTATTAGAATTTTCTTTCAAGATGATGTTATTTATAATAGAATTATGCGTGTATTGATAAGATCAAAATTATGATATTGTTACTCCAATTATGGTAACAAATACTTAACAAAAAGCAATTTTAATTATTACAAAAGTTTTTGACGTAATTGTTTTATGTAATAAGATACGAGTTTTAAGAGGAGAATCATCTCTATTTTTTGAGAAAACAATCTATAATATAGCTTTTTATCACTAGTTGTACATTGATTTTGAAATGTTAGATGAGAAATTCAAATGTGTTATCTTGTTTTGGGCAAGTTTAACTCAGGTATTGTTAGATTTCAATAAAACTTTAAATTTAATTAATGCTTTTAGAATAGATTTTATAAATATACAGATACTTGATATTGATATTGATAAAATTATTTTATCTCAGCTTCCTGCTTGCTTTTACTGAACTCAGAGGCTTCGCGCTTGTTGAGAACTTTTCTTGATCTTTTTAAATCTTAATTAAAATTTATATTGAATGGGGTAAATGATCATTATATTTTGGAAGTTGAGCTCTGAATAATAGAATCTATTATAATTTGGTTGAATTAGTGATTGGGCATATTTATGATACAGCATATACTTAATTTATCAAAGAATTTACCTATTAGATTAATTAAACCTCATTTACAACCTAAAAATAATACCCTTAAATTTCTTTCCAAAAATAAATATGCTAGCATTTTCTTTCATTTAGAACCTTCCAAGAAAAATTTTAGAATAGTTTGCTATGTATTAAATTATGCAATAATTGCAAATATTAATGAGGGGTTTTATCAAACTAGCCTGATGTATAAATTTTAGCTATATATGTATAACTAATCACAGCTGGAAATTGTTGATATGCTAATTTATATTATATTGGTGATGAGAGCTGCAGACTTTGAAGTTCAGTCTCATCATTTTATTGAGTGTCCTAACAATCCTCATCAATGTCATTTAATTAGCCCTTAAATTGATGAACGAGCATTATTCATCGAGCTTTTTAATGATTAATTAGTGGGATTTTAAGGTTTTTGTCATTAGTAAAGCCGAAGATGAATAAAACAAAATTAAATAAATATGTTTCATTAGGATTACCATTTAGTTATTATAAAGCGAATATCTTTATCCTTCTTTTACCAGTATTGATCCTGCGGAATAAGATTTTTAAAATATTTCAGCCTAAATGTACAATTATCTTACATCTCAATATTGTCAATATTGAGATAACAATTTGAAAAATATCATTTAATCTGAAAGCCCAAATAATTTGAGTTTCATTACATAATACTGACAAAATTTGATTATTGTTTCATTCATTGCTATGGCTCATAGAATAAAGCTTAAAATAAAATCTTTTTTAAATTGCAATTTGAGAGTATCTTTTTTAGAGCAAAAATTCAAAACTTTATCTTTTTGTTTTTTTAAATTAAGTCAAAAAAAAAATCAAACTTCTCTAATTTAAAAGAATACTCTCATGTTTCGCATCCGGTTGGGTTCTTTAGTTCAAGAACACTAAAGTACCTTACACAAACTCTTAATTGTTTTTCTATCTAATAAGTAAATGAAATAATTATTCTTAAAGAATAAAAATATACTAGGAATCATTCATAAAGAAGTTCCTTTCATGGCATTATGGTTAGCTTTGCCTATTCAAAATAGTTTTTGCTTGATAAACCTTTTGGTTTTTGATGCTTTCGTTGCGCTTGAATGTTTTAGAGGAGACATACAACATTATTAAAGTATTCTAACTTAGAATCATTTGCTGGTCAAAATTTATTGTTTTAATAATTGAGTCATCTATTATTTTAGATTTTGGTCTTATTTCGGATCAAATAAATTTCATTCTTGCTTGCCTAATCCAAATTGTATTTCTATGGGCAATTAAAATTATAAAGTCATTTCACAAATAACATTAGATTTATTCTTACAATTAAGCAGGATTCAAATTTAGATTTAGAAAAAAATATAAGTAAATAGATTTTTTCGAAAGGCTTCTTGCCTCATCGATAAGTCATAAATATGGATGCTATCTGCTGATAAATATTTTATGAATCTTTTTAAGATTATGCTTTCATAATTATTAAAGAAGTCTTTCAATTTGATAATTGGTTTGTCTTCTAGTTTACTTTTTGGTATAGAAATACCATTATCTATGTTCCCTAAAATTTCATTATGATCTAACCCGCTCTAATTAAATCCTCACTCCTATTTGAATTCAGATTAATTGATCTACTCACCCCCTTAAAGCAAAAAACCATATCTTATATAAATTTGTGGTTAGCCTCTTTTTCGTATTCTGCTATAGATATTTCTTCATCGTCATAAAAAGCATCCTTAATTTCAAAGTTTTAATAGGCATTGTATCCATGGATACAATTAATGAAGTAATCCTTTGAGCTTGTTGGAATAACCTCAGACTCACGTTTAAAATATACCTATAAATAAAGCTCTTGTATAATAGACAAGCATATTTAAAAAGGTTGTAAGTCAAAAATTTATTGAAGATGATAAATGTAATAATATAAGTATTAAGTTTGGTACACTAAATAATTTTCAGATTCCTTAATAACAAGGAATTCTAAAACTTTACATTCCAATAAATTCCTAATAATTTTTTATTCTTACAAATTCTTAGTTGTGATTATATAATTAATATGAAAGTGCAGAACGAAATTGAATCCAAAGTTGCTTAAAAATAAAATTTACTTTTATTAAGTTCGGAGTCAGCCCTCCAGCTGAGAGAACCATGGCTCTCTTGCCCAGACTACACCCAGTTTCCTACTACACCTACTTTTAGTCAGATAACAAGGTAATGAAGAAAATAATAAACATTCTACCTCACCCTGGCAATTGTAGGTAGGTGGGTAGCCAATTCTAATTGTGGATAGCTTTTAAGGAGTAGCTAAGTAGGAGCTTGGTAGAATTCTCTTGTTTGGAGTTGGTTCACTCTGAACCCGCAACAACATCTCTTAGTCAAACTAGACCCAGTTAAA
Source organism: Paramecium octaurelia (assembly GCA_905182995.1). Classification (NCBI taxonomy): domain Eukaryota; phylum Ciliophora; class Oligohymenophorea; order Peniculida; family Parameciidae; genus Paramecium; species Paramecium octaurelia. Next base: position 103,162 of record CAJJDP010000168.1, on the reverse strand, counting down.
AATTGTTGCTTTGTCATTATATGGATTTCATTTTCATCCTAAATTCGAAAAATCCCTTCTCCCTTGATAAATTAAAGACTGTTAATTCTGGTAATTAAACATTTTACTTTATTGAATTTTATTTTACTTTACGGGTTTGAAATAAGCTATGGTTTGAGATGTAAGGGGAAAGAGAAAGAGATAAATGCACCGTGAATCATAACTTTTATCCCGCCTTGATGTAGTTATCTCTGGCATACCGAAGATGATACAGAGGGATAGGAAACAGGTGGAGTCTAGAACAGAGACTCTCTCTAGCGATTTGTCCGCTTGGATATTTGAAATTTTATCACATCTAGTATGTGCTGTCACTAATGGGCAAGATAGTGATAAAGAAACATGAAGAGGCTCTTTTTTTGCTGTTCGGGATTGAAATGATTTACACTAAATTTTAAAATTAAATTGAAAATAATTATACAGCAGCTTTATTTCATTGTTCAATTCTTTGAGAAAAATGAAAATGATTTATGTTGTTTGATACATTATTTTATTCTTTTGGATTCTCTTTATCATGATAAAGAGCTAAATTCTAAATTTGATTAACTTTTTTCAATTTCATAGGGGACTATTTCTGAGTAAGCAGAATTAGTTAATTTAGCAACTTCTCATAACTCCTTAGTAATATTTATTCAAATTTTGCAACTACAAAATACTTCAATTAAAGTTGATACGAAATAATAAAAGTATCACTTCTGAGTCTTAATCTAGAGATTCTAAGTCTCCAAATATGCTAGAAAGATTGCTTATTTAAGAACTTGGATAAGATACTTATGAATATTCGATTGGGCTAAGAATAGAGTCTGATATCGAAAGAACAACATAAGCAGGTGCATTTTAATACATGCTTTTTTTCTTTATCACCAAGTTTCCAATTTCAAAAATAGTTAAAAACCATTTTAATTGTTAGTTCAAACGACTTCCATAAAAAAATTACTCATGAATTTCCTTAATTGAACTTGCAACTAGTTATATTAATATAAGATACAGTAAATTTAACTTTCTTTCTTTGTAAGTATTTATTTTTTTAAGCTCCTTAATTGTGTAACTAGAAAATACTTTTTTGAGTTGCGAGAGAGAAGATTGTTTAATCGTTAGGCCAATTTATCAACTGATGAGTATAGAATGCTATCAGAAGAAAAATAATTTGGAAGGCTATAAAATTTTTCAAGAAATAAAATACCAATAATGTAGTTATTTTTCAAAANTCATGATAAAGAGCTAAATTCTAAATTTGATTAACTTTTTTCAATTTCATAGGGGACTATTTCTGAGTAAGCAGAATTAGTTAATTTAGCAACTTCTCATAACTCCTTAGTAATATTTATTCAAATTTTGCAACTACAAAATACTTCAATTAAAGTTGATACGAAATAATAAAAGTATCACTTCTGAGTCTTAATCTAGAGATTCTAAGTCTCCAAATATGCTAGAAAGATTGCTTATTTAAGAACTTGGATAAGATACTTATGAATATTCGATTGGGCTAAGAATAGAGTCTGATATCGAAAGAACAACATAAGCAGGTGCATTTTAATACATGCTTTTTTTCTTTATCACCAAGTTTCCAATTTCAAAAATAGTTAAAAACCATTTTAATTGTTAGTTCAAACGACTTCCATAAAAAAATTACTCATGAATTTCCTTAATTGAACTTGCAACTAGTTATATTAATATAAGATACAGTAAATTTAACTTTCTTTCTTTGTAAGTATTTATTTTTTTAAGCTCCTTAATTGTGTAACTAGAAAATACTTTTTTGAGTTGCGAGAGAGAAGATTGTTTAATCGTTAGGCCAATTTATCAACTGATGAGTATAGAATGCTATCAGAAGAAAAATAATTTGGAAGGCTATAAAATTTTTCAAGAAATAAAATACCAATAATGTAGTTATTTTTCAAAATGTGTATCAAAGTTAAATTAAATATTTTTTTGACATTCCGTTATTATTTGGCCCATATTAAATCTGTTTGCTTCTTCAACTTCACATTTGAGTTATTTTATTTTTTTTGAATTCTTTTGATATCATTATTGTATTTTCATGCATATTACCCTTATTTTGTAATTTTTATGTAATTTTATTTGTTGTATCATTTAAATTCTAAATTTTTTAATTCAGATTCATTTTTCCTAATCCAATTTATGATTGCTTTATCATGACTCCCTGAAATAATTTGATGCATTATTATTTATTATGAAGTAATGTAGTACCCATTATCAACTCCAAAAATTTTTAATCCTTTTTTTACCCTATTATAATCGTACCATGTCTGTTCGTTGATATTAGTTTTCTTCATTTAGTTTAAATTAAAATCAAAATAGTTACGTATATTAAACTCTATAGATATTTCAAGATACCATAAATGAATGTATTAAATAAATGATCTTCTCTTTTTTCATAATCGAATGGGTTCGATTTTTTATAGAAAAGTAGATGAAAGTATCCTTGATTCTATACGAATAACTTTTGCATCATATTGCCTACAAATATTATATTCCCATTTTCACATTCTTAAGTCTTGCCTTCCTTTAGTTCATAAATTTGCAGGTTATTTTTGTTGATTTAAAGATTATTCAATAATCTATTCTTACTTTTCATATGGAGATTTTGAGAGAACTATTTGATAAATCTAAATTTCAAATTAAGGGGAAAATAATTATCAGAATATTCGAAAATAAATTTTGAAGTACCTTTATTAGTTAGCATCGACAGTATTATTAAGAATTTAATCTAAATAAGCACTGATATTAATGTAAGATAATTCAATTATCAATGAACAAGATATTTTATCTTTTGCAAGAATTCTTTCATTTTATGTTGTAAACTTTTTAATTTCTTCTTATTGTTGAATTTGATTTTTTACCTTCAGAATTTGATTGTTGAAGTTTGCTTAGTTTATTGGTTTCATTTACTAATAGTTGAAGTTAAAAGAGAAATGAATACTGAAGGATTTAAGCTAACCATAACAGAGACAAGATCTTTTGCTTTAACTTTCTTTGAATTTTTAAGTGTATTCTAAATTTTAAAACATTTTTCTGTTTTTATGACGTTGAGTTTTAAAAGTAAAATCATGCATAGAATGTAACTGATTAATTAAATGCGATCTGAATAATTAGCTACTTATTGAGTATTAAAATATACCATTGAGGAAAAATTGGTAAAAGAAATAGATGACAATTTTTTTTGTTATAAAAATATAATTTGGTGTATTAAGGGGTGAATATATGTAATCTGTGAATAACTCTATAAAGTTCAGCTTTATGTTGTGGTTTTCTTAAAATTTGATCTCGATCATCAATCAAATTTATAATATTTGTTGTTTTAGATGAGAAATAATAATGGCTATCATAAGCAATATCGCTTAGTCATTATCTCTTTGTACTAAAGAGTTCACTTTTTAAATTAAAATATCATTTTCAAATCAAAAAAAAAGTGGCAGTTAGACATATCTTAATTATTACCAAACTTAGGTAATTAATTTTAGAAGGTATTTTAGATTTATTCCTGCAAAGTAGAAAACAGCTTTTGGAATTGGGTCATTAGGTTTAAAGGTCAATAACTCCATATTTAATATGAGAATACAACCCATTGCTATACTTGGATGTTTAACGGTATTCTGATCTGCCTTCATCAATCATCAGACCTTGTAGAAGTCTCCAATTTTGGAAACCTAATGCAAATTATTTATATTTTTGATTGCTTATTTAAGAACTTGGATAAGATACTTATGAATATTCGATTGGGCTAAGAATAGAGTCTGATATCGAAAGAACAACATAAGCAGGTGCATTTTAATACATGCTTTTTTTCTTTATCACCAAGTTTCCAATTTCAAAAATAGTTAAAAACCATTTTAATTGTTAGTTCAAACGACTTCCATAAAAAAATTACTCATGAATTTCCTTAATTGAACTTGCAACTAGTTATATTAATATAAGATACAGTAAATTTAACTTTCTTTCTTTGTAAGTATTTATTTTTTTAAGCTCCTTAATTGTGTAACTAGAAAATACTTTTTTGAGTTGCGAGAGAGAAGATTGTTTAATCGTTAGGCCAATTTATCAACTGATGAGTATAGAATGCTATCAGAAGAAAAATAATTTGGAAGGCTATAAAATTTTTCAAGAAATAAAATACCAATAATGTAGTTATTTTTCAAAATGTGTATCAAAGTTAAATTAAATATTTTTTTGACATTCCGTTATTATTTGGCCCATATTAAATCTGTTTGCTTCTTCAACTTCACATTTGAGTTATTTTATTTTTTTTGAATTCTTTTGATATCATTATTGTATTTTCATGCATATTACCCTTATTTTGTAATTTTTATGTAATTTTATTTGTTGTATCATTTAAATTCTAAATTTTTTAATTCAGATTCATTTTTCCTAATCCAATTTATGATTGCTTTATCATGACTCCCTGAAATAATTTGATGCATTATTATTTATTATGAAGTAATGTAGTACCCATTATCAACTCCAAAAATTTTTAATCCTTTTTTTACCCTATTATAATCGTACCATGTCTGTTCGTTGATATTAGTTTTCTTCATTTAGTTTAAATTAAAATCAAAATAGTTACGTATATTAAACTCTATAGATATTTCAAGATACCATAAATGAATGTATTAAATAAATGATCTTCTCTTTTTTCATAATCGAATGGGTTCGATTTTTTATAGAAAAGTAGATGAAAGTATCCTTGATTCTATACGAATAACTTTTGCATCATATTGCCTACAAATATTATATTCCCATTTTCACATTCTTAAGTCTTGCCTTCCTTTAGTTCATAAATTTGCAGGTTATTTTTGTTGATTTAAAGATTATTCAATAATCTATTCTTACTTTTCATATGGAGATTTTGAGAGAACTATTTGATAAATCTAAATTTCAAATTAAGGGGAAAATAATTATCAGAATATTCGAAAATAAATTTTGAAGTACCTTTATTAGTTAGCATCGACAGTATTATTAAGAATTTAATCTAAATAAGCACTGATATTAATGTAAGATAATTCAATTATCAATGAACAAGATATTTTATCTTTTGCAAGAATTCTTTCATTTTATGTTGTAAACTTTTTAATTTCTTCTTATTGTTGAATTTGATTTTTTACCTTCAGAATTTGATTGTTGAAGTTTGCTTAGTTTATTGGTTTCATTTACTAATAGTTGAAGTTAAAAGAGAAATGAATACTGAAGGATTTAAGCTAACCATAACAGAGACAAGATCTTTTGCTTTAACTTTCTTTGACTTTTTAATTGTATTCTAAATTTAAAACATTTTTCTGTTTTTATGACTTTGAGTTTTAAAAGTAAAATCATGCATAGAATGTAACTGATTAATTAAATGCGATCTGAATAATTAGCTACTTATTGAGTATTAAAATATACCATTGAGGAAAAATTGGTAAAAGAAATAGATGACAATTTTTTTTGTTATAAAAATATAATTTGGTGTATTAAGGGGTGAATATATGTAATCTGTGAATAACTCTATAAAGTTCAGCTTTATGTTGTGGTTTTCTTAAAATTTGATCTCGATCATCAATCAAA
>CAJJDP010000168.1:17972-49713 GCA_905182995.1 Paramecium octaurelia | reverse complement strand
TTTTACTGAAACTTCTTGTTCTGTGAAAACTTTACTACCTAGTGCATTATGTAATTATTTAGTGTAACTTCATTCTCACATATTGGAACATTAATATCTTGAAATGATATATGTTATCATTTTATAGGAATCTTATTTTAGTAGTTAGTATTGCCACATCTGTTGATGTACAGGATAATCACTTATTTATATTATGATATTATAGGTCATCTCTTTACTTAACAACTTTAACTTTGTTGTTGGTTACGTTTACTATGATGAATTCTAATTCTTATGTTAGATTTGCAATATCAGCATCAAAATTCAACTTTGTATTGATTAATATTTATAAAACATACACAACCATAGCTTTCAAAGGATATTTTTCCAAATTGTCCCTGTTCTTACTTCAAAATGACCTTATATACAATTTGTTAACACTCTTTTTATAATCGACAAAATTATTCCTCTTATTTAGAATAAATAATTATATTTCCACTTGTCTGACAAAGTTGGCAGGATATGACTGTAACACACTGACAAAAACAATAACCAGCCTTATAGAGTATCATAAGCCTCAAGTCTTTCGTATTTAATTATGAAAACAATAATAGGTTTTTGCTTTTAAATAAAGAATAGTTCTCTTAAAATTAATTGAACATACCTTAATAAATTAGATCTGTAAAATTAGAGATTAAACTTTGTCGCTTTTTTGCAAAAGTAGAGTTTTAAATTAATAAGCTAATATTTATAAATACTCTCAAATAGTAAATTTTAGCTGTAGATGTCAAGACAAAGGTACTATTAATATTTATACATTTGTGTTAGTAGAAATATCAAATATCTCTTTTCTGTTAGAAAATTTTTTTTATATCTTTTATTTCTGTTTGTTCTTACTAAAAATGGAAGTTCAAAATAAGAAATATTTCTCTTAAATTTTTAGAACATTTTAATACAATTATTATTCACAGAAATTAGATTTGATAATAAAATGGCTTTTTGTTGTGAATAATCAACCCTATTTTCAATATCATTCTATATTGATCTAAACATGAAGAAAATCACAGATTTCATTTGAATTTCAAAGTCATTTTGTAAATGATTATTTACATAAAGTGTTAATATCTATATCGAGTCTAGATAGTGAAGCACTTTTTCTAAAATAGATATTTTTAAAGTAAAGCTTTCATTAATCAAGTTAATGTTGACTGAAATTCTACAAGGTGAAATATTTATCTTATTATATATGTATATAAACTTTTTCTGAAATTAAATATCTCTCTCAGATGAAGAATTATGCAATCAGGCATTACTTATTTTCCACTTCCAAAGAAGAAATAGTTATCATAACTTTTGAGTTAAGTAAACATTTGCAATTAATAATAAATTAACAATACTTAATTTATATTGTATAATTTAATGGCTATTTAATAATTATCAATTTTATTTCTATATAAGTTCATTTTCTAAAATTAAGCAACCTTTTTGTTTGAATAATGATCGCAAATCATATCCTTTATAATCAACAAACTCTCCTTTCAATATTAAAGCTCCTTAAGCTTCTAAATTTGGATTCTATTAAATTTTTAAAATTGTAATATAAGTGGTAGCTAAGAATAGTGAAAAATAAATACCACTTTGAAGAACATTATTTGAAATTATTAAAGGGTTAAATTTTGCTAGTACATCTTTATAACGATTATCTGAAGGTATAATTTGTTGTCCTATCTTAACATCCCATAAACGGATAGAGCTATCTACACTTCCAGATGCTAAAGTAGTACCATCAGGAGAGAAATTGACTGATAGAATTCCTTATGAATGACCATATAATTTGGCTTTTTATTATCTTGTCTTAACATCCCATAAACGGATAGACTTATCTTAACTACTAGATGCTAACGTAGTACCATCAGGAGAGAATATGACTGACATTACATCACCTGAATGACCATCTAGTTTGTCTATTAATTATCCTGCCTTAAGGTCCCATAAACTAATAGACCTATCCCAACTACCAGATGCTAATGTAGTACCATCAGGAGAAAAATTGACTGAATAGACTGTTCCAGAATGACCATCTAATTTGGCTTTTTATTATCCTGTCTTAGCGTTCCATATAAGGATGGAGTTATCATCACTACCAGATGCTAATGTAGTACCATCAGGAGAGTAATTGACTGAATAAACTGTTCCAGAATGACCATCTAATTTGGCTTTTTATTCTCCTGTCTTAACATCCCATAAACGTATAGACTTATCATCGCTACCAGATGCTAATATAGTGCCATCAGGAGAAAAATTGACTGACATAACATTATCAGAATGCCCATCTAATTTGGCTTTTTATTATCCTGTCTTAACATCCCATAAACGGATAGAGTTATCTCCACTTCCAGATGCTAATATAATACCATCAGGAGAGAAATTGACTGACAAGACTTTATGTGAATGTCCATTTAATTCGGCTTATTATTATCCTGTCTTAGCGTTCCATACACGGATAGAGTTATCATCACTACCAGATGCTAATGTAATACCATCAGGAGAGAAATTGACTGAATAAACTGTTTTAGAATGACTATCTAATTTGGCTTTTTGTTTTCCTGTCTTAACATCCCATAAACGGATAGACTTATCATCACTACCAGATGCTAGTGTAGTACCATCGGGAGAAAAATTGGCTGACATAATTCTATCTGAATGACCATCTAATTTTGCTTTTTATTATTCTGTCTTAACATCCCATAAACGGATAGATTTATCATCACTACCAGAGGCTAATGTTGTACCATCAGGAGAGAAATTAACTGACATAACATTACCAAAATGACCATCTAATTTGGCTTTTTATTATCCTGTCTTAACATCCCATAAACGGATAGACATATCATCACTACCAGATGCTAATGTATTTCCATCAGGAGAGAAATTAACTGACCATACTTTATTTGAATGGCCATCTAATCTAGCTTTTTATTATCCTGTTTCAACATCCCATAAACGGATAGAGTTATCTGAACTACCAGATGCTAATTTAGTACCATCAGGAGAGTAATTGACTGAATAAACATTACCTTTAAAACCATCAAATTTTGCTTTTTCTAATCCTGTCTTAACATTCCATAAATGTATAGAGTTACCTGATCCAGATGCTAATGTAGTACCATCAGGAGAGAAACATACTTACAGAATTCCTTTTGAATGACCATCTAATTTGGCTTTAAGTTATCCTGTCTTAACTTCCCATAAACAAATAGAGTTATTCGAACACTCTGATGCTAATATAGTGCTATCAGGAGAGAAACAAAATAAATTAACACAATTTTCATTATTTTCTAATTTTAACTTTTATTAACCTATCTTAATATCCCATAAACTGATAGAGTTATCATAACCAATAGATGCTAATGTAGTACCATCAGGAGATAAGCATATTTATAGAATTCCCTTTGACTAGCCTTCCTTTTAAACTGTCTTAACATCCCATAAATGGATAGACTTATCATCACCACTAGAAGCTAATTTAGTACCATCAGGAGAGAAGCATATTTATAGAATTCTCTCTGAATGACCATTTAATTTGCATTTTTATTATGTTGTCTTAACATCCCATAAATAGATAGAGTTATCATCAACACTAGATGCTAATGTATTACCATCAGGAGAGAAGCACAATTATAAAATTCTCGTTGAATAACAATGTAATTTTGCTTTTTATTATACTATCTTAACATCCCATAAATGGATAAAGTAATCATAACCACTAGATGCTAATGTAGTACCATCAGGAGAAAAGCATATTTACAGACATCCCTTATAAATACCATCTAATTTGGCTTTTTATTATTCTGTTTTAACATCCCATAAATGGATAGACCCATCATAACTAACAGATGCTAATATAGTACCATCTGGAGAGAAACATACATATGGAATTCCCGTTTTATGACCATCTAATTTTGCTTTTTATTATCCTGTCTTAACATCCCATAAGCGTATAGATGGATCATAACTACTAGATGCTAATATGAGACCATCTGGGGAGAAGCAGATTGAATGAATCGAACTCGAATGACCATCTAATTTGGCTTTTTATTATCCTGTCTTAACATCCCATAAACGGATAGAGTTATCTGAACTACCAGATGCTAATTTAGTACCATCAGGAGAGAAATTGACTGACAGAACATTACCAGAATGACCATCTAATTTAGCATTTTATTATCCTGTCTTAACATCCCATAACCGGATGGACTTATCATCACTACCAGAGGCTAATGTAGTACCATCAGGAGAAAAATTAACTGACCTTACATAATTCGAATGGCCATCCAATTTTGTAATTTATTTTTTTATTTTAACATTCCATAATTGCACAAGTTTTCCACAGCTTAAAGCTAATGTATTATTATTAGGTGAGAAACATACTGATTATCCCACTTTCTTTTCTTTTATTTTAGACATTATTTTCCCTTTTTTCACAATCCACAAACAAATTGATTAATCCTGACTGCAAGAAGCTAATGACTTACCATCAGGAGAAAAGCAAACTTAATTGACTCTGCCACTGTGACCATTTAATTAATTTCCCTCATTTATACCTAAACCCCTCCACTTACAATTAAATAGTTTGGCTTAATTCAAATTTATACCAGTAATAATAACATTGTAAAACTCAGATTCGCTTAAGTCACATCTAACCAAGTTAGCTCCTATTATTGAAGTATTTATTATTCTAATATTATCAAAACATGATTCCTTCAAATCAACTTTCATTAAAACTAATAAATGAAGAGAATTTGATCCGCACTATATGAATCTCTCATCTTAAGCAGTAAGATGAACTAAAAATTTTAGGAATTCTATAATTTTCTCATCCCAAGATATTTTTATTATCAGAGTTTTCTTAATTTCTTCATATTCATCTATTGAGTAATTCTTTTAATTAAATTCATGATCCTTAAGATTTTTGAGAGCTTTTGCTATTCTCACAATGTTATTCTTTCCAATATTGACCATCTAATCCTTACCAAATAGTGATGAATTTTTTCCCTTTTATATTTCTTATTCTACTTACCTTGGACTTAAATTTTCTGAGAGAAAATCCAAGCAGTCTAAAATTTTATCTCTTCTCAATATTTTAGTTAGGATAGGGAAGGCTACTTCATCAACATCTTTAGATAAAGCTAAAACTCCATACAAATCCCCAATCGATTCTATTTGGCAATTCATTTTCTTTTCTTTTTTATTTATTGAATTTCTAAAAACTCTTATTTTGAGTTTTATACTATGAATCTAAAATGTATCTTGCACATTTTTGTTTGGAAGAATGTAATATTGCAAAGATTTAGAGTTTATATAAATTATACTAGCGAAAAACTCATATAGACCTATACATAACTGAATTCTTAAAGAATATAGAATAAAAATAAACAAATTTTTAATAACACTAATATATTACTTTTATAATTGAGGATTTTTGATATTAAATACGATTGTAAATATTAGATAAAAAATGTCTATATTATGCTGTCTATGTTGGGACTCAGAAGAGGGGGATCTAATCTGACTTATCATATCTGAAATCCTTTGATTTAAAAAAGTTGATAATCAGACTTAAAAAATGACTCACAGGGAGTTGGTAAATCCCCAATACACTAGATAGATATCACTTCTCTATGTTATATCTCTCTCTTTTAACGAGAACGAAAAAAATCCCCGACAGCGAATTCCGAAGACCTTCTATCCCAAATTTCTTTTTTGTTGCTAGCTCACTATGTAAAATTTATCTCCAAATGCATTTTATTGTTTTAGCTTATTAGGAAAATTGTGGAAGCTCGACTGTTTTGCTTGACTCGTTCTGCCTGTTGCGGTGCACTTGCCTAATCTTCTAGCTTAGACCTCCCATCCAGCCGTTGTGGTGTGCTTTCCCAATCTTCTAGCCTATATCTTTGTCCAGCCGTTGACAGTAGCCCAATCTTCTAGCCTAGATCTCCAACCAGTTATTGAAGTAATAATGTTACTTGACTGTGGACTGGTATTTCATCAAACCATTAAATAAGGGAATTTTCAAGATTGAAAATTCAACTATGGAATAATAAAGAATAAATCTATTAGTGATAAAGTATCGATTGGTTCTCAATATAAATTGAAATAAAAGGAATGTAAAATTGATTTCAATGACTTGCTTCATATTGGTAAAAATTTTATTTCTAAAGCTCTAAATTTAGCTTTAAACTTTTAACCTCATGTTTCAGATTCTTGATATGGATCAAAAATTATTATAAAATATAAATAATACTTTCTTTAATTTTTTATAACATCAAGTATTGTACGATCAAAATTAGCTAAAGAATGATATTATTAAATATTATTTTAGAAATGGATTGGCTTTAAAATGGCAACTAAGTAAAAAGGTCTTTGTAACAATATTTTGAGATGAATCTCATTTTGCTGTTTTAACATCCCATAAACGGATATAGATGTTGAGGCTTGGGAAATTCGTATTTCGGCCTTAGTCTTGGGAAAATATTCATATTCCGACCGTCTTGGCTAGGAAAATCCAACTCGTATCCTGCTGAGGAAAATCACTCTTATTCCGGCTGTCGGGGCTGAGGAAAATCATTCAATTTCCGATAATAATGGCTCGGAAAATCCAGCCATTCGTATTCTTGCCGTAGGGGCTTGGGAAACATTTGTATTCCGGCCATCGGTAACACGCCTATATTGGTGAATTTGAAATTTCCCAAATGAGCCCAGGAAATTCAATCTTCAATACCTGATAGTATTTTAAAACTTCTGAGAATATTTACTGTTAATCTTTTTAAAAGAAGTAAACTCCCTATGCCTTAACAATTATTTATTTCCCTTTCAATCCTTAATTCTAAAAAACCCAAATCCTAAAATCAATTTTACTAAGGCTTACTATTTTGCCTTAAATAATGAGCAGATTAATATCACTTAAAATCAATTATGGTCCAAAATTTACAAAAATGGTTCTTCAAGAAGTAATAAGTATGAAAGTTCTTTTAGGTAAAATTACTTATTATTGACTTAGATAACGATTACATTGATTTTTATTCTGAAGGCTAATTTTTAAATTTATGATTTTCATCGGAATTTCTACAATAGGAGAATCCATATTATGCATATAAGGTTTTAAATCATCATTCTCAATTCTTAAACTTGGAGTAAAAGAGAAAACAATTGATTTAACAGAAGTAATACCTCATTTCACTATAGAGATTTTAATATAATTATTAAAGAATTATTTTCTCCTTAATTTCAGAATTTTATTAATAACCTGCAGAATTAAATTAATTTAAATAAAAATGATATGTAAAGCATTTGACAATTACTCTTATTATTTAAACCTTTTTTGATTTTAAGCTGAAGGATATGAACTTGTTTTTAATTTAAATATTTTCCTTTAAGGATCATTCTAGATATTTGAGTTTTCAAAGCTAGATTTAGAATGTATTTCTAATTGATTGGATTATTCAAATTTATTTATTAATCAAAAAGTTTATCGCCATTTGGCAAGTTCACTTTAAGCTTTTGTTTTGTTTATCTTTATATAAAAATTGATTATTAGCGAATTCTATTTGAACATCTGTTAAATATCATTTATGTATTCGATTAATTTCTCAAACTTTTGCACCCTGTTGCCAGAATAACCACATAGATGATCCTTATACGATTCAAATTCATAAACTATCGAATGAATTTTGCATTTCCTCCATCCTACTATTCATGCTTTTCAAAATCACAGAATTCAAATCCTGAAATCCTTTTAATTTTGCAAGAATTCTTCTCTTTGGTTCCCTTTCTCTAGTTTCCCCCCACATCATCAATGAGGTCTCTGTCAGTAACCAGTAGAATGGCATCACTTCAAAATATTCGTCATCTTCGTCAGTAAGTTTTTGATCGTCTTTCTCATAATCTTATTAATGTTTTCACGTTTTCAAAGTGCCCTGCAACTTTCAAGTATCTCTTTTTTGTCAAAAAGTAATAATAAAGATCTATTCTCTTCCAATATGACTCTAGATTATTTATTAAAGTAACTTTTTTGCTTGAAAAAATTCAAGCTTCCTCATTAGTTGGTCTTTACTTCCTTTGGAAAGCTTTCTTTAAGACCAAGAAATCTTGTAACATTCAAAGTATTCCATTGTTGATTCCTAGATACTATAATCTTTAATTTCCTTGCTAACCAGCTACTCTTCATTGTGATAAAAACTAGACATGATAAAGGATTAGCAATGTTCCCTCTTGGTTTTGAGTTCAATTAAGATCTGATAATCATCTTAGAATCAGTTTAATCGATATTCTGAATCAGATTTATTGGATTTCTAATATGATTTTCATAACAAATGATTTCTATGTTTCTATTGATTCCAATATCTAGCTTGTCATTCATACTTTAAATTGATCCCCATTCCTCTCTTTGTTTACTTTTATGTTTTAGCTTCTGTAAATAAAGAGACTTTTGTATTGATGTACTAACTAGTGATAATATTTCTCTGATTATTATTATAGTAGGCCAACAAATATTTGACTTTAATAAAATTTACCTTATTAGCCCAGGAACAAAAGCTCTAATCAATCTTGAATTTAATCCACAAACTTGGAGCTTATCATGAATCTCAATTACGTCATTTTTGGAGGATTTTTATTCTCCAAATTTTCTTAATTAATTACAGATGCTTTTGTGGTCTCATCCTTTCATGATTGATCCCTCACGTTGCTAGAAGTACCAATTAACTGAAGAAGGGATTGATTTTATTGAGAGAATTGATTAATTGAAATTGCTCATTTTTATTTTCCTAAGTATCATTTATTCTTTCTATATGGGATCTATAGTTCAAGTATCCAATGCAAACTGTTTTTATAAACTACATAAATTGAAAGGAAGAATAATTGGGTGTTGTTTATAAGGACATTCATCCATTTTGTTGGATTAATGACAGTTCATTAGCTAGGCAGCTGAGCCTACCGTATAGGCTTGTCTAAGTCGATTGATAAGAATTTTCTATATCTATTTGCTAAAACAAATTACCAATCCATCTCATAAAAATGGATGCATCTTATGTTTAAAGAAAATTACTGAAGATAGTACTGGAGATTACTTGAAAAACATCTAACCAACCATTCTACCATTCTTGGTAATACAGTTTTAAATTCTTCTTCAATTTTTCATAGGTATACTGTTATTTAAATGAATGTTTACAATTAGTATTTTAGATTTGATGACAGATTATTGAATTGTTTCCAGTGTAATTTTAAGTTTAAAAATTGTTTTTAAAAAGAACATATTATTAATTATTTTCATTTCATACTCTATTCTTTATTCCTAACCAGGAGCTCTTTTTCAATCGAGGTCCGTAATTTATTACGGAATGGTTTACTGTTCCTATAAACTTAATATTTTGTTATGTATATAAAAAAGTATCAATGAATATTTTATAACTAAATTGAATAAGCTTGTATCGACTTCAAATGTAAACTACAATATTCAGGTCAAAATAAGCTTAAGATTCTTTGGGTTAATTTAGAAAGTATTGCTTTTCCCCTCTTTACCCAAAAAGATTTCTTGTCACTGCCAAGCCAAAAATATTTAGGGGAAAATCACTATTAGTTATAGNACTAGACATGATAAAGGATTAGCAATGTTCCCTCTTGGTTTTGAGTTCAATTAAGATCTGATAATCATCTTAGAATCAGTTTAATCGATATTCTGAATCAGATTTATTGGATTTCTAATATGATTTTCATAACAAATGATTTCTATGTTTCTATTGATTCCAATATCTAGCTTGTCATTCATACTTTAAATTGATCCCCATTCCTCTCTTTGTTTACTTTTATGTTTTAGCTTCTGTAAATAAAGAGACTTTTGTATTGATGTACTAACTAGTGATAATATTTCTCTGATTATTATTATAGTAGGCCAACAAATATTTGACTTTAATAAAATTTACCTTATTAGCCCAGGAACAAAAGCTCTAATCAATCTTGAATTTAATCCACAAACTTGGAGCTTATCATGAATCTCAATTACGTCATTTTTGGAGGATTTTTATTCTCCAAATTTTCTTAATTAATTACAGATGCTTTTGTGGTCTCATCCTTTCATGATTGATCCCTCACGTTGCTAGAAGTACCAATTAACTGAAGAAGGGATTGATTTTATTGAGAGAATTGATTAATTGAAATTGCTCATTTTTATTTTCCTAAGTATCATTTATTCTTTCTATATGGGATCTATAGTTCAAGTATCCAATGCAAACTGTTTTTATAAACTACATAAATTGAAAGGAAGAATAATTGGGTGTTGTTTATAAGGACATTCATCCATTTTGTTGGATTAATGACAGTTCATTAGCTAGGCAGCTGAGCCTACCGTATAGGCTTGTCTAAGTCGATTGATAAGAATTTTCTATATCTATTTGCTAAAACAAATTACCAATCCATCTCATAAAAATGGATGCATCTTATGTTTAAAGAAAATTACTGAAGATAGTACTGGAGATTACTTGAAAAACATCTAACCAACCATTCTACCATTCTTGGTAATACAGTTTTAAATTCTTCTTCAATTTTTCATAGGTATACTGTTATTTAAATGAATGTTTACAATTAGTATTTTAGATTTGATGACAGATTATTGAATTGTTTCCAGTGTAATTTTAAGTTTAAAAATTGTTTTTAAAAAGAACATATTATTAATTATTTTCATTTCATACTCTATTCTTTATTCCTAACCAGGAGCTCTTTTTCAATCGAGGTCCGTAATTTATTACGGAATGGTTTACTGTTCCTATAAACTTAATATTTTGTTATGTATATAAAAAAGTATCAATGAATATTTTATAACTAAATTGAATAAGCTTGTATCGACTTCAAATGTAAACTACAATATTCAGGTCAAAATAAGCTTAAGATTCTTTGGGTTAATTTAGAAAGTATTGCTTTTCCCCTCTTTACCCAAAAAGATTTCTTGTCACTGCCAAGCCAAAAATATTTAGGGGAAAATCACTATTAGTTATAGTTATTATTTAAAAAAAACATACGACTATATTATAGAATCAGATGATAATAAACGATCTTATTTCTCTTAAGTTGAAAAAAAAACTACAGGAAAAAACTGGGTTATGGAAAATATCAGGGAATTAAAAGAAATATATAGGAGTAATCGCTGATCCATTTGAAGTCAAGGAAATAAAAAAACACAATAAGAAGATTAATTTAGATTATTGCTAATTTTTTTCTTCATAGATCTATTTAAACTGATTGAAATGATGATATTGAAATAATTCACTCTAAAAACTCATTTTAAAAAAGATTTAGTTAATTTTGAACTAATAAGACAAATAGTGTGTCATTAAATAGGATTTAATGATCTCAATAAATTTACTCTATTTTTAAGTTCAAATTACTGCTAAATAATAATATTACTATTAGGGGAAGAATAATGCTAACTAAATAGGTGAGCATTTATCCCATAAACTATGTGTTATTTCTAATTATTCATCTAAAGCCTACAGAAATAACAATCAGTTGTATAATTTATACCTTGCTCTTTTACTCTTAAATGCTAAGTTTGCTGAATTCCAATAAATTCACATTATTGGGTTAATGATCTTGTTTAAATTCTGTTAATAGATAAAATTTTCCCTACTATTTTTTTAAGCAAAGTTTATGGATGATAAATTAGTTTTGATCGAACTTTTGAAAGCCTAATTTTTGGTTTAATTTGTAAATTAAATATTTGAAATTTTGGAATCTTTTCAGCTAAGATTTGGCGTAGGATTCAATTGCATCTCTACCTTGTTTAACTCTCAAGATCATCTCCATCTTATTTAATTAATTACATGTCTACTGTTCTAATTCTTACAGATTTTGTTAATTTTTTATTTGTTATATTCATCAAATGCAATTTAGTCAGGAAGGAATTGCTGCGACATCAAGTTTATATTTTAGTGTTGTAAGTTTACTAATACTCATCAGCTTTCCAGACTCAATTAAAAAATTGGAAAAAGTTGATTTTTAACACAAGTTCCTTCAATTATTTTTGAAGCTTCTTAGAACCAAAAGGTTCTCATTTTATAAAAATATCCTTCTAATAGTTTAAGGCAGATAGTATATTATTTTACAAAAGAACGTTTTTGCTATACACTTCTTCTATTTTCCCTATACTATATTTGTTGTTTTATATTAAATTTAATTGATTTATATCATTTAGCTTTCAAAGCCTATGGGGTTTCTATATGTTTGAATTTTTTTATTGCTGAATAAACTACCCTCACTAAGATATCTATTATTGAATTATTACAGAGTTCTCGTATTTTTTCTTATCGCACAATTGTAATAAGATATAGAGGTCTATGATTTAGAAATAACAGTTATTCTAGTTTCAAATTTATACTCAATGATATATTAATTAAATTGTTTTCTAAAAAATTGTGACAGAGAACTCAACAATGTATTTAATTCTAAGAGTTACCGCTTTGATTTTCTCTTCGTCTTACATTTTAAATTCAAATAGTGTAGCCACCAAAAAATTTATAGTGTCATATGAGTTAATGATAACAGAAATAATGAAAATTATCAAAGGAGTATTTAAAGCCTAAAACCATTTTAAAATAATAACATGGTATAATGATCTAATTCTATAAACCGATTGTTATGAATAATAATTTTTGATTAATTTTCAAAGTAAAAAAATTCACTCTAAAAAAACCAGTAAAAGTTCGCTAAATACTTCAGTCTAAGAATAACTTTATATATTTTTTTGCTTTAGGCAATTATAAGATGTAATAATTAAGGTGTACTTTATCAAATAAGCATATGAATATAATTAGCCCGAGCTTCAATTTCAATGACTGAAAATCAACTTTAATTGATCGTCTGCTTTCATCTCTTAAGCTTATGGAAACTAGTTTATCGCAGCAGCAAAGTTATAATAACTTTAATAGCGTTACAGGGTTCAAACAAGAACTTGACTCACGAGAAAGATTTATACTAACACGTTGAGTAGAACAAAGGAAATGAATTATAATTGTTATCCAAATAAAAAATAAGAGAATGTTTACTCGAATAGATTAGTCATTCTATTATTATTAATTATTCCTTGTAAGAGTGGGGAATCAAATTAATAAAAAACTTATTTGAGACTAGATAAATAAATGAATACAATAAAATATCTGAAGGCCTAAACTATTTTATCAATAAATTGAACCCAAAAAAAACTGTTTCTAATTAGTAGATCCTTCTTATCTCTTGATAAATTGCTATTTTTGAATATTTCTATCATTTCACCAATTAGCCTAAAATTTAACAGTATTATCCTTAAATTTGATTGAGATATAGTTTTTTCAAATAATCGATACAAATTTAATTAAAATCTATTGATATTTAATTTGCCTATGAAAATAGTTTGTTCTATATCAATATTTTTTCTAGACATTAGCTAGTTAAACTTAAGAATAATAAATATAGGTTAGAAGTTATGATTAGACTCATGCAAAAGACTATCAGTTAGAAAGGAAAATAAGAGGAGTTCAAAGCCACAAAATATACGATAAAATCGGTTAATTTACAATTTCTCATGACGGTTTATTTTGAATTCATTATGCTCATCTCCAAATAGAAAGCATTTGGTAACAATCTTGAGAGGTAAACACGCAATACCAGTTTCATCTAGAAAATAGGAATAAATGCAATGCCAACTTATTGTAATATGTTTACTTCTACCTTTTCTTTTCTTTATACGCTTGATTGCTACAAACCATAATGAGCTTGATCTTTTTCGACAAACTGTAATTTAGTTTAATCAATTTGGATAACTAAGTAACATTCTATTGAATTTATATTTTGTCTATTAAGTATGAAATAAAATCAACGCTACTCTATTAATTAACCATAAATATATATTCTTTTAGTTCTGCATAAAATGGAGATGTTAAATTGGCGTATGCTATCTCATTCAAATTCAGGTTTAATTGATTTCCTAAAAACATAATTCTTAAATAACATTATTTTTTAACAGATACCTTAAAATTAAGCGCTTCTTCTATTTCTAAGATAACAATTTAATCCTCTGTTAAATCCTTTTCAAATAATATTTGTCTTTCTCAAATTTCATAATAAAAACTTTTTCATAATTTTTGTATTATTATCTGATATTAGTTTCTGAACTTCAAATTTATTCTCAAGGTATTTGTTTAGCGATAAGTTCAATACTCATCATTTTGAAAAGGCCAAAAGTAAATTTGGTAATTAATTTAAAGAGGAAACGTAGTAGCAGATTAAATTGCAGCAACACTTTATTATTATTTATCTGAATAAAATATCCCCAACTATTATAACGACAAGTAAAGACTCAAAAATTGTTTTGAAACCCTTTAATTATCAATAATTTAAGACTCACTACTAAGAAACAGTCACTTATATTAGATGAAACGAGTGGAAGTAATGGGAAGCGGTATTTTGACCATGGGAAATTTAAGTAATACTGTTTTGAATAAGTTGGATTGCTAGAAAATGAAATTCAATCTATTTTAAGATTTCTTAATAAGAATTCAAAATACTTATCAAAATATAGAAAAATCCCATTTTTGTATAACTCCTCTACCTTTAAATGCCATATTATTAATTGTAGCATAAATTTAATGTTAAATTATAAATCAGTTACAGCATAACCAATTTTCCTCAAATATCCAAACATATCAAGAGAATTTTCTGTATTTGCATATTTCTATGTGAAAAATTATTTTGCAAACAACTTTGGAAGGAAGCAGTTTAATCATGAATAAAAGAAATATTCTGAGATCTTCTCAAGCAGTTTATTTAAAATGAAGTTCGTCTTCTCTTATTGTAATCAGTAATAAGTTACATATCAATAAACTAATTAATGAGCGACTACATTTCAACATACTCTTAGAAAAGAATTATTTTACCAAATTTAAGTGTCATCGACTAGAAATTTTAAAGTTTTGAAATTAAATTTTTTTCATTAATATTACTTCTTTTAAGAAAAAATATCGATTAAATCACCAAATTATATTTGGTCATATCCATAGTTACAGATAAGTTATAATTTGATTATGTTGTCATGTTTTTAGATTTTGGATGGATTAAATTATTCAGAATCCTTCGAAAGAACTCATACAGGAATTGTTACCTTCCCTTAATGAATAACTAAATCCTTATAGTTATCAAATTTACATTACATTTCAGACAAATAAGAATAATGCTTGCTCATAGGTACTACTAGGATAAGAAATATAGTCGTATAAATGATGCCAAAGGAGTTTAAAATCTAAGCTTCGAAATATAGGGTAAAGAATTATTATCTAGATTATTCAAAACACACTTTAACTAAAATAAACTTCTCAAATAAAGTAAACCTCAATAAACTGATTTAGTTAAAATAGATTTTTATTAATTTTTTATAAAGAGAATAATGATTAAGAATCAGAATTAAAAGCTATTTAAGCAACACCAGCTTTGAACTAAATTACTAGTTATGATTGAATTATCAAGAGTTCTTATTGAACCTCTCCTATCTAAATTCTGCCCATGAATTAAGGATGCATGAAGAGAATCCCAGATATAGAGTATCAATATTTAAATATTTTATTTAAATGCTTAAAACTAAAAATCAAAGAATGTATGATAGAAATTGGCACAATATATTTTACCAAATATTAATGATTATATTCAAATATATTTAAGACAAAAAGCCAAAATAAGTGATTGCAAGAATTTAAATTTAAACTGAAATGGTGAAGAATCTTAATTTGTATTTAAGTTGTTGATAGGTTGTTTCTATCATGCTGAGTAAATTAGTTCTCAATCCCATCAAATATAAATTCACCGCAATTCCTTTTTTAACAAAATGGCAGGGAACTGCAAGTGTCTTTAGGACCTATACTAAATATTTATCGTATAATAAACACGATAAAAAAAAATTGAAAATATTCTATTTGAATTTTAAGCTCAAATAAAAAATTTCCTCTAGCTAGCTAATTTATTATGAAAAGCCCATTTGAGAGCCTTATCGCCCATATCCTGAGATATTTTATGAGAGACACCTTATGAACTTCCCTTAAATTTTGTTCAGGCAAATATTATCAAATTTTTATTCATTAACTTTTTAGAAATTTTGAATTACAGTAAAATTACGAAATCTATGTTGAGATCCTTTAATGATTATTTATAATAGTTAAATAACTAAGCATTATATAAAAATATTTGTTATTTTCAAAAACGTGATTAGGATTCAATAAATAAAGATTTCAGTATAAAGAATGTGATGATATAATTGAACTATTTTCTTTTAAATAAAAAATTAAAAGGGGGGGGAGGGTTAGTATTTAATTTTAAAAATTAATTTTACAAGAGTATTACTTTTAGCTTTCATTTAATATTTCTAATTCCTCCCATCTCAAGCTATTATACAATTCAATGGTTAAATTATGATTATTTATTAATAAATAAAGCCCAATTTCCCACATTATTAGATATCCTTCCATAAGTAAGCAAAGTTAGAATTATCAAGAGGAAAGAAATTCAAGGAGTCCCTGAGCGAATAGGAATACTATATAAAGGAATACTATATAAAGGAAGACAAGTATTTGGATGGAATGCTAACGAGGTTTAAGTATTGATCTTAAACAATTTATAAGAAAAACTAATAACGGAATTGATCATTATCAATCCAAATTCTATTCCAGCAAGGTGCGGGTAATAAATATATTTTTCTTAAATAAAGATTTTTCTTAATCATTATAAACGATCAGAATTTCAAATTTGTTATAGTAGATAGAATCGAATAAAACTTATTTAAGTGCATAATGAAAATTCACAAGTGGAATGAGTTCGAGACCATTAGATTGGAGTATATTAGTAAAGATGAATAATGGAAGAGTGAATAAATATAACATGTTATGACCGATTAGGATGGTATTATAATCATATGTGGTTGACAAATCACAGCTGCAATTGTTAAGTAGAATATATCAAGAACAATAAAGAATATGTAAGAAGTAATTAGAGAGTATATTTTGAGAATATTAGAACGAGAAGGATAATTCTTAAGATTAAAAGTGACAGAGGGATATCAAAAGAATAAATAAGTTAATCATTTTATAACTAATGAATTGCCTTTTTAGGATTGGATTGAGAAATGGTCAAGAGCCAGAATGAAAAAGGATTTTTTTATTGTTAAAATTCATCAATGTCATCAAATATGGAAGTACAAGTGGTTACCAAGGTTATAATGAAAGAAGGCTCCTTCTCTAAAATAATGGATATATGAAACTATTAGGTTTCCTGTTAATTAAACTATAGGCGATGTAAAAATTAGGAAGTTGTAATATACGAGTGCTTAATAAGGTTTGGACATACATATGAAAGAAAGTTATGGTGTAAATAAAAAGGAAGGAGCTTATGACAAAGTTTGTGAATATTCGAAACTATTAATTATAATTTTTAATAAGAGAATCAAGGAGGGATGTAAGTGGAAACATCTACAAGTAGATCATCTAATAGAATTAATAATCCTAGTTTTGGTTGGATGAAGTATGAGATGGTATTTTTGGGCTTAATAGGAAATTGTCTTTAAATGGAGAGGATATTATGAGGTTATATGGAAAAGCAACTAGGAGATGAGTGCTACATGATGAGAAGAATAAATAAGTGGCGACTTAAATAGTTTGCAAAGTAAATTTTAATTTTAATGTGTATATTGTTCCATATTGTGGATTTGTAATGTCAATATGCCACTTTTGTACAACAGCATTCCTTGCCTGGAAAGATACACTGAACCCTTTATACAAAGCGAGTATGGATTTCACTATCAAGATGGATCTCATACAAGTTTATGATTCATAGCAAATGCTAATAAATAAAATAATGAATAAATGTTTAACTGGATTCTTTATTGATGGCTACATTCAACTATAATTGAATACTACTGACATGTTTCATATCAATCAGATTCTTTTGAGGAGGGAGGACCTAAAAAAAAATTACTATTTCCAAAACATATTAAGCTTATCTAATTAAGGTATATTGAGATTTTGTTATTCTCCATATAGTTTTATTTGATAAAATGACAATAATAATATGTAAATTCAAAAATTACAAAATATAAAATTATTCAATTCAAATCAAATCAATCTTAGCTACTTAAGCCAATTTATAGTTATCCCTATTAAGATTTAAAGAATATTTTTGATCTTTAGAATAATTAATATGTAGAAAATGCAAAATTTCAGCTTCAAATTATAGATGCTTTTAATTCATATTTAATTGCATATCAAGAGCAAATAACAAAAATGTTGCTTAAATAATTTCATTATGAGAAATAGGTTAGTAAACACTTTATGCTAGGCTTCTATCTATAAGAATAGATAACGACTTGAACAAATTAAACTTGAATTTTATTTTTCTTACTTATATAGGAAAAGATCCAGCATATCTATCCACAAGTGGTATTTAACTTGGACATAGAATAATTTATCCGCTGAAAAAAATTTGCTTCTTAATCATAATTTTTATTTTGGGAATTATCAAATTACTAGTTCAACCTATGCTTTTTCAACTTTGGTTGTATAAGTGTTCTAAAAAAAAACACATATGTTATTACTACAAATATCCCCCATCACCTTAACTAAATCGAACAATTATTAGAAGATATGATGTTGTAACTATCGCTCAAACATATTCTGACATTAGGTTTCTATTAATCAGATCCTTCATGCATTAAATGTGCAAATCCTCACTTCAGTCTTGTTAGTGCTAGTGTGACAACTAAATAATTTTAAGCACTAACTAAAGAATGTCAAGGGCATACTGGTTATAATCTGAAATGCTCTAAGTGTGATTCATGCTTGCTAAAATGGTTTCCAAACAAATTCTGATCCCTCTTGAAATGTAAATCTTGTTTTGGTATGATTTTTCGGACTCTTATGTGTCTTATATTGAAAGAAATGCTACATGCTTTGTTAATTGTTAACCTTGTGATATGGAAGCAGCAGTATATAATGTCTCCATTCACATTTGTTTTATCAGCTAAATAATAATAAAACTAAAATTAAAAACTCAAGTTTATTGTCTATCATAATTATTGTATCACATTTATACCTCCTTATTGCTACTTATAATGTTTCGAGTTGTGCTGGATGTATCAAGCTTACTTTTAAGAAAATTTGAAATGTACACAAGTCTTTTCTGCTTGCAGATGATTATGTTGCTGGTTCTTCCGCTAATGGTATTAGTTTTTCATCTAATCACATCATTGTGCAGCATAAACAACTTATTGAAAATAGCAGTTGCTCAACATATTCTGAACTTTTTTAACTAGACCTAGATAACTATACAGCATTTATACTTCTATGGAAAACTCTTTAGTCAACAGCTTACATGCACTATTTCACATGCTAACACTGGAGGTAAATAAAGAGCTTTTCCGTTTTTGAAATTATGCTTCCGAATTAAATGCCTGCAAAAGGATGTTACATTATTTTTGAAAACCTTCTTACAATCTCCAAAAATACTGCTATCCCCCTCTCTAATAATGAACTTAGCCCATTCATTATAGTAGACTTGATACTAAAATAGGAGAACATGGCAATGAACTACCAGTTATGCATTAGTTTAAACACCTAGCAGTACATGTTGTAGAAGTATCTCAATTTGGTGCAGTATAAGATAAGCAGGACAAAATTACTTGATCCAGATCCAGGTAACATGAGTTATCAGGAATCATTAAGTTTTACAAATGCCTCATTTTTTAAGGACAGCTTACACAATTAGTAGTTGAAAATCCTTTTCATCAGAGTAACACATTTCTAAAAAAAGGAGAAAAGAATTCTCATATTTGGGCAGTACAGTTGCGTATAAAACTCTCTTTGTCAAAAATATTATCAGAATTTTAATGCAAGAGGGTGGGTGTACATTAGATCAAGATACTTTGCATCGTTAATTTATTGTTTTAAAGTTCATAGCTTGTCCTCTATTTTTGATATTTTTGAGACAGTTTGGGAAATGGAATGTTGCTCTGAGCTATCTTTGTAAGATGAACGTGGACCTAGTCATCAGAAAGGTTGCCCTTAGAAGTTGATTATTTGAATTATAATAATAATACAATTTCTTAGTGGATACTTCTGACACTTAATTTATTGAGGATCATATTAGAAAAATATATAATTTCTTTCAATTTAAAGTAATAAATATTATGAAAACCACATCGTTCAACACATCATATAAATTAATTTATATAATATCCAATTGGTTTAATGAATAAATTAAATTCTCCATGTGAAAATTCTTCCACTCATTATTGTCCTGGATTAATTTATTATGATATGTAATTTAACCTCAATTAGTGCCCTTCAGTTAATATCCAATACTTATGAGAATGATTACTAAAATTGTTGAGTTTCAACAAGAAAATTTGAATCCAAAAAAAATAATCGACACTTTGATTTCTTTGTCCTTTATTAATGAACAAAATCACATTAGATGATGCTAGAAGTTAAAAATTTCAGACCTTAAAAAATTCCACAAATTCTCTCTGGTTCTATATTTGGTTGCTTTGAAACTCAAATATTATTAATCTACGACTTTTCATGTCATCTCATTTTCTAATCGTTTTCACATAATTTTTTCATCTGTAAAATCAAATACAATTAATCCTATGTTCATCTATAAGCATAGAAAATTTTCATATTTCATTCTCAAATATTGAATAATTTACAATTCTAAACTATTCTAACGAGTCAGATTATATGCTCAGCTTAATTCGATGATTGTAAATTTAAGGTTATCAAAATGAATATAAATTCAATTCGCGTAAAACCTGATAGATTTTTTCGCTGTATATAATAATGCGTTGAAAATACAATTATATAATTATTGATAATGCCAAATTTTGACTTTTTTTTGTTTAATTTTTATTCTAGATCTTTTATTTAATTGAAATTATACGATTAAACACAAGCTTCACTATTTAAGCAATATAATCCCTAAATTCGAAATGTGATTCCTTTTATATTGTTGTGATTATGCTGAATAAAACTCAATAAATTATATATTATGTTATAAATATTTTCTGAATGAATTAAATCTTATTTAATTTTTATTTTAGATTTAAATGGAAACTCTGATGTGCAAATATCTAAACCATCAAATTGAAGAAATACTAGTATTCAACTTATAAGAGTTAACATACCTGATGCAATTATTAAAAATTTTCGATTTTTCTTTAAGACTAAGGGAACTATTTTTTGGTTCTTTTAAGTAGATATTTAGATATTATAGATTATGTGCTTGATAATATGCCAAATTATTTGTTGAAAGGGCCTTATTGAACAAAATTGAAGATATTACTATTGTGATAGTGGCACTCGATAATCTAAATAGAATTAATGGGATTTCTCTTTTTGAAGTAATAATCAACTTAAAAGAGTACTTTGAAATAACAGTTGTCTAAAAAAGTACATCATAAAGAATGGGATCATAGTAGGATAAAGTTTAGTTTTAACGTAAACAAGAAATTAATGAATCCCTAATGATAAACTGATAAAATTTAATATAAAATAAATTAAGAACAACAAATAGAATAGTAACAATAAAGAAAATCTTGAGGATGGTTTGTAAAATATTAATGACATCTCTGGGAGTGTCAGATTCAATTCAATCAGCTATAGTAGTTGAGAATAAAAAGAGAAGTTCGTTAGCCGGAAATAACAAAAGCCCAGTTGAGTTAAGGATGAATAATGAGGTTAGACCCCAGAAATAAATCCAGGACAAGCGTTGACTTTATAGGACAAATTATATGAAGACAGTTGATTGTAACTGACGAATGAAAAATTTGATTTAACCAACTGCAATGGATCATGTAATAAAAGCCAATCTTGGCTATTTATTTCTGATAAAAAATACAACTTTTTTTTAAGCGGAGTTGCAAATTTGTAGAGACTTTTGTGGAAAAAATTAGAAAAGCATGAGTAATATGTGCTTTTGGATGCAAAATACATTTAGTATTCGAAGAATAGGCAAAAATTTTGCAAATACAACTTACTAATTTGAATTTGATTGAGTGTAATTCAAATTTCTGTGCTCCAATAATCAAAATGCTGTAGCATGCGCGTCGTTTTAAGAATATGTGCGAAGGGCAAATAATTTCCATGATATTTAAATTGAGTGAAAATGAATTGCTAATTTTTTGACTTTGCAAGATTATTACTTTTAACAAGTCCTAAGAACTTCAACACATAACCATTATCTGTTCATTTTTTTTTTTCAGAAATTACTCTATGGTTGGGCAAATATTAATGCACATAAATATATATGTTTTGAATAGATAAGGAACACTTTGGAGAAGGAGATAAATATTTCATTTCATAAGGGGACAATTAAAAAGCAGAGGGCAAAAATTCTTATAAAAGCTTTAAATGAAGGATTAAGCAACTTTTAGAAATATTCTGGTTAATTTTAAGGAGAGTAAGAGCAACGAAATCAAAGTCAATAGCTTTAAGATTAGAGCGATAAATAAGCTGAAAAAGTGTCAGCAGCAAAATAATAGCAAAAACGAATTAAGCATACAATTCTGATTAAAATGAGTTTGCTTGTATATAAAAAATTTAATGAACATAATGTGCGTCAATTTAACAGATGAAAATATCTTATTCAAAGATTCAAATTCCAGGATTCATGGCAACTGATATTTAGATTATTTGGAAGGCTAATAATTTCATGATGAAAGAGCCTTGAAATTAAAAAACTAAAGCAGAAGTTAAAATGCATAAATTAATACTATTTAGAAATATATGGTTTTATTAATTATTATGATTGATTTAACTCGAAAATCACTATTAAAAGAAATAAATTAAACAAGATACATGTTGAGAACGAAGACAATTTTGAATAAATTAATCAATTGAGTTTAAAAATTTAAATTGATATTTAATTCATATTACAGCAGTTATCATTTTGAGGATTAAGTAGGGAACCATGAAATCTTAATGTATAAATATATAATCATTCATTATGATTGTCTTGCTCCTCTAATAATCCTTTAAAAACAAAATTGCCAAAATTATCATGATAATTTCACAGAAAATGCAGAAGCAAAAAAACCTTTGATAATGTTTTCTAACATTTCCTGCAACATTTTTATCTTGAAAACATTTGAACTTTAGTCTCTATTAGGATTTTACGTTTGCACAATATTAATAATTTTTGCCTTCTCTTAAATTAATCTATTATTTTTTATGAAAATTTACATTCTTCCATAATAAATTCTAGTCTTATCATCTGACTTGGTTTGCTTATTGGTTCATTTGATAATAAAGTTGATAGTCTGATAAATTTTAATATTATGCTTAAGGCTGATAATTTTCATCTAAATATTATGCTTATTAATAATTTTTATTAAAATTTTAACAATTTTAAAAAGAAATTAATAGTTCTTCTTTTGTAATTCAATAATAATTAAACATCCTTAATCATGGCTATATATATGATAAACAACAAATCAGACTTTATCATATGAATAATACTAATCTTTGCTTAATTAAAAATCTCTATTTTTGGAACAATCACTATTAAATTAGCACTTTTAAAAGTTTATATTGCTGAAATAATTTAATTTAGAATGGCTCAATAAGAGCAGATATAATGTATTTCAATTTACTTTTATTACATATTAGATTAAACAGAGGAAATATCTAATTTCTAGCTTTTGGTTCATCATATAATTGTTGCGAATCTTAAGCTTCAACAATTAAATTAAAATTTTTGGATTTTGTTGATATACATTGTAATGACGACACGGATTTGATAAATTATACAAACGTTTGCTTAAAAAATAGATATTTACCTTCATATCATTGGTAAAAACCATTGAATCATAATCATATAACTTTTTTTTTTCAACTCGTTAACTGATTTGGTTATAATTTCATATCAACAATTATTGGATGTAAATTATAACTGCTAATAACACTTATTGCTAGTTGGTAATTGTTATAAAATAATGCCTTTGATTTTTGAAGAATTTCATTAAGGTTTTAATTGATTCTAATATTAATAATTATTAGATAAGAATTGCTATGCCCAAATTATAATTTTAATATGAAGTAATTAAATGGGCTAATAATTTACTATTAATTAATGTGTCCTTTCTGTTGTATTCAAGAAGTTCAAATACTTATATTATTGTAAAATTATGGATAGTGCATTAATAGAGGCATTACCTAATAAATTAATCTCAAGTATGTTGGCAGATGTCCACAGTCATTATAGCTTATATGAAGAAGATTAAACCATTTTTTTTCTTCTACAGTATCACACCAAAAATGAAAATTCTACTAAACTTAACATAGATCTTAAATAAATTTAAACATTGACCCTGTAAAAATGATATACCAATTAAATATAATTTCTAGTATGAAGATGCTACACATTTTTGAATAGAATAAACCTTAAAATCTTAATTGTATAAATGAGTGTGGTTTTTCATATCAAAGAAATTTTGTTCCATTAATTGATTAAAAACAGCTTTTATATACAATAAGGAATATACTTAAGGATCTTGTATAAGATATATAATTTCCATATTCTAAATGTGATACCTACAAGTATTTTATGATTATTATAATTTTTTTGCAAACTTGAGAAAATTGATTTAAATTGAACATATGTGCCTAATTTGAAATAGTTAAAGCTTTGTTGTATACCAAGGTTGTTTAAGAACAAAGAATATCACTAGATGCATTCAAAATTTAATAAGTACAAGAAAATTGCTTTTCAATTTAAAGTCCAATTTAATTTGGATCAAAATTTACTTAATGTGAATAGAACTATTGCATTAAAATATATAATATGTGGAAAATGTTAATCATTTAGTTTGATATTCGATAGATAAATTGAAACCTTGATATTTCATATCCAACATTTTAAACATGAAATTAATGATCTTCTTTCTGATCTTCAATAATATTAGAATATCTTTTCTTCAATATCTCCAAGTTATTAATTTTTAAATCCATCACCTAATTAGTATTTGTAATAATTATAGATAGTTCTAGGGAATATTTGCAAGTTAGTTTTTAGCCCCTCAATATATTAAACATGGACAAGGGTTTTTCCTCTATAATGTCTCTATTCTCTCCTCCATAATTTCATATAATAATACTACTTCTTTCAAAAAACTCCAATAATGTACGAGCAAGATTTGTAATTGTTACTAATAAAATATTTATATATGGATTTATTTTAATGATTCCTTCATAACTTTTCATATTATATCTAAATGGTTTCTCCAATAGAATAGCTCTAAGGATATAATTGATAGAATCCTTGAAATCTGGATTAAGATAACTTTTATCATTTAAAACTGCTTTAGAGCATCTATTTTAATGAAAAATTGAGGATTTATAGAAAAAAGAGCTACACTAGTTTTTATTCCATAAGTTATATTACTTTTTCCATTTTAATATTCAACATACTCTAGCCCGAATTGATCCTCTAGATTCAGTTGAATCCATTTAAAATTTTTGAATCCAACTGATTGAAACAACCACCATCTCTAATATTTTTAAAGTGAATAATAGTCTCTTAAAATTTTGATTTATGATGCTTAATCATTTCCATTCTCATTACTTGATTTCATATAAGTATTTTCCTTCTTATAATGTTTGGATTTATAACGATATAATTCATAGAATTCCATTCATTTTAGATTTCATCTTAATAGTTACCACTAGCCCTAAATTAATTTAAATAAGCTATAACATTTTCTAAAAGTTATTCTTATACCAAAAGGAAGGGTGGGAAGATTGTGCTCATAATAATTGATAGTTTGAAAGTTCCATAATGATAGTATCCAACATCATAAACATAACGATTGTTACGAATATGTAGATAACTATACTAATTTTAATTATCATACAAGCAATTAACTAATAAAGAGCATCATACTACAATTCTTACATGATAAGTATTATTGCCTCTTTTCTGTTTCACATAACACAATTAGTGCAGTATTTAAGTGTAAGAATGTTTTTCAAACCTTCACTAAATCTCTTTCATTTTGTATGGAGTATTGTGATTCCAGCTGTCTAGAGTGCGTCGAAGATTAATAATAACATAGATTTTCATGTGGAAAATCTTAACGAAATTATTATTAACAGCATATTCTAGTGGAAAATAAAGGAAAATGTCAAGTCTGCCCTTCATTATGTGATATTTGCAAACCTAGATCAAAAATTGAGATTTAAGTCCTTAATTATCAATTATAAAATAGACAATAAACTCCTATTAAATAGTTGCACAATACTGTTTTCAAAAAACATAGCAAATACAGTAACAGGCTTTTATAAGTTCGAATTTAAAAATCATAATTATAATCAGATCAAGAACTATGAAATATTATAATTACGTAAACAAGGAACAAAGATATAATGTTTGTATTTAATTCAATTAATAATTTATAAATTCATTTAATGTTGAGTTAATCATAAATTTTATTTATTCTACTATGATGAAGATAGAAATAAATAAAATGTTTTTGTTCTTAACACTGTTAAAGTAAGGTTTGTATAAAACTATTCTTACATAAATTGATATTGGCTCAAAAATGAAAATAACTAAAAAAAAAGTACTTAGCAGATTTAAAGTTATTTAAACATCCATGTCATTCTCATTTAATTCACTAATATGAGTTAATAATATACATTAATTTAATACAAATATGGTAAGGATTAGATACATAACAGGAAGGCAAAGATACAGTAGTCCCACTGCTATAGCAATTTTACCCCTAACTAATAAATTGCTTAAAATATCTTTGAAATTGTTCTAATGCTTAATAAAATAATAAGGTTAATTTATGCATTAATAATTACAAAATTAGAAACTAGGACTTACCAAGTAGATATTAATATTAAAATGCTTATTTAATTGCTAAACTATAAAAATCGAAAGCCTTTTTTCACATTGCTATCTTCAACTTAAAAAAATTGAAATATTGAATGGATATACTATTTTATAATTAAGTAATTTACTTTCAAGGCTGCTTTAAACATAAATATATGGCTGGGATAAAATCTTCTTCCTAACACCATCTAACCTAGCTCCAAAGTGTCTTATCTTTCACATTCACTTTACTCTAAATCAATATTCTTTTAATTTTTATACTCTTTAAATAATAGGAAACAATAATCAAAAAAAGATGATAAAATAACTCCGCTCTAGACATATAGAAAAGTCTAGTCAATTAATTTAATTGATGAAAAATCAAACTAAAAATGATTGCCACCGTTGTGCTATTCTAAATTCCTGATTTTTGAGCAATTTTTATTAAAAATAAATTTCCTATTGATTTACATTTACAAAACAGTTGTGCTCTTTGATTATTAATCTCTTCCATTTTTAATTCACAA
This sequence comes from Paramecium octaurelia, assembly GCA_905182995.1. Classification (NCBI taxonomy): domain Eukaryota; phylum Ciliophora; class Oligohymenophorea; order Peniculida; family Parameciidae; genus Paramecium; species Paramecium octaurelia. The sequence goes on along the minus strand of CAJJDP010000168.1, from coordinate 22,276 downwards.
TTTTCAAATTTCTTTTCCGTTATATAATTTATACAATAATATTCAAAACTGTAGAATACTAGTTTGAAGGATCACAATATTAAAATTCTGCCAAATCAATTCTATAATAACTACTTAATTCTTGCTGATTAATTTAGGGATTAGTATAAAGAAAATTAGTTAAAATGGATTTGACGTAATGATATTTATCAATCTCAAAATCTGATCTATTTAAGTATTTTTGAAGCATTTTACTGTAAGTTTATGATAGATTATAGTAATTGTAACTAACTATAAGTTATTACTTCTAGATGAATGCAATTAAATAATCTAGTTAATCATTTTGTATTTAAAGATTTACATTAAGCTTTGACTTCGTAAGTTTTTACAATTAGAATTTCAAAATCATTCCGTTAATCAATAAAACTTAACCATTCACTTAGACACTTTTCACTAATATGCATTGTAATATTATCAATTAATGAAATTAATTTCTCAGATATTTTTGCTACTTGCTCTTAATTCTCTGCAGAAGGTTCATTCTAAGATATAATTAGCAATTATTAATCTATCAAATGGATACATTGAGTAAAAATAAAACAATCATACTGAAATTTATAGCATCTAGACTAGACTTTTAACCAACATAATTGACTCAGTATCAACAATTATATTATGTTGTGCATTTTATTTCTCCAGATTTACCTTCAATTTTATTAATTTTGTTATTTATTTTTCAACATTTTCAGAATATATTACTAAAGATGAAATATTAGTGCTATTTTTCTAGATATATTCTTTATTAGTATTAATAAAGAGAGATGCCTTATTATTGTAGCATACATTTTTTAAATTTTATTCTAAATATCTCCTTGAAGTATTTGAAGCCTACTATTTTACTATTAATTTTTTGTATAGATTAATTGTTTGATGAGCTAAAAATTTTTCATATATATAATTAGAGTTTATTCCTAATTCAACATATTTTAATAATTCATCCTTCAATTTCACGCAATTTTATTCATCTTAACGATTAATCATTATTTCAAATATCCATGCAATTTTTTCCCTAAATACTAATTGAGCTATTGTTTAATTCGTACATACGATTTGATTCTGTGACATATTTAAGTGCTTTTGAATATTTGTTATTGAACCTCTTTAATCGATTATCTAAAATATTATAATTATTTCAGCATAAGGAAAATATCCTACTAAATTATTAGATTACTAAAAGCTGTAGAAAAGTAGTGAATTGTCTGAAGATTGATTTTGAAATTCTTCAAAATCATCAGTAAATAAAAAAACCTTCATTTAATAGAGATAAGGTTTATCTTCAGATTATTCACAATTAATTGCCATTTTATGAGACTCTAAAGCTTTGATATTTATTCTAGCATTTGAAATCTGCAATTTGGTGGTTAATTTAAACTTAGGCTTATTTCTGCCTGATTAGGAATGATATCATTACTATATTAAGCTAAAAACTTAAGGAGAAATTTATCCCCTTTGTTAAACTATTAATAATAATCGTATAATTAAAACGAATATTTATAATATTGGGGCCTAAGTATTGTAACTAATTAATAATCATAAATTATTGCGATTTAATAATCTAGGAGGTATTATCTATTCTAAAGAAGTATATTAAACGTAAATTGCAAGTCTTCATAATTATTGACTGGCCTTATTAAATATCCATTATTATAATCGATATCTAGATGTTTTTAATCATCTTCTAAATATACAATAACTATCCTATAAGAATAGGATAATGAATTCTTTGTTGCAATTACGATCCACGCTTAAATTGTGAATGGCAAAAAAGTAGCTTTAGGAAAAGACTAAATTGCTTAAGTAGAATTAATTTATATGATGTTCTATTTAGAACCCTTACATAATATGAAGTTAGATCTAAACAACTGACTGTTAGTAAAAATTTTGATCTTCATTCCAATTATATTAAACATCGAGATCTTTGCATTGGATGTAAATATTTGTAAAATCTAAGTATTTTAGCAATTTCTTTGTTCCATTAAATTGGCAGAAGATTCCCGCTGATTTAATCTATATAGTTACATTTTATTAGTAATAATATTAAATGGAAGAATCTGAAATAGTTAATTAAAATGTATAAGCTGTCCAAGCACTTAATGAGTAGCTTTGAATATTATATTCCAATTGGTTAGAATTAAATAAATCAGTATAATTGATGTTTGAAGGTCTAGATTTAGAGTTATTTCTATAGATGTCATAAAATTTAGTTTAATATTGAAAATTATCATTTGATAGTTTTGAATTTTCTATGCAACTTTTAGTAACTAAAGTGAAAGCCAGATTTATAGATTCATAAGGATAATATTACTGTTTAAGTTTTGAAAAAATACTAGGAAATTATCCTGCATGTGTTCGAATTAATATTTGATAAGCTGTTTTTTTTTAAACAAAGTTTTGAACTTCCACAATTAAAGTAACATTAGATTGGATTGGTAATGTTTTTTCTGGGATTGCTAGATCCAATAATTGGAAATTTGTTAATTCAGTAACGAAATTAGCAAGATTCCCATTTCCATTTTACCCCTACACAACAATAGACCATGACAAGGAAATAAAACTTCGTAAACCATCATAGAGTTTTTAATCCATCAAAATAACATTCTCATCGCAAGGATTAAAAAGAGAAGTAGGTACATCATATTTGATAACAGGAGCGAATGGGCTATTAGGTTTTTCAAGTTTATTTAAAAAGAACTACTATAGTTTATTATTACAATTTTTGTGACCAAATGAACCAGGCAAAAAATCTATTTTATCTCCTGGAAGAATGGTGGGATTGTGACCGAGATTAAAAAGTAATTATTATTGATTATCTGGATCTATATTACATGTTGGATTTATTCCAAATTTTGATAGAGTAGTCTCGTTTAGGAGTTTAAAGCAAGTGTTGATATCAAGTTAAGTTGAAAAGTAATTTGGATTTAGAGAGAAATCGAATAGGACAATTATTGCTGTCAGATCATCTGATAATTTAATCTTCATTACAGCTACTTCGCAATCTACAATTATGAAGTTTATATTTGAGCACCAAGGAGTTTATAGTGAAATAACTGAGTCTGGAGGTTGAGCACAAGTCATTTGATCAGATAAAATTCGATTGCCATTGCATGTTAAACATCCATATAAAGAACATGTTTTACAAGTGTAATCACATTTCAAGCAATTTACACTTTAAAAGTCATCATAATATCCGTCCAAACATCGACGGAATGGAATTTAGACTCTATCACCCTTATAAATAGAAAAATTAAAAAACCATACAAGCTAGACAATTAGCTGAATTGTTTTGCATTTTTGACATTAAAAGTCACATTCTTATAATATTGATCTAATATATACAATCGCATAATTTTTGTCCACCTTCAAAATATCCTTCTAAACAATCACATGATTTGTTTATACGACTTTCCTTACACGTTATGCAATTCGAGGGCATTGTTTAGCAAGTATCGCATTAAAATTCACAAACTTAGTAAATAATAATAATTATTACCTTCACAAACTAGTTATGAAGTTTCAAAGTAGCCATTCATACATGGGCAATCAGGTGGATTTATTCTTATGTTGCTTTGGCATTTCAGGCAATTTTTTGCATCTTTCTCGCAACTTTTTGCAACGACTATCACATTTATTACAAATAATTTAGAAATCATCATCATAATATCCATCTTTAGAATTACATTAATTTGAAATTGTTAAACTATTGGAACCTTGGAGAAATTTGCAGCTTTAGCAATTATTTCTTTCATTCAAACATCCAGAACATTTAACATGACATTCTGAATATTATTGAAAATAATTACTTAAACAAATTTCATTAGAATCCTAGTAAAAATCAGAAAGACAAGGACATTTGTGAATAATAGATTAATCTAATCTATTTTAATTCATATCACAACTAGTACAATAATCTTTTTGATTTTTACAAGTTTAACAAGAATTTGAGCATTCTAATTTCATATCTCATAAATACTTACACATATTAATGATCCATTATCAAAATAGCCAGGAATGCAAGTACAATCATTTTGAGTTACTACACGAAAATGATTTGGGAAACAGGATTACCATTTTGTTGAGCTTATTGAGCAGGTTTTACAAATTTGGCTGCATTTTTGACACATCTCAATTCCAACATCATAATATCCATCCAAACAGGGGCAAGAATTCATTTAAAAATATCGAAATTTAGACGTATCACAAGTTAAACATTTATTTGATTAAATCTAACATGTTTTACAACTACTTTGACATTCTATAATTTTAAT
>CAJJDP010000168.1:0-17849 GCA_905182995.1 Paramecium octaurelia | reverse complement strand
TTATAGTGAAATAACTGAGTCTGGAGGTTGAGCACAAGTCATTTGATCAGATAAAATTCGATTGCCATTGCATGTTAAACATCCATATAAAGAACATGTTTTACAAGTGTAATCACATTTCAAGCAATTTACACTTTAAAAGTCATCATAATATCCGTCCAAACATCGACGGAATGGAATTTAGACTCTATCACCCTTATAAATAGAAAAATTAAAAAACCATACAAGCTAGACAATTAGCTGAATTGTTTTGCATTTTTGACATTAAAAGTCACATTCTTATAATATTGATCTAATATATACAATCGCATAATTTTTGTCCACCTTCAAAATATCCTTCTAAACAATCACATGATTTGTTTATACGACTTTCCTTACACGTTATGCAATTCGAGGGCATTGTTTAGCAAGTATCGCATTAAAATTCACAAACTTAGTAAATAATAATAATTATTACCTTCACAAACTAGTTATGAAGTTTCAAAGTAGCCATTCATACATGGGCAATCAGGTGGATTTATTCTTATGTTGCTTTGGCATTTCAGGCAATTTTTTGCATCTTTCTCGCAACTTTTTGCAACGACTATCACATTTATTACAAATAATTTAGAAATCATCATCATAATATCCATCTTTAGAATTACATTAATTTGAAATTGTTAAACTATTGGAACCTTGGAGAAATTTGCAGCTTTAGCAATTATTTCTTTCATTCAAACATCCAGAACATTTAACATGACATTCTGAATATTATTGAAAATAATTACTTAAACAAATTTCATTAGAATCCTAGTAAAAATCAGAAAGACAAGGACATTTGTGAATAATAGATTAATCTAATCTATTTTAATTCATATCACAACTAGTACAATAATCTTTTTGATTTTTACAAGTTTAACAAGAATTTGAGCATTCTAATTTCATATCTCATAAATACTTACACATATTAATGATCCATTATCAAAATAGCCAGGAATGCAAGTACAATCATTTTGAGTTACTACACGAAAATGATTTGGGAAACAGGATTACCATTTTGTTGAGCTTATTGAGCAGGTTTTACAAATTTGGCTGCATTTTTGACACATCTCAATTCCAACATCATAATATCCATCCAAACAGGGGCAAGAATTCATTTAAAAATATCGAAATTTAGACGTATCACAAGTTAAACATTTATTTGATTAAATCTAACATGTTTTACAACTACTTTGACATTCTATAATTTTAATCATTATTCTTACTTTAACATGAATTTTGATTTGCTTCGTAAAAGCCATTCTTGCAAATGCATTATTAGTATCACTATCAAAATATCTAGTTATAACTTCACAAGTTAAACATTAAGTTTAAGTTTAGCATTCAGTGCAACTAAAGTGGCAAACTTAAAATTAGATAACAATAATACCTTAACATTATTAAGTAAAGAGATTAAAAAAGTAACCTGTTTTGCAAATGCATAAATTTTACTAATTCAGTGTTAAGTTCAGACTTGAATCAAATTGTGTGCAATTTGAAGAATTCAAAAAACAAGTTAAGCATGTTTTATCACATTACAAACAAGAGTTGTTTACTAAATTTTCATAATATCCATCCATACAAATACTAGTGTGGCTTGCATTATTTACTATTCTATTTTTATCTGAAGAACAACTCAAGCAAAATGACTCTAGTCCATCACAAGTTTCATAGGTAGAGTTACAAGGATAACATTTATTATCTGTGTTTGACAAATAGGTTCCAGCAATACATATACATTATGAATCAATTAACAATTTCGATAGATGACAAAATGTACAGTTTATAATGCTATTTGAACAAGTCAAACAATTTAAATCACAGTGTTAGCATAATCCATCTATTTCTGTTGTGCCTGGTTAACACTAGCAAACATTATCATGAGTGTTCAAAACTTAAGATACTCGAATCGCACGCTGTACAATTCGAATCACATTTACTACAATAAATTAAACCACTATCATAATAACCAGGCTCACATAGGCATTGATTTTGATATAATTGCCTTGTTTATATACAAGATGTGCATTAAGTTTATGAAGTAATGCAGCTTAAACATTTATAATAGCATTTTTAACAATTTGAAGAAAATCCATCGTCATAATATCCGAGGAGGCATTCGCAGACTTTCCCATTCAACATTCTAAATAATGTTGCTTATGGTTAGCAGCTTATAAATTAATCAGCCTGAAAAGCATTACATAGTAGACAAGAATAATGACATTATTGACAATTAAGAATTCCAGAGTCATAATAATGATCATTACAATTGCAAGATTATAATAAAGCATTGTAGATTCGAAATGAATTAACTTAACAAAATTCACATCTAGTCCAAGTTATTTTACAGGTCAAACAAGAGTAGTGGCATTCTAATGCTATAATAAAATATTACTTTAACAAATAATATTAACTCCATCATCATAATATTAAATAGGGCAATCACAAGAAGAGATTAAAGGATTATATATGAAGGAAAATATTTTAAAATTTATTTTTCAATTTATAATAGGGAAATTACAATATTCTACAAGCTATTTTAACAAAAATCAAAAATGAAAATATTTTTACTGTAAAAATCCTTGAGCTTGATGATGGGCAAGCCTTACATTTAGTACGTAATGTCGTACATCCTTCACATCGATAATCACATTCTTAAAATGATGAAGGAATAAATTACTTTGACAATTAGGGACATTAATATCAAAGGTATTTTCTGTGCATACACAACTTGTAGCAACTAAAATTCTTGATTCTGAGTTCAAACAAGTCAAACATTGGTTTGCTAATGGACCATTACATGATAGACAACTAGAGTGGCAGCCTGAGAATAAATCAGCTTAATTTACTTTAACAACGACTTTTCAATGTCGCTGAATATGTAGTTAAATAGCTGCCTTAAAGTTTTGTTTTACATAAACAACTGTTTAAGAGTTAATATCTATCTGGACTACATGAGGTACAATTTGTTGAAGTAATAGAACATTCTACACTAAATTGAGTTAGAACAGTATTTATTTATTTAATTATTATATAGCAACATACTAAAATTATTTAAATTACATATAGACAATCGCTGCTACAAACTATTTATATAATGATTTAGTATATACTTTAGCACTCTTGTATCCCTATATCAAAGTATGAAATTGGGCAATTGCATTCACCAATAGAGTTTAATTTTCTTTTGCTTAAAGAAACACAAGACGTACATTAATTACTTTTTGACCCTTCACATGTTTAACAAGTACTATGACACCCTAAAATTACATTTAAAATATACTTATGCAAATGGGGTTGCCAAGTTGATCATAAAAATTAGCTGGACATTAACAAGAATTGTCAGTCCTTAAGTCACGTTCAGAATACTCAGGACATGTTGTACAATTCTCAGGCTTTATAGTACAAGACGAACAACGATATGAGCATTCTAAGTTAAGATGTAAAATAAACTTTAACACATTGAATCGTTATTTGAAGATTACATCGTATTATTCATGCAGACACATTTGTTTGCTTCATAACTCCGTTTTATTCTGAAGCACAAGTGATACAACTATCTTCATCCTAAGAAAAGCATGATCGACAGGTATAATGACACGCTAATAGTAAGCATTAATAAATCACATGAACACTAAAGGCTGCCTGTGTTGTAAAATCCAGGATAACAATCACATTTTGAAATAACCAATTCTCTAAAAGTAGTTTCGCAAGTTAAACAATCAGTTTCTAAACTGCCTTTACAAGGTTTGCATGTTAGATGGCATGGCTAACATTCTAAGAAGAGCGGATCACTATAATCTTTGCAAAGACATTAAAAGGTAGTTTTAACTTCATAAGCATACCTTGTTGAAGGAAATGAAGTGCATTTATTTTAGCCATAAGTAGTGCAATTAGAACAAGAATGATGACACTAAACTAATATAGAAAAATAGAGTTTACAATAACAATTTTGATCTTATAAACCAGTATCAAAATAGCTGTTGTAGCAAGAACCTGTTTTGTAAGTTGTCAAATATCGATGGGCAGAAGAGGAAAATGATATACAATCAGTTTCAAGTGGTCCTTTACAATTCGTACATGAATAATGACACACTATTATTATCTTTCAAATTAGGTACTAACGCAAATATCTTAGATTCCATCACTTCCATATCCATCTTAACAAATACATTTGTAATTGTAAGATAAACTCTATGTTGGCCTTAGATGCACATAGAACAATATTAATTTGTTGAAGCATCAGAGGGCTTATAACATTTTTAGCATATAGGATGACAAGCTAATTAATTGACTAATACTATTACTAACGCAAGTGGTATTTCCATCATATTGATAAACGTACAATCATTATCTTAAGGTCTTTACAATTATAACAATAATAATAGCATTCTAATTAAGATTTAACATACTTTAACATATTTAATTTTCCAAACCTGCCTCATAATATCCTTGTTTACAAATGCATTGGGTGTTCATCAAAATTCTATTTTTTATTGTGTTACAAGATGTGCATTCATAATAATCTTTACCGCAAGTTTAACATGGTCCATCTGAACAATATGCACATTCACCATCCTTATCAACATAACCATTTGGATAATCACAGACACATTTTCCAGGCATAATTGTTGAACTTTGAAATTTTGTTCTCAAAAAGCAAGTAGTACAGCAATCAGGATCAGTATAAAGGCAGGTTTAACAGTTTGGTGAGCAATAAAGAAATGGTGTGCATTTTTTATCTGCAGTTATTACGTGTGTTCTCTGACAAATCTTGCATTCTGTCGCATTAAAACAAATCAAACAATCTTTCAAATCAGGCTGCTCTTTACAGACTTGGATTATAAAAATATCCGAAGTCACATTATTAACAAGTATTCCAATGGGTAATCCAGTATTAGGATCATAATTATAATCAAATCTGACGCAATTTATATCCCCAAAACATTAACCGTCTTTTAAAAAATACTGAAATTCACATGCAGTGCATACACCAGTAACACATTAAGCACATTTAAACGGGCATGCTTCAATACTATATATGATTTATACCTACGCATTAGCTCGTAACCTTTTCTACACCCTTAAAATGAGTATACACCATTAATTTATGAACAAGTCTCATGTCCTGGTAAGCAGGCTTAAAATTCTAAAATATAATTACCTAAACGACATTTTAAATCTACACCACTAGCGGGAGAAAACCCTTCCTTACATGTTCCACAATAATTTGATGCACAACTTGCACATTTGCTTCCACAAGATAAAACAATACTATCTTGTGACAAGCAACTTTCACCCGAATAATAAGTTGAACAATATTAGCATTTAAGAATGTCTCCAGACCTTTAAGCTATGAAACAGTTGTTAGAGACAATTTCACATGAAATAGTTAAATCAGTATCCTCTGAATATTTGTATGTTAAAGTATTCTCAAAACAGACTTTTATTTTAGTAAGATTTAAATCATACGATGTCGGATATACTTGAAGTCTGGGATGGCATAGTATTTCCATTTTCTGAAATGATCATTTTAGATTCGGTAAATGATTAACAAATAGAGGCATAGGCTAAATCCACATTATTAAATTACAAACACAAGGATGAGGATGCATTCCAGGAGCGTGATAATGTCCTCCTTTACATTGAATCGAGTAGCCAACTGTATCTTAATCACTCCTGAATCTCCTAAATCCATCAACTACTTGGAGTATCAATAATAAAAACTGAATACCCTTTCTAAACATAAAAATTATTAAAGGCTTTAAATTTATTGGGAGGCTAAGTACTCAACCTTCCAAATTCTATTATTCTAAAACATTTTAATTTTTTAAAGTTAGAAGACATAGCAAATTGGATGGCTAATCGTTAACACTTTTTTGTCTCTTCAAAAGAAATAGAAAATTCTGCAATTACTTTAAAAACGAATTTCACTATTTTGTAATTATTAATTATTAAAGTGTGGTAATAAGGATATATAAAACATTTTTCAATAAACTCACCTTTTCCTCAACAATAAACGATTATTTTTGGAATCATCTCCTAACTGTAATCATAAATATTTAAAGGGAAAGCGTCATAATGATGATAAAATTTACAATTAATATATATATCTTATTAAGGGTGGTTTTCTTTTATTCATGTGTACATTTATATTTAAAATATACAACATTTGTGGAGCTATGAGTACTTTAAGAAAAAAGTAATAATAAATCAAAATCAAAAAGGCATCTGAAAACAATATTGCCTTTCTTCAATAACAGTTTTTGAATCAAGTTAAACACAAAAAATTGTTAAATAAATTAACATATAATTGTCAAAATTAATCATTTCTTAATTCGTATTTTTTTTGTCTTTTAATACTTCTTGAATAATTAAATTTGTTACCGTATTTTGATTAATAAAAAAATAGTTTTTATTTATACAATTCAATATTACTTAATATGATGAGCAAAGATAGAAAGAATTATGATAATCTACTTAAATATATTGGTATGAGATTCACTGTGATTACCTCTCCCTTTCAGATCTCTTAATATCTATTGTTTAAAACTTTTTCTTATGCTCTTTAATTTATTTTAAACAGATATGAGATTATTATGGTATCCTCATCAAAAGTTATTTTTTGTGCTAGTTTAGTTTATGAAATTTGAATTTTAACTGATTTGTTTCATTATCACTATTGGATCGAAGAATGCAAGTCTTCTTTAATAATTTAACTTAATTACAGCATGATTTCAAATCCTATACAAGATTTCTTAGCTAAAATATTAAGTCTAAACATTGTTTGAGTGATTTTAATTGAAGACAGTTTTAAAAACATGTTTATCAATTTTTTTATTCTCTAAAATTTGAGCAGGCGTGAGAATTATCAGATTATGCTCTTTACCTTGCCTTTTCAATCGGTGGCTTCACACATATTTAAGGAACTAGAATTTAATATATAGAACCTACCTCTCTTCAATTGGAATACCTATGTATCAGATAATATTCAACATACTGAATATTATCTACTTAGATTTCTCTCCTTAGACTATAATTCTCGACTCGATTCTTATAAATTATAAATTGGTAATATGGACTTGAAAAAGCCCTTCATTAAGAAAAAAGAAAATAAGCCCATCTTATCGTGAGCCAACAATAACAATCATATTTCGAAAAATAAATTTAAATGAATAAACTGATATTCAAGATTCCTAGATAAACACAAATCAAGTTTTGGTCAATTCGAAAAATAAAAATGTATTTTATATTGATTGATGTTTAGCTATCTAAGAATCATTCTATTTAAAATATAAGTGCCAATATTTTGAATAGAGATTAAGATGATTAATGAAATTAAGGAAAAAATCAAATAAGTTAGACCAAAGTTTTTCATTTGTAATAGATGAATAAATATGATATCTATAACTTTGAAGTATTCCTTAAATTTTTTTTCATATTATGAGATTAAATAGGATCGTTGCAATATAAAAGAATAATCATATTTTTTATATAATTTTTTCAAAACATTATATATTAGTCTTGAAAGAATCTTATTAATATAAGCATCGAAATTAATTTAGCTTGTTAATCTTTATTTGTTCCGAAAATAAATAAAAGATAAGTGTCAGTAAAGATAAAATTCCTAATAGTTAGGTGAAATATTTAGGCCTTGAATGCTTGCTGAATGTTCTTGAGTACGTCCATGTCATATTGAGTGCTAATCTTCTTCTCCTCATAGATATCGTTAATTTTATTATTAATCTCTGACCTAACTAAAGTGAGTTACAATTGCAAAGAGACGACAAATTACTATGGTAAACTATCTTAATATATGTATTATTAGCAACATAATCCTTATTGTTTGTGATTAATGAGAAAACGAGACACTGCTTATTTTGGATTCCTAGAACACATATATTATTAATCCATTATTATTATATTCTATTGTTTATTCTAATTTTCTAGCCCAATTCATCTGGTTCATTATACTCTTTTTTCAATCCTTTCCAAATCCCTATGTATTTAGCTGAAATTGTCCTATTTTTACATGACTAAAATTTCTCTAATTTATCACTCAATTCCTTAATCTCCTCAGGAGTTTTTGCATCTTTGAGTAACTTTTCTCTACTTTCAGTCTGAAGAACTTCAAGTTCTTTCAATCTTTCATTACTCCAAACACTATGATCTGCAATGCTTACTTTTTGCTGGTTTGATGACATTACATGTACTGCATTGATTATCTTACAAATAACTACATTATCATTGTATTCCTTAAATTCATTAATGTACACTTAATTATTCTCCTTAGTTATTATTCCTAGTCGTATTTACAAACCTTAAAAAAGGAATCGAAAAAAGAATGCCATTATTTATCCAATTACTGTGTCTGCATGTGACACTAATGAATTATTACCAAACAATGTAAGACATCCAAAAAAGAGATAAATCAAATATCCTTCCACAGCAAAAATGACATAGAATATTTATACTATTGGATGATTAGTAAAGAAATGTTATTTTATTCCTATTTAGAAGACTCTGAATATTTTATCTCCACATATTTTTCTAGGCGTTATGCTTGAATTTACTTGATTAACTGAGGAAGAGTGAGGAATACAAATCTATTCATTTCCCCTAATAGTCTTGAATAGTTGGGTTATATACTCTAACAAGTAAAAGGATGCACCTACTAAAAATAATAGCAAGGTTAGAATTGCTAGGTATAACATTACTTAATCAATTATGATAATGTGTTGTGGAGCTCAAAAAAAATCTTAAGGATTATGCGCATAATTAACATCAAAAGCACTAGAGATTTCCAAGAAAATTAATGATTGCTATAAGAAAAAACCATTTGATCTTGCTGGAGAATGGATTTTCAAATTGTAAAAACACTTGGAAGTACCCATTTAATAAACATATTCTTATTTTTGAGAAAATAGGTCTTTATTTCGAGTTCTCAGCTTCTTATATTAAATTTTATGGATTTTTATACCATATTTACACATTTATCAAAATTTTATGGCGAAGATATATTTATAGGTATTATATCTTCCTTTTCAGTTTTTATTAATTCACTGGAATTCATTTGTAACCGATTATTCAAATCAAATGCAGTTAACATTTAATATCAAATATGGATAAAATAAAAATGCAAAAGAATGTTTTATCCGAACGACTTTTAAAGGTAAGCACATCAGATCAATTGGAAACGATCAATTAAATTCGTAGGAGGCTATTCATTCTGAGATTATTAAAAGAATTATTATTTCGGTCTTAGTTTTGATATTTTTGATTGGATCAGACATAGGAGTTATTATTGGGCTTACTTTTTTTTTAATCTTTTTTTGAAAACTTTATTAGATCAAGCAGGCAATGAATTTTAATGTTTGGAAGTAATAATTTCAGGNTAGTAATAAATGAACAAAAAACTGCTGAGTAAATTTATGCAATTAGAAATCATTAAAAATTTAAATAATTTATTTAATTTAACCCAGAAGAATAAGATAAAATCCAAAAAATCTATGATTAAATAAGAGAACTTTCATCTCAATACCAAACTCTGCCAATATTTTCTAAGATTCCAAAAATTAAAAAAATCAAGCTGCTTCTTTAGTAATAGCTAGCTCACAATTATTTAAATATATTTAAAGAAGCCTTAAAAGTAGCGAATACCCCAAAATAATATTTGAAATCCATATGGGATAGGAACAATTATTCTCCATTTGAGCTTTTTATTCCTTTCAAAATTCATTTTAACAATTCATCATTAAAGCAATAGGCAAAATTTTAAATAAAATGGTGTAGATATATTAAAAATGAGAAAAATTAAATAACTTTGTTTCCTTCTCATGAGCGATTAAAACTATCATAGTAACTTATAGCTTCCTCTTTAAATTTGAATACTTTGATAAATTTGAAGCTGGTTAACAATTTATTTTGTTTACATGATAATTACGAATTATTCGGCCATTGCAACAGTCTTTAATAGGCTTTAAGCGAAGATAAGGATTGCTATAAGAAAAAACCATTTGATCTTGCTGGAGAATGGATTTTCAATTTTAAAAACCCTTGGAGTTTACCAATTGAATAAATTTGTTCTTATTTTGGAGAAAAAATAGGTCTTTATTTCGAGTTCTCAGCTTATTATATTAAATATTATGGATTTTTATCCCTTATTGGGATAATCTATACCATATTTACATATTTATCAAAATTTTATGACTAAGATATATTTATAGGTATTATATCTTCCTTTTCAGTTTTATTAATTCACTGGAGTTCATTTGTAACTGATTATTGGAATCAAATGTAGTTAACATTTAATATCAAATATGGATAAAATAAAAATGCAAAAGAAAGTTTTATCAGAACAGCTTTTAAAGGTAAGCACATAAGATCGATTGGAAATGATCAATTAAATTCTTAGGAGGCTATTCATTCTGAGATTATTAAAAGAATTATTATTTCGGTCTTAGTTTTGATATTTTTGATTGGATCAGACATAGGAGTTATTATTGGGCTTACTTTTTTTTTAATCTTTTTTTGAAAACTTTATTAGATCAAGCAGGCAATGAATTTTAATGTTTGGAAGTAATAATTTCAGGATCCTTGAATTATGGAATTTAATATTTAGTAGATTCATATTAGGAATAAATAGCTACAATTCTGACAGATTTTGAAAATTATTAAATTTCTCTACAATATGAAACCAGCAATATGTTGAAAAAGTGCACTTTGTATTGGTTTTTTTAACTTTTTTCTTTGATGATAGTGTGTTTTCTTCACAGTCCATTTAGCTTATATTGTGAAGAGGAAAATAATAGGTTTAATACTTGTTTGGAACGAAAATTTGTTGCATATTGTTCTTAAGTGATGAAGTTTGTTAACTTATTCCTTTAAGAAAGAAAAATTCGAAACTAACAAATAATAATCTTAAAATCTAAGTTTAATCTAATTCAATGAAGAGCAAGAATAAAAATTCCTTTTTAAAATAGTTAAGAAAAATACAGTATTATAAATTAATATATGGAATTCTTTTTGCTCTTAGCGCTTATTAATTTAATCGGATGTTTGTTTCCATTTACCATAATACTGTTTTGGATTTGGTATTATATTAAATTCAAAGACTGTGGCCTAAAGGAGATGGGAATTTGGCAGGAATTTAATTAATTATTAGATTTTATTACCCTTTTATGCAATTCAGGATTAAATTTTTGCGAAATACATGACCATGTCGCTTTTTGTGGCACTCCTACAATTTTAGAATAAATAATGCGAAGATGCCATTATTTGTTTAAAAATAATGTATAAATTACAATTAGCTTAAGCAGGGCTATAGAAGAAAATAATCAAAATTAGTTACAACGCTGTCTATTATATAAAATTATTGGATCCTTTAGAAAATAGAGTTCAGATAATTTTGAAACTATAAGCTCAGATAATGAAATTGGCGAAGCAATTTCGAAAAAAATTCAAAAAGAAGAGAACTTTAATAACAATTAAATGAGTGAACTTTAAAAAGTGAAACTCAAAATCAACACTATACTCCTAATAATACTTAAGGAAAATACAAACAGAGGTTCTGAATAAATACTTAAGGCAATTTTCTATAGCTATATGCAGAATTTAAACATATAAAAAAAAAAAATAATAATTTAAAATTAAAGAATTAATTAAGAAAATAAACTAAGTGGAATAATTAGATTATGGATTTTTTGTTAATTTTTTCTCTAAATGAATCAATTAAAAAAAGATAGAACTAGAATTTGGATATTTTCTTTTCGTTTGACCTTATTATCCTCATAAAAGTAAATTTGGAGTGATTATTGGTTTTTTTATTTGCTAATCTTACATTCAAAGAAGAAAAAAAATGTTATAAAATTTAGATTATAAACGAATTAAAATATTAAGCTAAAGTTTTAATAGTTAACTTAAATTTTATAAAAATAAAGCATCTTTGAAGTTGAGAAGACTTAAGTCTATTGAAAATTTTTAAGAGGAGATTGGGTAGTAAGAATCCTCTACGATATTTTCTTTTGGAAATATTACAAAATGAATAAAATCCTTAACTAATTTTTGATTAAATGCGATTTAAAAACAATTTATTGAAATTGATTTTTATTGGCTCGAAATTCTAAAGAATATTCTTATTCATATATATGGAAAATATGAAGCATTAAATTAATTTTCATCTAAGAATGAAATAATTTCAAAAAGTGATACTTTTAATTCATGAAGTTGAAACTTTTATAAAAACAAATCATTACAACATATCTTCTGATATGTTACCACATTTTATTAATTATTTTTCCAAAAATTTAAATAGTTACATTTTAAAATCAAATGAAATTAAAAGAATACTAGACATTTTATTAATCTATTATTTTAAAATTTCTGCTTTATTTGCTTTAAAAAAAGATTTTTAACCTGAAATTTCAAAGCTGATTGAAGGTTTAAAAAAAAGCAGTGCATAGATAAGAATTATGTTTCGATAATTAAGCTTAAATATAAAGCTTGAGAATTTATCAGAGATTGAATAACATATCATTTTAAAGCGAAGAATCAAACAAAGAAATGATGGATAATCATCGATTAGTTCCTTTGAAAGATTAAATTTAATAAATACTTTGAGAAAAAATCAGGATTATATCCTAATATTAATATAATATCAAACGTAATTGCAAAGGTATCTAAATCAATTCCAAGCTATATAGGCTATTTAATAATATTTCAACAAAAACTTTCTTCTTGCTGCTATTCATTACTCAGATATTATATAAAGTTAAGAACTTCTCATCTCTCGTGACCCAACTCCAAATCTTTTGGATATTCCTCTTGATCACAGTCCTGGTTTAATTAACCTTGAACAATCATCCCCAATTGATGATGATCGGTATATAAGCGATGATCTTGATACCAAGATTGAAGTATTGACGGAAGGCGATAAATTATATCTGACCTAACTGATCTATTTTAAGTTTTTATAGATGATAAATTTATATGACAGTAAAAATGAACGTTTTCAGGATTATTATAAAGAATTTTAAGAAGTAGAGGGTGTATATGAATCAATTTATACTTTTTATTTAAATCAATTAAAACTATTAAAATAAGAGAAAAGCTCAAAAAATGAGNCAATTCTGACAGATTTTGAAAATTATTAAATTTCTCTACAATATGAAACCAGCAATATGTTGAAAAAGTGCACTTTGTATTGGTTTTTTTAACTTTTTTCTTTGATGATAGTGTGTTTTCTTCACAGTCCATTTAGCTTATATTGTGAAGAGGAAAATAATAGGTTTAATACTTGTTTGGAACGAAAATTTGTTGCATATGTTATAAAATTTAGATTATAAACGAATTAAAATATTAAGCTAAAGTTTTAATAGTTAACTTAAATTTTATAAAAATAAAGCATCTTTGAAGTTGAGAAGACTTAAGTCTATTGAAAATTTTTAAGAGGAGATTGGGTAGTAAGAATCCTCTACGATATTTTCTTTTGGAAATATTACAAAATGAATAAAATCCTTAACTAATTTTTGATTAAATGCGATTTAAAAACAATTTATTGAAATTGATTTTTATTGGCTCGAAATTCTAAAGAATATACTTATTCATATATATGGAAAATATGAAGCATTAAATTAATTTTTCATCTCAGAATGAAATAATTTCATAGAGTGATACTTTTAATTCATGAAGTTGAAACTATTATAAAAACAAATCATTACAACATATCTTCAGATATGTTACCACATTTTATTAACTTATTTTCCAAAAATTTAAATAGTTCCATCTTAAAATCAAATGAAATTAAAGAATACTAGACATATCTTAATATTAATATAATATCGAACGTATTTGCAAATCTATCTAAATCAATTCCAAGCTATATAGGCTGTTTAATAAATTTCAGCAAAACTTTCTTCTTGCTGGAATTTATTACTCAGATATATATAAAGTTAAGAACTTCTCATCTCTTCTGACCCAACTCCAACCATTTGGATATTCCTCTTGATCATCCTGGTTTAATTAATCTTGAACAACCATCCTAAATTGATGATGATCGTTTTATAAGAGATGATCTTGATACCAAGATTGAAGTATTGATGGAAGGGGATAAATTATATCTGACTTAACTGATCTATTTTAAATTGTTTTAGTTGATAAATTTATATGACAGTAAAAATGAACGTTTTCAGGATTATTATCAAGATTTTAAGAAGTAGAGGGTGTATATGAATCAATTTATTCGTTTTATTTAAATCAATTAAAACTATTAAAATAGGAGAAAATCTCAAAAATGAGGCAAATACTTAGCCATTATGCAATTAAGATGGAAAAAAAAGTAGCATTACCTAATTTAAACTAATAATGAGGACTTTATTAAGTTTTAAACTATGATGTTTCAAACTTAACATTTACTTTAGAAAATAGATTAATAATTAAAACGAAATTGATAATATTAATTACAAAAATGTTGATATGTATTTCTGTTTCTACTAAATCAGACTTATTTAATAAATGCTTCATCTTGCTAACCTACAACCTGTTACTCATACTTTACCCAATCATTGTTCTTACAAACAATTTAGGTAAACTAAAAGTTATTGAATTGCTAAAAGAGTTTCCTATCAGCCTTCAAATAAAAGATGAACACTGGTTTCATCATCCAGGTTTAGAGGGCTCTAAGTATTTTATTATCTATCAATTTGTTTTGGTATTAAACAAGTTGAACCAAACCCAAAATTTTATTGCTAAGCTTTAAAATTTGCTTAGATTAGCAATGAATGCGTATATAATTTAGTGCTTGATACTTCTTTTGGGTAAATTTCAATAATATTAGTTGTTTTGTTTGTTTTTAAATTGTAATCTTAAATTTTATTAAAAAGAAATTCATATGAATAAATTTAGGAAAAATTAGATGACGATTGTTTTTCTTTGATCTTAGTACTTGGTTTATTGCATTCATTTCGATACATTCAACAGTCGATGTTGTTGATTTAATGTATTTTTTGGTATAATGATTACTTTAATCTCAGGCATTTATTTTCATAATTCATGATTGTAGAATGCATCTTCAAAGATACGAGTAATTATGTGTCTTTTTGAATATACAAATAGCTTTTTATATTTTCAGGATTTTAAATTTAACTCTCAGTATATATTGTTTAACCTTTGATGAATTAAGATTAATTATTAATATAAGAAAGTATAAAAGAAAGTATTTTGTAATTGAAAAAATAGCCTTAATTAATTCGCATCATGCATTTATTTGAATCATTGTTGGATGTAGTAAACGCAATGATTGGATATGAAGAACAAAATAATAATATCTGTATAACTTTCATTCAATTGTTAAGCTTTAAATTAAATGGTTATGCTGAAGGTACTTTAATTCACGCTCTTTTAGCTCATTTGTAATTTAAACATTACATGAATTTGATTGATTACGAAAATGCTATAAAATATTTAAGATATACTTCAATATATCAACACATATATGAAATAAGAACAAACAATAGTGTCATTGTTTAACAATTACCTACTATATATTATTTAATCTTATATATAAGAACAAGACAATTTCTTAACTTGATGAATTGAAAATAAAGATTACGAGTTTCTTAGTCATAAACAATGAATTAGGATTATATTCACCTTTTTAATAAAGATATAATAAATGAAGCAATCCTTAATCATTTAAGAATTTGCCAAACATTAATTTTCTTTTCAATAATTAGAAAACAAAAATCATACAAGTTATTGTGATGTATTGTAACTTTCTTTAGAATAATCACAATTAACTACTTCAATCACTGTTAACAGATCAATCAATTAAATAAAGAAAATAAAAGATAGAATTAGGAATGAGGAAACAAAATAACAAGTATATTTTTCTTTGAAAATGAATCTGTTATCAGATATAACAGCAATTGATTAAAAATTAAAAATGCTCGATTTTTTATTAAGTATTTTATAAGGAACAAAAATGGACTTAGTTAAAAGTTAATTATAACATGGACTATTTTGTGTGCTTAGAATACAATAGATTGTTACTCTAAAGTTACATCAATAAATAAAAAGATTTTACACCCTTTTGTGTCAATGATGTATTTAATTTTATCTGAGTAATACCAAAGATTAAACCAAATTTTGGAAGCTTAAACAATGCTTGATTTATCAGAAGTTGGATTGAAAGGCTGGTTTGATGCTAAAAAACATCCTTTGAAAGGATTAATTTTTTTATTAAGAATGCTAGGATTGATGGTTTTATAATCAATTAATAATTTGTGTCCAAGAAATTCTTTGTTTAAGAGAGTTTGAAATTCTGTTAATAGGTTAAGGATTAATTTCTAAGAAAAAATAACTTCTAAAGGCTTTTGACTATTAGCATTCTAACTTTTAAAAAATTCACTGCTTATTTGACAAACTATTTTTTGTCATAGATTGAAAACATCAAAAATAACAGATTGAAAAAAGTTCAAAATTGTAGGTGCATAATCCATTTTAGATGATTTGGTTTAATCTAATTCCATTATATCCTTAAATGGTGTTACGCACTATTTAGATGTAATTTATACGATTAACTGGGGCACTAGCAATTTTAATGCATTTGAAACAGAACAAAAATGTTATAAAGAGAGCAATTATGGAAGATTAATGAACCTCAAAGTAGATTTAAATTATTACATTTAATTTTTTAAGCTGGAAATAAATATTTATAAGGTTAATAAATATTTTAAATAATGATATTATGATCTTTCCTGAACATCCAAACTGAATTTGGTCACAAAATAAATATCTTTTTGTTTTGTTAATCATCCAAAAATATATATCTAACTTTGATGCCTTCTTTAAGGTTTCTAAAATTAGAAATTTTATAGAAATGTTCTAATATTTTTTTTATAAATTCAGGTGTCTATTTTTACTCTAATTTATGAATCAAAATTAATGATTTCAAATTCAATGACTATCTTTCAGATTTTATATATCATTTAGTTTAGATTTTGAACATGATTCTATTAGAATAAATATATATAAGTCCCACTACATAAAGATTAAATGATAATATGTTGCAAAATAGCAATCTATTTTATAATCTAATTTAAATTTAATCTGTGCAACCATACATTCAACATGAAACTCTACTTTAGAAATAATGATTCTCACAATATTTTCGTAAGTGATCATAAGTATAAATTGAAAATGAATTTAATTTGGCATTTGAGCCAAACCACATTAGAGAAAAGATTGCTCCAAGAATTACATCAAATTCATAATTTGACATTTGGTTATAGTTATTTACAGTTTCTTATTATTGAAGATAGATTCATTTAAAATACAATTTATATTATTTTTTTTTAATTAAAGGAGAATTTATAAAGATTAATTTGTAGTTTATTTAATTTTTTTTTAATCATTCTTCATAGGTCAATATGTGATAAACATTCAAACATGGCTATGAAGAGGTGAACTCTTCCTGAACAACAAAATAAAAAAAACTTAAATTGATATTGAATATTTTAAATGGCTTTTCATAATTATCAAATTTTTTCTTATTGAGTTCATTCTCAAAAGTGATGAACTAAAAGTTCTCCTAAAAATATCCTTTATTTCTTTTTGCTTGTATTTAAATTCAGCTGTAGAGTGTATCATAAATCTTTCTTCTCAATCATGTTAATTAATTACACCTTTAGGATATAAAATTTCTCGTGCTTCAGATTCTAGATGTTCACAAATCAACTAAAATGTAATAATAATTTTTCCAAAAAAAAATTATTATATTTATTCAAAGGTTCTTTAAAATATGTATGAATTTTTTTCATAATCCTCATGTTATT
>CAJJDP010000167.1:118787-141600 GCA_905182995.1 Paramecium octaurelia | reverse complement strand
GAAAATTTAAAAAAAATTATTATTTCAATATCATTTTTATTTTTGTTACTGTATTTACTTATAAAAATTAAGGCATCTACCTCATACAAGTTGTCTAACTTGGCTCTATGGCCATTGAAGGAACCCCTGAATTTATCACTCTTTCAGATTGTGCCATAAATTAATCCTACCCTTGCAATTTTTTCCCCTAATCTTGTATTATTTATATAAGCCAAGTATTTATTTGTTGAAGTTTATTGCCCGCTTCCCTTGATAAAATGCAACAGGATGGATAATATAATTTTGGATCAGCAGCCGACATCAATATACCTAAGTATATCTTACATATCAAGCCCTTAGGTATTAT
Source organism: Paramecium octaurelia (assembly GCA_905182995.1). Lineage (NCBI taxonomy): Eukaryota > Ciliophora > Oligohymenophorea > Peniculida > Parameciidae > Paramecium > Paramecium octaurelia. The sequence continues at coordinate 141,254 of CAJJDP010000167.1, read as the reverse complement.
ATCAAATCACATATTAAAACCTTTCTCCACATTCTCTCAAAATACCACTCTCTTAAAAACACTACAACTCATAAAGGCATTATTATTATTTTCGAGCATTCTGATAGTTAAATTTATAATATATAAAAATATAATTCTAATCTATATCAATGATCTCTTAAACAAATTTATTCTCTATCGACACTGATGAGATACTATAAAAGGAATTCTAACAAGGAATTTGCAATACAATTCTTGGCTTTGAAGGGTTTTCAAATCACAATAAACACAATTCTAAGCCAAAACTATTGACAACTCTCGCTCCTTCATTATCTCGGTCAATCCTTATATCAATTGTTCTCTAGAGTCTTTATTCCAAAAGTAGGAAAACTTCACATCCCTCTCATAATTAGGATCTATTCTCAACCTCCCAAAATTAATCAACAAAATCAATATTATTGTTTAAATCACTTATTTACTACTTTCTGCAATTATGCCGAAGGACTATTACTCACAAAATATTGGATATCTTTGTATTAACTGAACAATTCAATTTATTTAAAATTAATTACTCTAATATTTCCTTAGGAAGTATTCTTCAAATTCTCTCAATTCTCCTAATGTATTACATCCCAATACTTGGATATAAGAAATATTGATAAGTTTTATTCTTTATTTACATACAAATTGTTAAGTATGCAATCTAATTTTGTTCTAATCATCCCAACTAAATCCTTTTATTATAAATTGAATAACAATGATTTTAAATTAAAAATATATTCAAATAACAAAAAAAGCCTAAAATAATCATGTGTTTACTTTTAATTTTGACTCCATTTTTATCAAGTAACAAAAAGTAAGACAATGCCCTGTTCTTGTTTTATTAGATATGATATTTTCTCTTGAAAATTAAATAATTATTTGAAGCTTATCTGTGGTTCTCACATTTAATTTGAATGATAATAAATTATCAACTATTAATTTCAAAAAATCTTTAATATATAATGGATAATTTAGATTAATGATTTGAAATAATAAATGATGCTGCTTCAATTCATTTGCATAATATAACAAACGATCTAAACTATATTTTAGTGCTCACGCTATTTTTGGTTTTGCTTTTAAATTGTAACTAATTTTTAACTTTCATTCCTAATTCTGATTTTTGTTTTCCTTTATGAATTTGATTACAAAAGTCACTATTTAGTTTTTTTTAATACGCTAATCTACAATTTCTAATGATGCCTTTAGAATTAATGTGATGTTAATGGAATATTATTGATTATGAACAAATCATTTACAAATGTATTCAGCAGGATAGCTATTTGCTAGAAAAATTCATTAATTATAAAATTGATGTAAAGTTTCAAATCTAATGATATTGAATTTAAATTTGAAAATTAATCAAGCATTATATGTGTTGAAATTGATTTTTTTTAAATTGTTGGACATATGTGGATGCATTATTTTAATTTAATTTTATCAATCTCTTATTTTCTAGAAGTAATAGTAAACAAATTATTTCTAAAAATAAAATTAAGTAAAATTTAATGTTACAATTTGTATTTATTGAATTATTATTATAGTTTCATTATCTTGGGTAGCAGAGAAATAAAATCACTACATCCATCTTAGGTCATCAGATTGTTAGAGAAGGACAGCTGAGCTTCATCGATGAGATCCATAGAGAAATAATCTATTTCATGTGAAAAATCTGTTCGACTACAACTTTTTAATGAGAATATAATTGAGTTATTTTAAGAAAATTAAATTATGTCAAAACCATATTTCTACTTAAATTAAATTGTTATTAGTGTAAGAATTAGATATTTATTCTATCAAAACTTATTATAATTGTTAATTTATTGATAATAAACGATATAATTTCAACATCTATGTACTTTATCACCCATCGATTCTAGCGATTACATGCTTTTTGATAGTTCCAAAAGCAATTTGGAGCGACCCTTAAATTAATAACTCTTGTTAGATTGTTTTGTCTTATGACATTAAAAAAATTATCCATAATAAATTTTCCTGAACATTTCACTAGGTGATTTTCTCAAAAGATATCACAAAATTCACTTAGAAACAAAGCACTTCCAAATTAACAAAACCAAGCTTTGAAATTTAAGATTAACATACACAACCTTCAGGGCATGGAAGTTCGAAAGGTATAACTTTCCTTTATTGGCTCCTTCTTTTGGTAAGTTGGCTACGGACATAATTAATAAAATAAATAATAAAAACCCATAGATTAACTCGAATAAATATAAAAGAATTATTCTATTTCAAATATTTTCATCTAATTAATCATTGTCAATTTATACTTGAATGATTCTGGTTTGAGAAATAAAATCCGCAAAATTAGGAATTAATAATAAAATGCTGCTATTTTGTTACGATGCAAGCCATGGACGAATAGTAACATCATTCCTACTGGCATGTATATCTGAAAATAACCGGAATAATAATATCAATATTAAGTTGTATTTTATAAGTATTTTCAGTCACATGTAAATATGGAGATTTCTCTATTTATGCATATTTATTAATAATCTTTTTCAATTCATTTATGATTTGTAAATATTATCATTCAAATTCTTTGATGTGGTGTTTATATTGAATTTAGAAGAATAATTTAATATTTGATATGTGAGCTTTAAACTTATACAACCTTATTATTTAAAAATATTTTCAATACACTCTAAATACTCTGAATGTTTAAGATAGTGAGTGAGGCAACATATTAGAATCAATCATCGAACATACATATTTCACATTTTCATACACATTTGTACAAAAGAAATTATTTTTGATATTAGATACCCTTAAAGATTCAAGTCAATAAAGAATGAACAAGTTAATTAAAGGAAACTTCAATCATCAGTGTAAGTTGGAATAAAATGGAGAGTTTTCTCAAACTCAATCCAGAAAAGAACAACTTCAATGAAATAAAAATTGTTGTTAATAATGAAAAAAATACATTTATCTGATTTGATGTCGCCACTCAAGGCATTGTTCTGAATTATACTTTTTTGAATAAATATATGATTCATTACCCATCAATCTTATAAAAACGTATCCTTAATTTGGAATACATGTACATGAGATGCTTTTCAATAATTTCTGAATTGAGGTTGGAAAAGAAAGATTCAATGATTATTTACTTATAAACATAGTTTTTTAAATTATTCCAAACTTTCTCAATTGGATTGAGGGTAGGTGAGCATGGCGGAAAAATTATTTATATAAGGAAAACTCATATCCTTTATGTGTGTATATTGTGTACAACTATATTAATATCCTAACTATTTCCCCTTTATGTAATTTTTTCTATCCAAACTTTTTCGGTAATTAACATCATTTAATGTCATAAAGAAATCTTTGTCCTTTCTGTTATCCTTCTCAGCAAAGTCCAACAAAAAACCTTTATTTGTAGCATTTGAATTGTCAATATTAAAAGAGCTAAAATTCCACCCCAAAAGTTATTAAAAATATATTTCTTGAAATTTGAAAATCATTCTTTAAATCAGATAACTGTAATTTATTATTGGATTTATAACTTTATGAAAATAATATAGATTATGTAACTAAAATAGATCATGTCAGAAATAATTCTAAAAAATAAAGTTAGTATTAAACGGAGTATAGTTTTTTAAGAGAATATTAGTTTTTTAGTTTTTTGATATTTTAGCTTTCATTTTCACTTTTAAGTAATTAAACTAATAATCATTCGACATTTATAGTAAAATTATTCATTCTACTAATGATGTATATGATAATGATTTTATACCTTGACAACAAATTATGTGATTTGTAGAATTTATGTAAGAATAGATCATTTACAAATTTATACAATAGAATTCTCAACAGCAGTTCTATGATAATCAAATAGTTTAAAGAATATATTTGAATAAATGGAGAAATATTGATAATTTAAGAAATCTAGACGTCATATACTTGATCAACAACAATATATTTTCCATCTTTCGCATAAAACAATTTCTATTAAAAATCTAACTTCTAGCTTTGAAAATATTGACTTGAAAACAATCTAATCGAGGAGAATATCTGGCCTCTTTGAATTTTTGAATTATTGATAAAATTTTATTAAAACAAATGAAACGCAAAAAGAAAAGAATCTATGCAGGTGATGAATTTACTTCCTTTGAGCAAGGGTCCTCCTTACTGAGAGTTTTAGAGAAAAATATATGAACATGTGTAAATAAGGATTTCTAAAAAAGCTTAACAGAGTGGGCAAGATTTGACATTCATGAAATATTTTTAATGTAAGCATATTGAAGAGTCATAAGCCATAGAATATTTCAGGAGTTTTATTACCTTGTAAATTGGGGAGTTAATCATACCTTAAATTATTGAAAAACAATACCTTAGATTAAAACTTCAAACGAAAACTATAAACGTTATTGAATGCTTAAATAGATAATAATAATTGAAGCATTTCTCACGGCTGGTTTATCATTTAAAAATAAGTCAGATATACTTAAGCTATATAACCATATCCTTTTCAGTATTTACAGTGAATTCTAGCTATGTTTATGTTGGTATTTTGCACTATTTCATTATTATTAACAATAAATTTTTTCCTTATATATTAACATAAAATAGATAGCAAATCAAAATTTTCTAATAAGCATACGCAAAATGAGTACAAAATATAGGATTTATTAAATCACTAGCTATTATTAAAGTTTTATCCACGTTGTAAACTTTAGCAAGAAACAAGATATTTTTTGAATTTTACAAAAAGTATTGAAGATTCAAGAAAATTCATTCTTTATGAATAAAAGGAAGGTTTAAAAATGGAATATTTACACCTAGTATTATTTAATACAAAGGACAACTAGAATATCAGAAAAGTTAAGTTTGATGGCTAATTAAATTATTGATTTTATATTCTTAAATTAATCTAAAAGGAAGCTAGAAATATGGTCCAAGTAATGAATAACTTAGAATATGAAAGAATGCTTCTATTTCATTAGAGATATGAAATTTTTTTCATTAAAAAAATTTAAGATATATATACATTTCAAGTTCTTTTGAAAGTGATCATCTCAAATAAATTCCTAAATTTAGGTTATTGATTACAAGCCAGTTTTTAAACCTGAATAAATAAACCTTTGAGTATAATAAAATCTTTAGGTACATAAAAAATCAAGTCCCAAATAATGAATTGAATATTTCTATCTTTAATTATTTAAGAAAGATGTTCAAACCAATGCCTAAACATAAGTACAGAATTCCTCTATATTTTTATATGTTTAAAGGGTTACCAAATTCATAATAATAAACCTATAACCAATGAAATCATAAATACAATTAGTAATAATTGATAATTAATAATCGAAAAGGAATGCTTAAATATTATTCGGAGGATTAATCTTAAACTATATTTTTGAAATAATATTAAATATATTAGGTATTAACAAAAGCTAAAACTATTTGATTTCTGAAGATAATTAATTAAGAGATTTACCAGCTTCGACTATTTTAGTATCCTAATAGTTTAAAATCTTCAATTTATATGACAAACACTAATCAATAATACTTAGCTTGCAAATTATGTAGTCAACTCATTAAGAAGATATCTTTATATAGATTTCGATGAATAAAGAGTTGTAAATAAAGAAATAATATCAACCTAATATGCTTATCTGATTCCTGAATTAAAGAATTACAATAGTACTAAAATAACATGAATATTTTATATCCTATTTGTATCAAAGGAAATCAATTGACAAAATTATAATCTTTTAAGTTATTAAAACATGAAAAATCAATTATATTACATCAGATTAGCAATAGGTATTCTGATTCTGAAAATTCACAAGATTCTAATGTGAGAATAACTAGTTCTTTAATTCTTCTTGTTAAAAGTTTCTCAGACAACTAACCAAAACATTTGCCAATTAAATAAGAAGAACAACAAATACTTAATAACAATAGGTAACAATAGTGCAGGTACAAGTTTATTCAATATAACCTATTTCAAAAACTTTAAATATTACCTGGATAATCACCTTTACTTTATTTAACTAAAAACTTAAAATACTTTCAGTTATTTCTACATCAATAATTCTGATTTTCTTTAAATGAATTATAGCTCCACTCTAGATTGTTGTTCTAAAAATTTATTCTATAAATTTTTTATAATTTATTGACCAATACTTTTAATGAAACTATTGCTTCTGTTTATTTTATTAGAGTACTCAGATTTTGCTCCATTGCCAGCTGCTGATGCTAATGCAAAGTTTTCTTAAGCTGATCTTTCTAATTTAAGAGAAGCCTCTATTCTTAGGGGGAATTACAAAGATGTAGCTCGCAGTTTAATGGAGCACTTCTATCCTCAGCAAGAACCACTATTTTTTGGGTACCAGGTATTGATAATAGTCCTTTAAGAAATTTACTCTACTATTACCCTACAAACCCAAACCTTCATTAAGGACATGTTGTTGTCAGAATTGGTGAATCATTAATAGTGGAATTTTTATAAACATATTAAATCAATACTGTAAGGTTTTGGATTTGGGACTTCGATGATAGAGAATAAGACATGCAAATCTTTACAATAGGAGCTGATAGAAAGACTGAAAAAGTCATTTTTGATGAAATTAGGACCAAACCTAATGTACATGTTTAAAAATTTTCTGATTAATTGGTATCAGGTTTGAGATTTTACAACAGGGGAGGGAATACTGCCGATTGGGCTATGTCGATTATCAAAATATAAGCCTTCTACGCCTTTTGATTATCAATAAATAATTAAATCAAATAATTTCCTCAATATTATAGAATAGGAACATGAAAAAATGTTTTTATAGCCTAGATATTTGATCCATTCATTTTCAATAAATAATATTTTGTTATTAAATCATTTTGAGAGTTCAATATTTAGAGTTGATATTAATTTCTTTTATGTAAAAACCTTTCTAATTGAAATTTTGATTTATTGAAATCATTTCTGGTTTTGATCTATATAAGTTGTGATTTATCCTATAATAAGGATAATTCCCAAGCTTTAGCATAATATTTTTAAGAGTAAAGTAAGGATTAGGACAAGAATAGATCAAATAGAATTATTTTCAAACATAACCAATTGTTTTAGTAGCATTCCATTGGTTTAATTATTATTTAGATCCATATTGTATTTTCTGTTATGAATTTATTGATTGGAGGAGTATTAAGTAAATAATTACATAATCTATTTTAGGGATCCTTATAAGCATTAAATATTTGAAAATGAATAGTATAAAATCTCACTGTTGATTAATGTTAAATTTATTTGATTTATTTATGTTAATTAATTAATACCATTTTATAACATTCTCAATACTTTAGGTTTTATGTATAGTGGTGCACAGCAATTAGAAATTAATAATTATTGTACATTGCCCATCACTTTAGAGATGGTTACTTATGTTGAGTATTTTAATAAATAAATGATTTTTAGTATGAGATATTACAAAAAATAAACTATTTTTATAAAGATTTAAATAAGAAATTTTGTCATTTAAATTTCAACACCAAATCAGATGCTCAATCTATGAATTTCTCACTGACAAAATTTAATTACATTATTATAATTAAGCAAATTTTTCCTATTCTTATTATATTTTTAGTATGGATTCTCAAAAAACAATTTATCATTTATAGTATTAGCCATACCCAAAGATCCTTTATGAATTTATAAAATGATACCAAAGAAAAAATGTTGAGGAATTAATCAAGTGATGTGAAAAATTGACAATTTGTAGGGATGATTGTGGATATCAAAAATTAACTCTAAAGACTGATTTTCAACTGGAAAGACGCCTTTAATAAATAAATAGAAGTGGGAATAAGATATATTGAATCCAGCAACTATAATTTTGATTGACTTAACACTATGAAAATAGAAACGATTCTTAAATCTAAATATATAAAGATAAATCATTAACTTCACCATTAAATATTATCGATTAATTATTTATTTAAGGATTTATTAGATTTCTATCATCATAGACTATTTATTTAAAGTCTTTTCCAAAATTTATAAGAAGGATAACCTTTTACATTTTTGGATTTATAATTTTATACTAAAATTAATTGATAATAGTAGGTAGTAATTTAAGCAACTTGTTAACTTCGTGTATTATTTAGATGAATATTTTTCTAATATTTACCAGAGGTCATTTTATAATTCTTTGTATTTTTAGAACCATATTTTAGAAATGGAAGGGCAAATTTTAATTTTTATCATTTGTTATATATTTACATCACATAAAGTGGCATTAAATAGAGTATCCTTTAGCAAATTCATCACAATTACAGCAACAGCTGCTGTGTATCTATACTATTCAAACTTATGTATGTAGAAACTAATTACAAAGTAAATAGGGATTACATGAATTTCATAAATTTAAATCTTTTTCATTCACTCACCCAAATAGTAAATTAAAATTCGCAGCCCATTAATCAAAATATTTGATGAGTAATTTTGCATTAAAAGACTTTCTCATGAATTAAAATGAAAAGGATTTTTGGAATTTAAACTTTAAATGTATAGAGGTGTCAAATCCTTATTTATAAATCATTGTCTATCTATATATCTTATCAAATAATTTGTTTTTTATAAATATATGACTTTTCCTCCATCTTAAATTAATCTATTTTATAAATTTTATAGAGATTATGATGCAATTATTTCCCAATTTTTACAGTGATTTGATGATGTAATGCAAGCGTAAGGAAAAAATTAAGATTAGATCTACTCGCACTCTTACGAATTAAGGCATTAAGGACATTAATAGAATTTGTAATACATTTTTTAAAGAAATGGTAAATTGGACTACAAGCATCTTTTCATGAAGAAAATAGACTAGAGAAATTACAACAATAAGTTGCAGCTGACCTCTCAAACAAATTGCGGAATCAGAAAAACACTGAGCAAGCTTTAATACAGTATAAGTTGATTAAATGTCAATGTAAGGGTAGCAATGAGTTGCAGCTCTTACTCCAGTATCTTTTAGACGAGGTTATAAGAGTTCAATACAATTGGTAGAATACATAACCTGTACATCTAAAAAACCTTTAAGTATAGCAACTAGTACTAAAAGGAGGTAGGAAATGTTACCAATATTGCTTATGAACAATAGACTTGAATTCAAAATATAGTCATTATAAGTTAAGATTTATCACAAATCTATGCACCTTCTGCTATAAAAGTTATAACAAGGAGAGCTAATACGCATATATCCATACAGTATCAGAAATGATAAATACTATCCTAGTGAGATACAGGAGAATATACATGTTTTAGCCGCTTGTGGTCAGCATCATATAGGTATTCATCAATCAGATATGTATTTTGGATAAGTTTAAGTTCTACCTTGAAAAGTAGAACTTAGATATAAATGTGAGTAGAATAATTCATTTTGCATAAACCATAAGCCCTGTTTAAGAATTTATATGGATAAGTATAAATTGCTAGCCAAGGTTGCAATTCATGCATCGCTAATAAAAATGAGAAATGAAATTATACCCTTGAACTTTACTATTAATAATTGAGTATGCATCGATTATGTTTCAAAGCAAATTAATGTTCTTAAGTAACCAGACATAAAGTAGTGTTGCAAATCTAGCTTTCACAAATAGGTTGGATTATTGAAGGAATCAAAAACTATCCAGTTATACATAGATCCTTTTTTAACATGTATTGCTACTGTCAAGACAATAACTGCCAAGTCAAACTAAACTAGAATTATCTTCAGATACATAATGGTGTCACTACTCTGAATTTAATTACTATTTTCAGCTTTACAGGTTTACTAATCCTTTTGGTTCCAATATGAAAGTAGCAAATAAACTTATAGAAAAGGTACGATAACATGAATCATAAGTGCCTCCTATCAATATTTGTAGCATGAATTTTTTACATAGCTGATATTATATGAAGGAGAGAAATATCTCATTAAGTTTTAGCTCAAATTGTTTTACGGAATAATACACAACACAAGCTCAATATGTATTAGATGACAAAAGGAGAGTAAGCAACAACGCTGTTAATGAATGAAGTGAAGTTGCTGAGGACTCTCATAAAGTTACCAGAGTATTTGTAAGATAATAAAATTATTAAATTATTTAGAATAAATAGCAAATACAGATATAAAAAATTCTAAAGATTCTAGAGGCAGCAACTTTTATGTTTGCTCTTTGATACAGAAAAGGAGAAGATCGAGCATATCTATAGTAGAGCAATCAGTGAGTACATCACTTACAACATTTTGTAACAGCTGTAGGCACTTAAAATAAGAGCAAGCAATAGTGATAGTAATGAAGAGTAAAAAAGAAATTGTTGTTCATTGCTGGCAATTAGTAATAAATGCAATACAATATATAAAATAAAAGCCTGAAATTTAAATTGTAATAATCTTTCAAAACTCAAACAACTGCAGTGATTTACTTACTAATATTCTGAATCTACAAGCTCCTCATTTTCATAATCTGATTATTTATTACTAAGATTCATATATCGATGCTTTTCCAATTTTTACGAATACTTGAAAAATACAATTATTTGTACATTACGAGTGCGCACTTCATATATTATTTTATTTACGTTTATTTAACAGGATTTTATTCAGTTGGCACACCTAGTATGAGAAACTGCAAAACTTACCAGTGACTAGTATGTTTTTCTAAGTTTTCCAAGTACACCATTTGTATCCTCATAAACGTTATTCATATTCAAAGCGAAATAGTACAAGAAGTCTTCAATAAAAAGCTAATTAGGTATATTGAACTAATCAATTCCTATTGGATGATTTTAATGACTGCTCATGCTACTTAGAGTTTTAAATACTTGATATCAATCAAATTCAATGCTAGTGCCAAATTGAAAAACATATCTTCTACATTCAAATCATACTTTTGCTAAGTTTTTTACTGTAGGCAATAGATACTTTCTTTCAATATTTACAAATAATTACGGTGTTGGATGCTCCTTCAAAACCTTCCATCAATTGACAAATTTTAAACTTCCTGTAATAAAATTAAAGGTGGAGGTATATTTTATAGGAGCCAATATAATAAGATTATACTTCGCTTGTCAAAAGTAAAACATATTTAATAGATAAATTTTATTCATACTCATAGTTGAATATAACACATGTTGAACAGCACCAAAGGTATCAGACAGTATAGCATTAGTTGTGCCGAGAATCTAACAACACTAGCACTCTATTTGAGAAAGCATTAGAATGATTCGCGATACTTCCAAAGAATTTCAAATTTTTAAACCGCAAGTTGTACCTTAACACATAATGAAAAATTAATAAACTATTACAAGTATTAGTTCTGCCAGCAGCTAATGCTAAGGATTAAATAATTTAGAAGCTCAATTTATTCAAATTGGTAATTCTTAATTATTTCATTTGATTGAGGGCAGATTGCTAAGGTTTCAATCACCAATTATGATAAAGATACAACTCGGAGTTCTTATATTTAAACAAAAGAATTACAATTTAGAAAATACCAAACAAAGAATCGAGCTGTAAAATAACTGTGAATCAACTAAAAAGTAATCCTCATAATATAACAGATGGAAGCATATAATTATTTTATTTCAGATTCAATAAACTCTAGTCAGACTAAACTTAAACAATAGACAACATAAGATAATTCAGATTGCAATGGCTTAAGTGGCAAACATAAAATTAGTGTTGGAAGAGAATTCTAAGATATACATTTAGTGGCTGTATAGAAATGAAATTTATTATCATCCACTAAATGAGACTAGTAACATTGAGGCTAAAAAATTACAACTGATAGAGATTACCCAAGCATTATTATTGATAGGAGAAATCCGATTGTGCTATTTCAACTTCAGCTGCCTTAATTTTTGATAGCGACTTTCAGAATCAGAGTAGATGTTAGCTCTAGAAGTATGCTTTAATACTTCAAGTTTAATACACTAAGAGTAGTAATATTGATAAATGAAAGCATTATTATTTGATAAAGGATACTATTATTAAGCTATCCATAAATAAGAATCACAAGTATATAGAGGCACAAAAGTTGTGAAGCCAATTGAACTACCTGCATCCATTTATCTAGAAGAGGGATAAACATACATCATTATTTGCAATATGAAGCTCTCTAAAATTGTGTGCTTACTTAATGTTTGAGTAACTCTTCTGCTTTATATATTTTGTTCACATAGCCGAGCTGCAAAATTGCATGCTATGAAGTTAAACCATCAATATTATGCTGAACCAAGAAGTAGCGAATGTGAAATATAATTAAATTCAATAATTTAGAAAACTTAAATAAATTCACTTATTTTCTTAGTTTATATGTCTTATTATAAGGAAAGAAATTCTACAAAGTAAAATTGTAAGTTACCTTAAATTCTAACCGTTGATTCAATTATTATGATAGAGTTAGGTAGTTTATATCTTTAATTCAGTGCATTAGAAAAAATAATGCATTTATAGCAGATTTTGATATAATTCTGGGTACCTTTTGGTTTCTTCAAGCCTAAGGAACAATTATTTTCTTCAAAAAAATGATGAAAAATTAGCTGAATTCTAATTCTATTCTTTAGGCTTTTAGGTTTTACAAAATGTAAGATTGGATTCTCTCCGGATCTTCTACAAAATCTTGCATCAACACGCTAATTCCTTTATCGAGAAAGTGGAATTTTTGAATTAAATAACTATGATTATCTTTTTTTAATAATATCAAGGCAAAAAGATGTAGTCTGAGATATAGATAGAGATTCGTTGGAACAAAAAAGATGACTCCGATAACGATAAGTTTAGTGGGGCCATGAATAATTATAATTATACTTTAATTAATAATTAAATGTTAATAAATAAAAAATAATACAATATCATCATTTAATTATTATTAAATTGATGAGAATTGCATTAAATTATCTGAAGATCATTACAATTAAGAAGGTAATCTTAATATTAATTTTAGGATAAAAGCTATATCAAATTATTTTAATAATTGAAAATATATTGGATGAGGCATTAGAATTATTAGACAAATCAATTTTAATAATTAAAAATCATTATACAACAAAGGTGAAAATACTATGTTATTAAAAGGTGCATGTTTAAGAATGTTGAATAAATATGAGTATGCAATCATTTGGTTGGACAAAGTATTAGTTACTGATCCTAAAAATGTTTTTTCCTTAAGTGATAAAGGTAGATTTCATCATTTTATATTAATAGGAGAATGTTTAAGATTAATGAAGTAATATGATAAATCTGAAAAAGATCTACAATTAGCACTTTCTATTAATCCAAACCACACATTTAGTCTTGATATGCTTGGTATTTGTTAATTCCTATCAAGTAAACTGTTTATATTAGATGAGTCAAAACTACTACATTTTACAAAACTAACAGAAATATTTCAGAGCTCTGATATATTATGAAAGAAAATTAAAATTTAACCCAAATGATTAATGGATTAAAATTAAAAGGGTATTCTTATTTGTTAATCTAGAATTTTGTCAGCAGAAATCGAAATAATGAATCACAAATAATATAATAAAAAAATTAAAATTATATAATTATCAAAGGATTTTCAATTAAGATATTTTTCTATAAATTATGATATTTATAGTAATTTCATTTCGCAAAACTTTATAGCACCTCTACTCCTTATTATGTTTTGTCTAAATCTAAATTATTTAAAAATATATTTGTACTTATGAAAATCCTTTTATTAGTACCTGCATTTAATATTACTCTTTTTATCATAAATTCTTAGATTAAATCTTTAGATAACTAAAAAAATGTAATATTTTTTATGATGATATAATTTTAAATTCTATTAAGAAATTGTTATTATTCTTTAAACAGTTTCTATTAGTAAATATTGGTATCAATATTCATACTTTTATTTTAAGAGCTATCCCAATTAAGGTGAATGAAAATCTCTCAATGCTTTTTAAATTTCTAATGCATAATCTGTATTCATTCTCTAAGATTAATATTAATTATTTAATAGTTTAAAAGGATATACATATTATTACTATTTGGAGGTGTAAGTTGTATAATAATTACTTTTCTAAAAAAAATATTCTACAATACTGTATTTAAATTGTGCCATTTTTATTGTGTTTTCAATTTTGGTCCAAATTTTTTATCTAAATTGCCCAATAATTTAGCAGATTTTTGGATTTTAGCAACAATTTCTGTCACACAGATACCTCATTCATGAAATCAGGAACTATTATCCCAGCTATACTAATTCTGATTGTGATGTATCCTTCTCAGATGGATAAGGGTTGGTGATCCTGAATTGTAATATTTTTACTAACAGGAAGCCATCAAAACAATCAGAAATTTAAATTTTTTAATAGATAAGACAGTTTGATATCTAAGCTGAATAGTAATAATAATTATTAGCATTGACTTCTTAATCTAATGCAGCATATTTTTCAACATTTAGAAAGGATTGAAGGTTCATTTATAAAATCTTAAAAGGACTTGCATTTGCAACATTTGTTCGTGGATCGGCATGTCAGGATCATCAAGCGCCCTCACATAAACATCTACCCTTTAGAAACATGAAGTTAAAAACCTGCGCCCTTATTTTGAAGTGTTCATTATAAGTTAATCTACAAGCAGGATTTGGAAGACCAAAATCCATTAACCATAGGTAAAATACCCTCTAAGCATTTAACAATTTTCCTCATCCTATGAAAATGAAAGCTTATCAAGGCTTTACCCTATATATCATCATAGCTACAAATTGAAATTCTTAGAAAATTCCAACTCTCTGTTGCTCTCTAGTATTCATTTCCTTTTCACTAAAATCATCCTATTCTGAAATAAACCTGATTGCTAATTCAATTCTTCTTTTTTTTAATTTCATGGACTTTTATAAAAATTGTATTTTTGGTTTGAACTCTTATATCTACTTAATTATTGACATAATCATCTTGCAATACTTTCATCTGGCCAAATACCCACTTACGATATTTAAATTGATTTTACAATTCTATTAGTAGGCAAAAACCTAGGCTGCAACGTCGTTGAAAGAGCAAACATAGTTTATACCTGTATATACTATTTTATGTAATCCAGGATAATTGAAAACGCTTAACTACTTTCAAAAGGTTCATCCTATTCGAAGTTTCCTAATCTATAGTTGATTAATGAAATTAGCTATTTTCTTATCTCGACCTTAAAATCTTTTAACCCAAAAAGATATAATGTTTCCCCAAAATGACAACATTCAATGATTGCTGTTTGATAGTAGAAAATTTCTTATTTATCACACATTCCTTCAGAAATTTACGCTCCAATTGACTTATACAAAACAAGTCATCCATGCCCATCTCATGTCTCTTTTTCTCTTTAAGTTTCTAAAATGTCTTGCTATTCCATAACAGAAGGTGCATATATCTCTTATTTGAGAGTGAAAAATGGGGTATATAAGGAAGAAAATTAGCTCGATAAGTCAAATCTTTTGGATATTGGTTAAACTGACTTTTATAAAATTAGCTTTTTGGTTAAACGCTTTATATTATAACTTATAACAAAATAGTGAAAAATAATAAAATTTATCTAGTCCAGTTTTGATACCTCATTTTCCCCAATATTTCGCCTTTTAAGTTGATTCATATAACATTCAAACACTATGGCTTAATGTTGATAATTTTTTAGAGTATATTTTAATAATTACTCAGTTCCTCATATTAAGAATGATTCATTCAAACAAATGTATAAATGTCAGTAATTACTGAAATTATCTAAATCCATCTTAAACATTATCATAGATCATGTATTGTAAACATTTAGGTTTAAACACACAGATGTTATGAGATCTACGCAAGAATCATTTGCATGTGTAAGCAACTTCCAATCTATCCTAGGCGATTAACTTTCAAAGCGATCATAGTCAAAAAAAAGATTCTTTTACTTATCTGGAGATGGTCAGCAATGAAGAAAATTACTTTTAAAATAGTGCAAGATGACCTAGGAAGAATCAATTTTAAATTCAGAGATTTTCCTCGTTGCTTTATCATATCACCATTTTACTATGATCAACTACAAGCATACATTTGGTTTACGATGGGTTGATTTGTTTATTATTAAACTCAGTGATAATGAGGCTTATTTTTCAAAAGTGATTCATTTCTAGATATTATAGTGTGTGTGACTGTATCAATCTATCACATTTATAAGAATAAGATATTTTTTTTTATTTTACTCATTTAATTTCTTTATTATTGTATTTGTAGACTGTTTTCATTAGCATAAAATAAATTCTATAATTTATAAAATTTAGAATTAATGTTTTGCCAATTATATTATGATACTCATGTCAACAAGAAACTATCAAAATTTAATTTAAGTGAAGATTATAGACTTTATTATAACTCTGAACTAACATTCATACTTATAGTAACTATGATTTTTTGAGAAGAGTTTATCAATATACGTATGTATTGGATCTTGGAGCACTAGATAAATGAGGTTTCGCTGACAAAAAAAAATTCATTTGAATAATAAGCTGATATATATTTCCATTATTCCAACTGAATTATAGAAGAAAATAATATAGCAAATTGTAATAAGTACTCAAGTTAATCAATTGTTCAATAAGATTCTAAATGAAACTATTTATTTATCTAATCCCTATAAGGCTATTCCCTATTCCAATAAGAAAGTTTTACAATAACCTTGCATACTTTAAAATGTATTTCAAACTTACATTAATTTTTCACAAGCCCTTATCAATTCAAATTAAAGTATATAAAAATAATGTTTTAGCGCCTACATTAACATTATTTTAACTAAATAATATTCTGCATATTTAAAGTAAAATATGATCTTAAATTTCTAAACTCAAAATGATACTGAATACATTCACATCTATGAATGATAAGTTCTCAAAAGGAAAATTTGGATTCTCATAGATTGTTAGGGAATAAACCTTAAATTTTAAACTTAGTAAATACTTTCAAATTACTTTTCTGCTGTTATTTTTGAAGGAGGAGAAGACTTTTGTAAAAATTTTAAATTATATTAAAAATATTCTTTAAAAGTAGTTTTAATAATAAAAAAATTATAACAATTTCACTCTTTGTTATTCTCAATGTATATGCATCTAATGGGTTTTTGATGAAAATGTTTTATAATTGCATAAAATGTGATTTTTCAATTTCTATATAATAATTAGTTTCCAAATTCTCAAATAGCATCACTTCTTCTTGAGCTAAACATCTGAAACTTTTATTCAGGTAAAATAATTCTAAGAATGTAAAACCACTCACTAGTTAAACGGATAGGTCAGAACATTCTATTTCAAGATTTCTAACAACATGGTCTTAAGCCATTCCGTTTGTTTAATAGAATGTTGAGCTTTATCATTATATTATTTCCATTTCTTTTAAGCAATATGGAGATTCAATGTTTATAAGAAGAGAAGTTATACTTATTGGTCTCCAAATGAATAATTGAATTTTGAGAAATATTTCATGTATATTAATTATCTTCTAAAAATAGGAGATTGAATGCATATTTATCGTTTTAACGAACATCTAATCAATAATAATATCTGTTTTTGTCTAAATTTGCAGTGAATAACATTTGATATTAATTAAATGATAGAATTAGAATGGAATTATGATAATTGTAAATAAAGAGTGATATGATTATAATTACAATAATTAAATTCAAACAAAATGAATATCTTAAATCAAAAATAAGCACTGGAAACATAAGAAACAATTTGCAAAATTCATAATCTAGAATTGATTGCAGTTGATTTAGATTTATCAGATAAGGCACAGATTTAATTCTTTTGTGGTAAATGTTAAGTGGAGAAATTAAATAATATTAAGGTGACTACTATAAAGTAATCCAAAGAGAGAATTTAATAAATAAATTTATAATAAAAAGACATCAAAACTAGCAAGAATTAAGTTAGACTCAATTTTATAAAAATATTTTAGATCAAATTATGTATTTAAATAATCAATTGATGATTCTTTGGAGAAGATGTATAAATAAATATAATAATATATATTTTCAATTTAAAAAGAAAAATCAGAATTATAACTATTTGAATCATAATGAAATTATTTTGAAGATATAAAAATAAACAAAATAGTTATTTGAATTGGACTCTTAAGAATAATAATAATCAAAAAAATTAACAGAGGATAATCATTTTATTAAGGTAATATAAAGTCATTTCGAGCTTTTATTCAATAGTTCTGAATACTTTTAGACTGCTGACACATTTGAGGATTGTATATATGAAAATCCATAAATTAAAAATCAAACTAATGAAAATATAGATAAGTGATGGAAGGAATCCAATACGAAAACTTAAAAGATATTAAAAGAATATAAAAAAGGAATTATTCAATCAATTAGGACAAACGAGAAGGAATAATAATAAAATAAAAGGATGAAATAAGGGAAAAATTGATTGGTGAATAACTCTTAAGAATTGATGGGGAAAAAAAAATCTAATTAAATATAAAATATTTCCATTAAGACATTAGATGACGAATAATTGTTGAAGGATTTAGGATAATTAAATAATAAAGAAAATGTAAAAGTAAGTATATTACATTCTNATATGGAGATTCAATGTTTATAAGAAGAGAAGTTATACTTATTGGTCTCCAAATGAATAATTGAATTTTGAGAAATATTTCATGTATATTAATTATCTTCTAAAAATAGGAGATTGAATGCATATTTATCGTTTTAACGAACATCTAATCAATAATAATATCTGTTTTTGTCTAAATTTGCAGTGAATAACATTTGATATTAATTAAATGATAGAATTAGAATGGAATTATGATAATTGTAAATAAAGAGTGATATGATTATAATTACAATAATTAAATTCAAACAAAATGAATATCTTAAATCAAAAATAAGCACTGGAAACATAAGAAACAATTTGCAAAATTCATAATCTAGAATTGATTGCAGTTGATTTAGATTTATCAGATAAGGCACAGATTTAATTCTTTTGTGGTAAATGTTTAGTTGAGAAATTAAATAATAATAAGGTGACTACTATAGAGTAATCCAAAGAAAGAATCTAATAAGTAAAGTCATAATAAAAGATATCAAAATTAAGGAGAACTCAACAAGGCTCAAATATTATAAAAGTATATTAGATCAAATTATGGATTTTAAATAATCAATTGATAATTCTTTGGAGAAGATGTATAAATAAATACAATAATATATATTTCCGATTTAAAAAGAAAAATAAGAGTTATAAGAATTTGAATCATAATTAAATTACTTTGAAGATTTAAAATAGTTATCTCAATTTTATTCTTAAGAACAATTGTAATCACCTAAATTAATAGAGGATGATCATTTTATCAAGGAAATATAAAGACAATTTGAACTCTTATTCAATAGTACTGAATACTTTTAGACTGTAGACACCTTTAAAAATATAAAAGAAACAATTAAAGATATCATGGAAAATGATTTAATCGAATTCTTTCCTTCAAATATAAACAAAAATGATTCTGTATATAAAATTTATTATTAATAGAAAACACCAAGTTTAAGTAGAATTTGTAGTAATCATAAAAAGGAAATAATTATGATTGATATGGATTCATAAAAATAAAAAATAGAAGATAGATTTGCATGCGTGGATTGTATTTATGAAAATCCATAGATTAAATATCAAACTATTGAAAATATAGATAAGTAATGGAAGGAATACAATATGGAAACTGAAAAGATATTAAAAGAATATAAAAAGGAAAGCAAAGAAAAAAAATATGTTTTATTCGACTAATTAGGACAAATGAGAAGGAATTATAATACAAAATTGAATGAAATAAGTGAAAAATTGATTACTCAATAATTCTTAAGCATAGATAAGATGAAACAGACCAATTAAATAAAAAATATTTCAATTAAAACATTAGATGATGAATAATTATTGAAGGATTTAAGGAAACTAATTGGAAAAGAAAAGGAAAAAGTATCATAAAGTCAAATAATTACAAACTTTAAAAATAAAGATTAGATTTTCAAAAGAGACCTTCAATATCATTTAGAATGTTTGCTAGAGCATGATTAATAAAATATTTAATAATCGTTGGAAATATTGAAAGAAGTTTCAAGTATCAAATTAGTTAATTTTGTATAGTTGAAAAAGATTTAATTATTTAATTGATTGATATGATTCTAGATATTTAAAAATGTGCATAAAAGGATGAAAACTACAAAAACCTTATTGATTTTATCAAAGAAATTTAAGAATTGATTGATTAGGCAAAAAAATATCAGTGTCAATTAAATCTATTTGATTAAACGATTATGGTTTATTAACAGCATGTTTAAAAGATGGAATCCATCCAATAAAATATATCAATTAAATAATATGATTAAGCGGTGAAATCAGAATAATTAAAATCCTTATATTCTAAATTAACAGTTATATTAAATTAATATGTGAATACTTTTGATAAAAATAGTATATAATTGAAAAAGTATTGTATGATTAAATCATTGGAGAATGATGTAGTAAAATTAAAAGAAACTAATAGAAATTTGGAAATTGAAAGTAAAGCTATTTCATTATCAATAGAAGATAGTTTAATTAATTCTATGTAAAAATCATTTGAGTAGAAGCTCAATGAGACAAATAATTAGTTACAATAAAAGGAGAAAGAAGAACAAGATATAAAAGAATAATTTGAAAAAGCTATTAAGGATAACATAAACATGAAAAAGTAATATGAATAGGATAAAAAGAAATTTTAAGATGAATGTAATAGTTTATTTATCATTCCAAAGAAATTCTAGAAAAATAGGAGTTTATTCAAAATTTAACTTAAAAAAATTCTGAGTTGCAAGAAGCATTAACAAAACTTGATTAAATTAATAAAGTTAGTTTAGAATAAGAAAAATAAATTAAAATGGAAATAGAAAAAGTATATTTATACTTTTACTTTTAGTTTCAATAATATAACAAATCATTATCATTTTCTAATACTTATAGGCATAATAATTGTTAAATCAGTGAAGATGCAAAAGTTGTGGCAGAAGTAAGTAATAGTTATTGGTATTATTGTCTTTGTGAATAAGCAATTCCAAAGACTGGAAAGATATCATTTGCATTCTAACTGATTAGTGGATAACATGTAATGTTTGGAATTGGGTTTAGAGAGATAATGTAGAAAAATGGTTATAAGGATTGTTATAAA
This sequence comes from Paramecium octaurelia, assembly GCA_905182995.1. NCBI lineage: Eukaryota > Ciliophora > Oligohymenophorea > Peniculida > Parameciidae > Paramecium > Paramecium octaurelia. The sequence goes on along the minus strand of CAJJDP010000167.1, from coordinate 120,034 downwards.
GCTGGCTTTGGGTATAAATTTATATCATAATAGAGCATATTTAATTCACTAAGATGGTTACACTTACTCCCATCATATAAAGGATCTAGAATCAAAAAAATTATCATTTGCATTTGCGATTAACGATATAATAATAATTGAAGTATGTATTGAACATAAATACATTAAATGGAGTAGATAGAATAATCCATAAGCAACATTTATTGTAAATATAATATCTAATATTAGTAATGGGATATAGATACATCATCAGAATTATACCCATGTGTGGGTGTTGCTAATAACTCTAAAATAAAATTATTAGATAATATGCCAGTTTGATGATGAATAATATAAAATATTGATACATCTAAGAGTTAAATTAAAATTAATAATGGTTATTATAAAATTTAATGAATCCAACCTTTACGGTTTAATATAGTTAATTGAAAAAGGAAAGGTTTATTTGGAAAAAGAAAGAAAATATTTTAAATAATGAATATATACGTAATTTAAATCTACGCTTTAAAATTTATCTTCCCAGGTTTTTAAGAGAAGTATATAGAACTTATACACAATTTTGAAATTTTAAAAAGAATAAATATCCTTAGACTAAACAATACTAGTAAAAATAAAATACAACTTATAGCAATATAATAGTTAAATAATTTTATTCTTCAGCCAAATTGTAGAACCAAAATTTATTGCTTAATATGAAATTTGGAGCTGGTCATTTATTAAGCACTCTTTAAATCATTAAATGACTATTATTGATCCCCACATTTTATTATATTTTACTCAATATAAAATTAATTATGAGTTCTATAAATTATTGTTATATTTAATATTATTTTTTATTCTAGTAATATATGATCTTTTCTAATGCTCTTAAGCTCACCGTTCAGGACTCGATGTCTAATGTAAATTCAAATTTTACCCAAAGAAATCTTTATTTCAAATCTTCAAGTTATTATTATTATTATTTATATGATGAACCGTTTATCACTACAAACTTCCTTGGATAGTTCAAGGTTTTCACTTGATGGATATGAATGTTTGATTTCAATCTTTCAGGTTGTAGGCAATGTGTATATTGGGCACTATATATATGGATCCTTACTTATGCTACAAATTTCCTTCTGTTTAATCAGTACATTTAGTACTTCAATATATTTTTTCATCCTCTATCCTCTCCTTCTTCTAGGTTGAATTTTTTTTAGTATTCATTTTTCCTGAAATCATATATGGTTCTAACAATGACCACTTTT
>CAJJDP010000167.1:102412-117409 GCA_905182995.1 Paramecium octaurelia | reverse complement strand
TCCGATCTTATAAATATATCTTTATATCGGACATTATATAAAGTGCATTGAAATTACTCCGCAAACCTACAATTTCTTCTTCTATAACCTGCCTCTACTAGTCATTAAGCTCACTAAATCCGCTTTCTCCCACTACTCAAACAATCGCCTCAAGTAACTTTTTTTTGTTTTCTCATATTGTTCTAATGTTGCTGGTGCGCTGCTTAAATCAGTCTCTCGAAGTATTCCCCGCATCTATCCTTCACCTCTTTTCGAAAGTTTAAAAATTCTCAAATTCAAAGTTATATTCAAAATAATGTTCTTCTTCTTGATATTAAAATTATTAAAGAAATTCTAGAGAGTCTGAAACTTTTTCCTTTTATAAAATTTGAATTATTAAACTGAATAATTCCTTATCAATATTTTTAGAGGCTTAAACAACCAGAATAAACATTTGCCTTTTTTATTTATGCAATTCATTTTTTTGTTTTTTTAATTAATATTGATCTTCTTTTATTTATTTTAAGTTTTATGCTTCCTTTAAATCTGCATAATGGATATATTATTATAAAATTTTTGGTGAGATTTGGAATTTATTGTATTTACGATTTTGATTAATCTATATCGATTTTTAGATTATCAGATAAATAAAACTATCAATTTTTAATTTCTGATAAAAATTTGAAGTTCTAAATCAACATTTTAATTTTTATTAATTTTCTTTTGAATCTATAAATCCATTTTGATAATATCCTTATAAATGATTATAATCTGTTGATATTCAAAACCCTTTGTTAATAAAAAATATATATAAGATAGTAGATAATTTTATGAACAAAACCTCTAAATGAAAAATTTTTCAAGAAAATTTTTTGGTTTCATATTCCTTATAACATAACTAGAATGCTGAGAAAACTAAGTTAAAAATTGATAAGCTCAAATATAAGTTAACCTATAAAATTTGCTTCTTTGTCAGATCAGCTAAGACAAATTGAAAAGAACATTCTAGAGAACCAAAAATGGGTGCTGACATCAAGACACAAGATGCTGAATTAATAAACATAATTTCAGGTCTAAAGAACGAAAGGAAGGATTATCAATTACGCTATAAGAAAAAGTAATATAGGAAGAATTTAAATTTTATTGATTTTCTATTAATAGAAATAGAAGCAGGGCTGGTATTAATAGTTCAAGTAAGGAGTTATAATATATATTATACAGTTTCATGTTTTAATAATGATGAAACCAATCATGAGAGTAACTAAAAAGTATTCGCCAAGGAAGTATGTGATATGGAAAAAGTGATCCAAAAATCAATCATTCAAACGATTAATTTTAGACTATGAAATTCAATATCTAAAGATTTTGTATTTATGTGTTCAATTATATGATCAATGCAAAGTAAAGATAGTAAATAAAGTATGTTCCACTACTCATTCTATTTTACCTAATATACTACGCTTTATTAGATATTTGGTCTTAAAATTATTAATTTTACTAATTTGAATTCTGATTTTCTTGAGAATCTTTAAACATTTCTCATCATCACAACTAAAAAGAATTTGATTTCTATATAGAGAAACAAACTATTATTTCTTTTAGAGGGTAAGTGTTAATCTTAAATTATTAATCTAAAAATATATAATTACTAAGTAGAGATTGTATTATTTATGTCTAATTCATAAATTCATACAGATTTACTTTATATAAACATAAGCCTACATATAATTAAATATTAAACTTATCATTGGATGGTAGAGCTTTCATTATTTTTGTTGTTATTTAGTTTAATAAAATCAAAAAGATTAGATCTGGTTATAAACATATTACAAGTAAATACAAATGTGTATACGGCGTTTATCTATTAGAATTATTTTATTTTAATTCATAAAAATTATAATATGACTCTTCTAAATCCTTCTTATGGTTTTTATAAATGGTTGATTCCTGTTATCTAAATTCTAACAATGACTCACAGTTATGTCCCTAATCAAAATTTTGATGAAAATCTGTTAAAATTGTACAAATTACCATTAAGTCTGTCCCATTTGCTACTCTTCTAGGCTTAATTCTTACCTTAAATCTTAAACTATTTATTCGCTCATGAAACAATTGCTAAAAATAGTAAATAATGTTATTCCTGGTTTGATTGTCTTTACGAGCAAGCATGACTTGATCATTGAATATTTGATGACCTCCAAAATAAGCTAAATTTATTGAATTTTTGAAATTAACAAAAAGTGACCTCCCAGAATCTTTCTCCTTTTAGAAGATTACTCAATTTTTCAATCGATTACAGTCATTTAATCTGTATTTTAAAATGAATTTGATAAGAAATGGAAGAAAAATAACATTATTTAATTTTTTAATAAATAAATGAATATTCATAGAATTGAGTTATTGAGAATATAATAAATAATTGAATATTTCTTGTTATTGTTATTGTTTATAATTGCGTTAATAATTTGAAAATTTCAAATTGAATAGAGTTTGAAGTCTTGCATTTTAATCTATTTTCAATTGCAAATACTAAACTGTATATTTATCCGAAATTTGATATTATGTGATACCTCATTAGTTTAACAGATTTAAGAAAGTATACTTAATTTCCAATCGTACAGTGAAATTAATTAAGAAATGTAAATGAAAATAAGAAATCTATTACCTCACATTCTAGATTCATTCATAAATCCTAAAGATAGCGGACTTTTCTTAAAATCCTATTATTAAGGCTTGATCGAATTCAAATTATAGAATAGGGTTATATTTGCCAAATTCATAAGCATCATTGATTTGGGCAAGAAATTATCACATAAGTGTAATCTGATATTTCAATTATAAATACAAACACTCAGAATTGTAGACATTTTATTAATCAGGTTTTTCCAAAAGCTGTCTGTTATTCAATAGATTTAACCTATTTATTTCAAAAATCTAGTAATAATTGAACATTTTAGAATACAACAATTAAAATTGAAAAATTATCAGTTTCGTTGCTATTAATCATATGATTATTTCAAATTAAATATATATAGAAGGAAAAATTAGATCTAAACAAACTTTCGAATATTTAATTTACTTGAAATTGATGATTTTATGTAAGATAGCATTTTGCAAAGAGATAGTGCAAAAAGAATTAAAAAAAAATCATTAATATTACATTTCTCTTTACATAAAGTCAATTTTTGAAATAACAATTTAATTATTTATTCTAGTTTAATTAATTATTTAATTAATGAATAATAAATACAAAAAGGGTTGTCAACACGAGGACTTCCCAAGCGGTCCCCCACCTTAGTACTAACCTCGCCTTAAGCCGCTTAACTTCGGAGTTCGAATGGGATCCGGTGCTTTAGGCTTAGTATGGCCGACAACGATATTTTAATACCTTATCATTATTTATACATCCGGCTTTCTTTTATACTCTATGAAATATTTAAAGTATAATAATAAATTTGAGCAGCTGGATCTAATCTGTAAAAAAGAATATCTATGCATGAGATAAACGAAATTAAGCTTATAAATATAGTTCATATTCTGATTGATCTAGTTAATGCTAATTCTTGGTAAAAAATTTCAATTTGCAATTTATTCTGCCATGAGTATTTATCTTTAGCATTATAGAGAGTATTATAACTAAATCAACTTTTTGATTAATATAAATGTTATTCCTTCATAAATTCTCTATCACAACATTGTCAATTGAAAATTGGCTATCCGTAACCTTAATATATTTATGTCACTCCTATTGAAAAAAATAATATTTATAGGATCTACTTTTGTATGGTAAAACTATAGATATCATCTTACTCTAGAATCTAAATAAAGAGCATCAAAATTTATGATATCCTGATAACATAGAAAATTTACAACATGGTTTAAACTAAAAGATGAACTATTAATTAACTGATATTTTACAGTGAGTCCAGATAATTGTCTTAAATTTTGTGTAGATGTAGATCAAATATATATTCTATTGCTATCCATCCAGAAAATGGAACATCCACACAATATTGTTGATAATGTATTAATTTAATGACAATAATTCAAATTTTTCGATATCTCCCCTATTTTTATAAATATTTAAGAGTTATAAGCCTAGTCTATCTGTTTGATTGAATATTTATTGAAATAAACATAAATTCATAATAATTTTTTTTATAGATAGTAACACAATGATTTGATATCATATTTTTACAGATACTCACTGTTCACCCATCGATTTTTTGGAATAATTCCTAATATATTAATTTTAAGAGTACCATTAGGTCGCTTTTGCCATAACAAATAATACATTTTGATGCCTGTTTATTTGATCTATGCAGCCTATCCTATTTTATCCAATTGATCTCCATATTCGAACCCTCCCTCATTGGGTTACTTGACCTCAGTATTCTTTTGAGATAATTCGGAAATTGAATCCTAGATATTCTCAGAATCCTGTTATTAATTTGGCTGGAGTGGTTTCTTTTCTGAGGGAAGGGTCTACACCAACTACAAATTGTCTTCCTGCTGTTTTTTAACTTGGCTTACTTCTTGCTTTAAAATGCTCACTTAATCTTGAAGTTTCTTTATTTATTCTTATTATTATTGCAATACAGATTGTTTTTATTGACTTGGCACTCCGATAAAATCTTCTAGCAAGGGTGGTTCATCGTTTTCGACATGATAAAAGTTGGATCCCAAATTTTTGACGTTCTATTCGTATTCACTCAAGAATAAAGGCAAATTGGGAATCTTCTCTGGTTTCTCCCAGGTACAATCTCNAAAAAAGGGTTGTCAACACGAGGACTTCCCAAGCGGTCCCCCACCTTAGTACTAACCTCGCCTTAAGCCGCTTAACTTCGGAGTTCGAATGGGATCCGGTGCTTTAGGCTTAGTATGGCCGACAACGATATTTACAATTCATCTCTCTATTTATAACACTTTAAAATGTTTGATTACATTGAAATTTATAATTTAAATTAAGAATTAAAACCATTATTCTCAAAAACTAGAGTATGTTGGAATCTTCTGCTTAATAAATTAAAAGACTTCAGAACTCTAATTAATTAGTTAATATACCCCATTATTTTCCAAAACAGTAAGAACTAGTCTTATTTGCTTTCCGAAAACTGAATGATTTTATCTCTGCCAAATAGGGACTAGGAACAATTTCATATATTTATTCAGATGAGATCAACGACATTGGATAAAGACATAAATTAAACAGATGTGGCTACATCAAAATTTATTATGTAGAAATGGTAACACTAATTTTGGTAGAACTAAGATGATTTTCTTACGCAGGCTAATTTTTATTTGAAGTTATTACTTCGTTTGATAGCGTGAATTAAATAGCAGTTGTGGCCATTGCTAAATACTGATGAACAACCTCTAATAGTCCATAAAACATGTAACTAATACTGGGTCATATGGGATGGTTTAGATGTTTACATCTTGAATCCATTAGATTTTCATACTCCTTTGAGTATTATAATTAATCTTGGAGGTGATTCCTTCTACTTCATAGACATAAGCAAATGAATTTCTAGTTTTACTATTGCATTTACATATCACACTAACATTTATTAGAGAAAAGATCAACTATCTTGATTATCTTTGCTACTAGTGGTTTTTTTTTCTTCTTTTGATGCTTTTATGCTATCATCAACTTTTCAGCCAATTGAGGATTCAGCTAATTAATTTTAATTGTAATCAGCAGCCACATAATTTCTATGTATCTGATTCGTTCTTTATTCGTTTGAATTTATTTTCCGATTCTAACAAAATTTTATCATAATATTATATTCATTATATCTATTGATTACATGAACTTACTAAATTATAAATAATGTGGTTCCTGTTATATGAAACAGTGTTTAGTTTTTCATTGTTTATAACATTTAAGTGTTTATTTGTTGGTAACATTGAATTATTATTATTATAGGTTTACCAACTCAAAAGTAGGAGTTATGTCTTTGAATTATTGAATAAAAACATATGGTTAAATTGCACTGATTGTAAAAAGACTTACAAGTACATTCATTCATGCTTAAGTAACTTAATTAATGTATAATAATTTAATTTAACCAAAATAAATTTCAAGCTATTCTTTTTTTGTGTTTAGGATGCTGATTTTGATTATTCCACTCATTATTTAGTCCTTACATAGTATGTAAGACATTGTCAATAACGCTTTTTATCTATCCTTAAAAAATATGCAAAAAAAAAAACTATATCACCTTAAATGACTCAAGAGTATTGTGAAAGTATTTTCAACTCGTTGACGTAAAACTCCCCCTTTAAGAGAGATGCAATACTTTTAATATTTGATGTGTCTAGTGGAAATATTTTATACTAAATTAATACAATAATGCGCATTATCCAAACCTATTCATTATTAAGGCTATTGTATCAATGGATCATCTTAAAATCATATAAATTTTGATGAATCATTGATTTCCTGTTCCCTGTAATAGTGATCAGTTAGTAATGGTATGTTGGAGGCTATGCTCAAGGATATATAAAAAAGATCATAAGAGGAAGCATTCATAACATTCTTTGTTGTTTACTTAAGAATTAGAATTTGCAGCAAATTCAAACATCAGTTATACATGCATTAAAATATAGTGAACATGATCCATCTAAAATTATTTTGTGCTAGTGTAATAGTGCCAGAGTTGAACCTAAAATAGCATAAAAATAGAATATCATTTGGGGTGCTGACAAGATTGCAAAGTTTACATTTTGTTAATTAAGAGTGATTTCAAGGTGCGTGATTTATTGACTCGCGTTTTAAGGTAAATTCACAATTAGTATAGGTGATTCTGAAGTTGACCTATTTATGTAACTTCACTCATAAAAACTGATGTTTCGTTCTGTCTGAAAGTTTGATAATACAATATTAATAGTACAACCTCTTCACATAAAATCAATTTATAATTTAATTTAAGAATTTTTACATGTAAAGTTACGTAAGTGGATATTCATATTTACAAAGTTATTCGCTTTACAACCTCCATTATTCAGAAGATTGTTCTTGTTTGTTATTCTTTGTTAATATATTAAGTAATTTAAAGAACCTTCAACCCCTAGTTGTTCCAAACTTTCCATAATTTTTTGTGATAACTAGTGTTTGTAAATATCAATTATATTTGATTGCATTTCAATCAATAAACCACAAAATTTCTAACTAATGTTCTATTTCTCATGTTAAGACTTTTAACTATTCAAAGCAAAGTTTTTCTGTTGTTAGCAAATAGTTATTTTAGGTATTTAGTTGGATTAACAGCTCATTAAATGACATATTTCAATAATGGTTTCAAGTGGTGGCAGATAGGAAATCTTCGTCAATATGTGTGTGAAACACACAAGAAAAACGTTTAGTCATGTTAGCATTATTTTAGTAAATGAGGCATCAAGATAAATATCAATTCAAATGGATAAGCGTTACAAATTTCAATGATTAGTATTTTAAGCAAATACAAGAGATTTATGTCTTATGAATACTACTGAACTATCAAAGAGATGAACTAAAAAAACAGATTTTGATTAATTAAAAATATTCAGAAATTTTTAGAAACAATACTTTATATTAAAGGGTTTTCCTAATGGTTGAATGAAAACATCATTAGAGAATTACAAGAGAATATATTTTGCATGTTTATTCAAACTTTACATTCGCAGTATGAAGACAAAATTGGCGTTGTAGAGCTGAGTAGTGGATGCACACTTTGTAAATAAACCCAAACGTAAGCCTCTAAATAAAGCTGCTTTAATAGCATAGACACCCTGTAAAATTAATAATAAGAATTACCCTCTTAATTGAATTGTATGTTACTATTAATTAAGCAAACAGTTACATGCAATTAAATCATTTAATTACCTTCTGATAGATATTCTTAACTTATGAAATTTATTCATAATAGAAGCGCGAAAGAATGCATTAAGTTGAAAACTATCTTTACAAGAAGGGACAACAGTAAAAAGTATTGCAATGCAATCTAAGCAATTTTATAAGTTGAACCATCTGTACTTTTAGTTCAAACTAAACAATATTTCAAGAACTACTCGCAATAATTATCATCAATGCCAATCTATTTGTAAAAAGACTTTTGATTACCACATAAGGCTTGATACTCTTGCAACTAATAATATATCGTTGGAATGAGTTTAATGCTGGCGAATTTGGATACTAAGTTTATTGTATTACCTACCCCCTTTAAAGCTTGCTGAACTTAAAGACCAATAATTCTTGTTTCTAAGTGTCAATTGCGTTGTCTAACGACCTACGAACCGATTAGCATCTAATTCTTTTGTTAACTATTTTGAGGCTTTTATGCAATACGTACAAAATTGGATTCATATTTAATAAGGGTATTGATTAAGGTAAAATTAGTATTTTAGCTCAGGTGTCTGTTAATTAAACTTCTTAATACACTCTGATCGTGTTGTTCCTAATATCTGTTAGAGTGCCCAAACCTTATTCTCATGCTTTTACAGACTCAACAAATGCTCAAGCTGTACTATTGGAATTCAGCTATACTCTATATTAGTTAGTTAGAAGCAATGTAAACTGTTTTTCTGGTAATGACAAAGCTTGTATAGAGCATGACCTGATTAACCAATGTGAATTATCAGTATCTCTACTTGGTTAAACTTGAACTGCCAACCTTACAGAAAATCATATATCGAAGATTGATAAAGTGTCCAAACTGCAACTCTTATGTTAAAACAAGTGTGATTTTATGATATTGACAATTTTAATTCACTATATAATGAATTTACACAATTATATATGTCTAAAATGTAATTCTGCTTTGTTCAATAATACTTTACTCTAGCATAATAAGGTATGCCTTTATCTTGATATTTTAATTAATTTTAGAGTCCCAAATTCCAACGCTTAATATCTTATCTACTCATGTAGCAGTTAATCATTTTATCTCTTACTAAATTGAAATGTCATTAAACTACTGGACAGGAATACTTGTTCTACAATTATGTGTCTTGACTTAATTGTGATGAGCTGTTGGCAACTGTTAGAATGACGTTTAATAATAATTTTTCTCTAACATTACAATAAATTTTTATTGGAGAAATAAAAGTATAAAGCAATGTATTGTTGAAATGATTGCAACCACAATTCCATGAAGCGTATAACTTCTTTAAATTCTGCAGTCAAAATAAAGTGTTGTTTATCTTTATTTACATAAATTTTTACTTTTGTTTTATTTTAGTAACTATTTGCATCTATTGAAAACACTGTTACACTTGTCGATTATGCAATTTATAATAGCTACTAAAGATTGCATACTAAATTTGAATTTACTTAACAATTTATCTCTAGGTGCAGTAAATAAAAAACAACAGTTTTCTCCCATTGTGATCCATGATTGAAGTCCATTTCCTTGCACTACTTACCAAAGATAATAGTTTGGGTGTGTTATAGTATTATATAGTCTCTATTCGAAATATCTAGTTCAATATTTTTAGGAAATCAACATCTAATTGTAAACTTAATTGGCCTATGTACCAATCGTGATATTTAGATTGCACATAAAAAATACAATCAAATTTAAGTATTTAGTCTCTGAATTTGATATTGGAGCTTCTAACCTAATAGTTCGCACTCTGTTTGCTTTAACTAAGTCCTAACCTTCAGTACCAATGATCATAAACTTTCTTTGATTATTCTATGACCAATAGTAACGCTTTATAAATGCCAGAGCATCTATCGCTGTAACTACGATTCCTTTGAAAAATGTCCAGTAGTTGATTAAGTTGATTCTGTAGCAAACAAACATGATAATGCTTGTAATTCATCAAATGATTCTTTTTTAATACTATCAATAAATCATAATTAATAACTTATGCTGTCATCTAAAGTCTTTTATGCTATTTAGAAATCAGGTTTGCCAACAAAATTTCAAACTAATGCCCTTATATTTTAGTTAACAGTAAAGTTTAAATCAAGGTCAACAAATAGGACAAGCGTGGTTATTCAGTATTTGCTGCATTATTATCATAACGTTACAATTTAGTTAACATGTGTCTCAAACCTTAAATACAAATTTAAAAATGGTAGGCTTTATATTTAATATACATGTGAGAAGAGCAGATTTGCTCAAATGATATGCAGAATATTTTCAGTATAGTAGGAGAGATAAGTCAGACATTTAGTGTGCAGCTGAAGGAAAGTTAAAGATTAAATAATTCAAATGTATTTTATTTTTTAGAATTAATTTTTATCAGTAACTAGAATTTTCAATCAAGACAACTAATATTTACAAAAAAACACCCTATAGAATTCCATTGTTGTTACATAATTATGTTTAAGAAATGCCTTTGAATAATGTATTTTTTGATCTCATTTAAGCAAATATAATGAGATCGCTACATAATTTATACTGCCATGATTTAATAATATTCAATGATGAGAATGTAGAAGGAGATTACTGAATACTATTATATGGTACTGGACTCTCCAAGTATTTCAACATGCGTCATCTTTACCTCATATTATGTGGTTTGTATCATAATAATTAAAAAATAGCGTCCAGTTGAACCGATTTCTTGAGAAAATTTGGTAATGGCACTAGAGGATGCACAATTTAATGAGTCAATACTTTGTTTCAAGCTTTTCTAATAATATAGATGAACCCTTACGAAGCACACTCTCAACCATTAATATCCATATTAAATTGTACTATATCTAGGACATAAAGCCCTCATATAAATCACAAGAATCATAATGAGAATAAAAAATGTCATCACCATCAGTTGAAAAAGTGGATGCACAAAGCTAATCTGACATTCAGAACTAAAACAAAATAAATACTAGTTTGAAGCTTTATTTATAGAATCTAGAGATATATCTTCTCCCAATTTTGTTAGCGCTTTCCGTGAATATTTATATAATGAAGATGAAAAGAAGTAGCAATAAGGAAAATTAAATAAGTACCTTAAGTAAATGAGATGGGATAATAATGATAAACTAAAATGCCGAACCACACTCAGTCTGACTAACTCTATCAGAATATATTGATGAACAAATCATAAAAAATATAGAAGTAAGACAATAAAGAGTGTTTGTAGTTGTGGTGGTAGATTTACCACAGTATGGAAAAAAATGCTTTAGCCGAGCCAGCACTTCATAACGAGCAAGTCACTGCATTCACAGTACTCTTTTTAAGGTAGCAGGAAAGCATCAGTTGTTTCAAAAAACGGTGAGCCAGATTTCTTTATAAAGTTGTGATTCGTTTTTTGGTTTTGTGCCTTATTTGTTGTTGTTCACATTACCAAAGAGTATTGCGTATTATTCTTAAAGTGGAGCCTGCTCTAAATCAGGATTAATAGTTTGCTCATCCTTTATTTACACTTTTTTACAATAAATTTTTTTTATCTATATTTATCACTCCTTGCCTATTAAATGAATAGTATTAAAGCATATACTATAAATTAAATAGCTTGGAATAACAGTGATGAATCACATGTATCACATCTCATCCTGCTATATAATTTCTTTCATAATAAAAATTAAGACCTTTGTAAACTTTTCTTTTTATTTCATGTTCAGGATTTGCACTTTGTGAAACTTTATCTTTATAGAGGAGTTTAAACAAAGATAGATATAAGTAGTATTTCCAAACTCATAGGTTCAATCATTTGTTAATAACCTGCCAATATATTCTGAAATTGAAATCGATTGCCTGAAATATCCATAATATAAGTGAGATCTATTGTTTATACGATTAGAGAGCATTACACAGATATGAAAAACTTCGAAAGTTAATTTNGATCTCATTTAAGCAAATATAATGAGATCGCTACATAATTTATACTGCCATGATTTAATAATATTCAATGATGAGAATGTACAAGGAGATTACTGAATACTATTATATGGTACTGGACTCTCCACGTATTTCAACATGCGTCATCTTTACATCATATTATGTGCTTTGTATCATAATAATTAAAAGATAGCGTCCAGTTGAACCGATTTCTTGAGAAAATTTGGTAATGGCACTAGAGGATGCACGATGTAATGAGGCAATACTTTGTTTCAAGCTTTTCTATTAATATAGATGAACCCTTACGACGCACACTCTCAACCATTAATATCCATATTAAATATACAATATCTAGGACATAAAGCCCTCATATAAATCACAAATGTCATCACCATCAGTTGAAAAAGTGGATGCACAAAGCTAATCTGACATTCAGAACTAAAACAAAATAAATACTAGTTTTAAGCTTTATTTATAGAATCTAGAGATATATCTTCTCCCAATTTTGTTAGCGCTTTCCCTGAATATTTATATAATGAAGATGAAAAGAAGTAGCAATAAGGAAAATTAAATAAGTACCTTAAGTAAATGAGATGGGATAATAATGATAAACTAAAATGCCGAACCACACTCAGTCTGACTAACTCTATCAGAATATATTGATGAACAAATCATAAAAAATATAGAAGTAAGACAATAAAGAGTGTTTGTAGTTGTGGTGGTAGATTTACCACAGTATGGAAAAAAATGCTTTAGCCGAGCCAGCACTTCATAACGAGCAAGTCACTGCATTCACAGTACTCTTTTTAAGGTAGCAGGAAAGCATCAGTTGTTTCAAAAAACGGTGAGCCAGATTTCTTTATAAAGTTGTGATTCGTTTTTTGGTTTTGTGCCTTATTTGTTGTTGTTAACATTACCAAAGAGTATTGCGTATTAATCTTAAAGTGGAGCCTGCTCTAAATCAGGATTAATAGTTTGCTCATAGTTTGCTCATCCTTTATTTACACTTTTTACAATAAATTTTTTTATCTATATTTATAATTCCTTGCCTATTAAATGAATAGTAATAAAGCATATACTATAAATTAAATAGCTTGGAATAGCAGTGATGAATCATATGTATCACATCTCATCCTGCTATATAATTCCTTTCATAATAATAATTAAGACCTTTGTAAACTTGTCTTTTTATTTCATGTTCAGGATTTGCACTTTGTGAAACTTTATCTTTATAGAGGAGTTTAAACAAAGATAGATATAAGTAGTATTCCCAAACCCATATGTTCAATCATTTGTTAATAACCTGCCAATATATGCTGAAAATTGAAATCGATTGCCTGAAATATACAAAATATAAATGAGATCTATTGTTTATACGATTAGTGAAAATTAAAAATTTTGTGCCTTTTTAAACTTCTGCTCCTCAACGTATTGCATTAGAGGAAATTTACATTACTTTACTCAAAGCAATCAATGACTTCTAATAATCACTTTGTCAAATGTTATTTTTTATGCAAAACCGAAACAACTGATGGTTAATTGTATCTATCCCTTGATATTTAAAGTAAATTTACGCAGTGCACAACTAGCTACTTCTTTAATTTAAATGCCAAAGAAACATCGCCTAATACGCACCTATTTCAACTTTCACATTTGTGCGTGGGATTTTGATGCTTAAAAGGGTTCTCAAAGTTTCACTCTTGCGCAGCATGGAGACATTATCAAGAACTATTCAAAGAGAGCATTACACAGATATGAAAAACTTCGAAAAGTAAATTAGCATCCACTAATCAACTGTTATGTATGTTCTGATCACTTTCAAGGTCTGTTGACCTGATTCTGAACTCAAAATGCTCTAATTTTTTGAATAAAAATATGTTAACTATTGAATTAAGTATTTGAATTTTTTGGCCAAAAAATAAATCAAGCTACTGTTGCTAATGTAAAAACAATAAAAGTTTTTTTCATAATTCTTTTAATGAATTAATTCAATTTTAAAATTGTGCTAGTTGATAGTTGATGGGCTCATTTGAAAACACTATAGATTTTATGAAGTCTGAGTGATTTATAACTAGTAATAGTTGAAAGTAGCTCTTTGAATTTATGTAAGAATTCACATAGAGCTTGAGTTAATCAGCATTTGAGATTATTAGATGGTTGTTAGGGGAAGATATTATCACTTTCTCCTTAAATTTTGATCCTTTTAAGGTATATAATACCTATTGATGATTAATATATATTTTCAGTCTTTTTTAATACTTTTAATATTAATTGAAAATAATAATTAGAGATTATGAAAATATTATCAAAAAAAGAGTAGCGGAATTTTAATGTTATAGTTTAGTTTATATTTCTAGGATTAAGTTTATTCTTTTTTGAAATGTTATCTTTGATATTAATTGTATCTTTTCTTTTTATAAACTAAAAATTCTAAATTTTACTAAACTAGTAATTATATTTTTAAGACTAAACCTGCTTACTCTGTTTGATTTTAAATTTAATAGTGCATTGTATATCTATCAGTATTAATTTATAACAATTTTTTCTGACATCTCAATATTTACCAAATATTAAAATAATTTAACTAAAATGGTTTAATCACTGTACTTATCAATCTTAAGAATTTGATAATCAAGAATTGAAACAAAAAAAACATATTATTCAAAAAGTGATAATAAAATGATTAAAATTATAATTGTAATGTTTTAATAAATATTCAAATTCATTTTTGCTTTAAGTCTTCTAAAAAGCAACTTCCTTTGGATTTAAACAAAGGTTTTAAATCATTCCCTTAATGATTAATAAATTGTCCTTATAAGATAAGTGTTCCTGATGCTTCTAACAAAGGATTCTAACATATTCTAAGTATTGTACGATCAGAAGTAACTAAATAATTATTAATGATAATACCATTTGCCAATAAGGAGCTCTTCCAAAGAGGTATGTTGACTTTGTTTTATCCTGTCTTAACATCCCATAAACGGATAGAGTTATCTGCACTACCAGATGCTAATGTAGTACCATCAGGAGAGTAACAAATTGTTCTTACACAATGTGATTGACCATCTAATTTGGCTTTTTATTATCCTGTCTTAATATCCCATAAACGGATAGAGTTATCCAAACTACCAGATGCTAATGTAGTACCATCAGGAGAGTAACAAATTTTTCTTACATAATGTGAATGACCATCTAATTTGGCTTTTTATTATCCTGTATTAACATCCCATAAACGGATAGA
>CAJJDP010000167.1:47969-59212 GCA_905182995.1 Paramecium octaurelia | reverse complement strand
ATACAAATAAAGATTGAGACATTATGATATGTCCCAGCATTGATTATTCTATTTGGAAGTAATCTAAAATTAAAGACACAAATAAGCTTCTATAGTCCGTGCATGAAATAAAACATCAAACTGATATTATGGAAGCAAATCTCTGCATTTAAAGCTAGTCAGATGTGACTTTTTTATGTTCATCAGTCAAGAAATAAAGTAATTATAGGGCTTTTCGGAGTAAGAATGGCAAATATAATACAAAAGTATTCTTACTCCAGTCTTTTTGATTCAAGTTTGTAGCGGTGAGTCTCATAAATTAAAATATTATTTATTGTTGTCCTTAATTTGGACAACCTTTCTGAGGGTATTGTGAATAAATTTAAAAGCAATTAGTTGATTGAAAGGATTATTAAAAATTTTAGTTTCAGTTGACATTTTAACTTTTATTATGGTTTTAAATTGAAGATTTGTATATCATTACAGAAGCCTGATCCCGACAAACTTGTTTAAATAAGATCCTCTAAGCATCCTTCATTATTTATCTAAAATCAATACCTCATTTCATCTAAATCTTATTCACACCTTGTCCAGAACTAACATTTCTAAAATTGCAATGAGCAACATGCTTTGCAACTTGTGACATTCCTTTAAATAAATTAAGAGTTATTCAGGTTTTTAGTGACATTTTTTGGGATAGTTCAAGATTAGAAATAGATGGGGTATTTAATTTTAAAATATTTAATTCTGCAAGATATTGAATGGCAGCATGTGGTTCACAAAAATCAAACTTAATGATGTAGAACCCAAATGATTATATTAGTATCTTTAGCTGAAATTTAGCCAAGATTTTATCCAAAGTAAAATTCAATAATTTTAAGATAGCAAGGAACTATCCTACTATTAATATTCTCTATTATTATAGAACCTGTAGAGATTTGAATTAAAAATAAAGTTATTTATTAAATTGATTTTTGTTTAGCTTCACTTTCAGGGTCAAATATTTAATTATTAGATTTCTCTTTTTCAATATCAACTCCTGCTGATTTCTTTTCCTCTTTTTTATTTTTTTTCTATTTGATTTAAATTAACAGTCTTGAAGATTTTCGATATATTTTATACGCTTTATTAATTAGGAAGAGAGCTTATTTATTTTTTAGTTTGCATTATGTCACAAGTATTAATTGTATTACTCTCTAGTTATATATTCAATTAATTTTTTTTACAGTAATATCTTTCCTTGCGGTTTTTGTTCTGAACTAGTAAATCTTCACTATTAATTTTTTGGATTTTTTTCTTATTTTTGGTTCTATATCGTTTGATGAAAAGGTAGATTGGCATGTAAATATTTTGTTTCATCTGTTATTAAATCTTTTCTAGACTTGATTCTGATTTTCACTCAGTGTGCATTTGAAACCAATCAATTCGATTTCATATTTTCTGTTCTTTATAAACTAAATGCCCCAATCCTAAGAGAGGGAAAAATTCTCTAGTAAATCAATGAAGTGCTTTTTGGCTTTTTCCTTCTTAACTTGTAAACTTATTTCTACTTTAATTGATATTTCCAATCATTAATCTTTCCTGAAAAACGAGTAAAATTTTGACCCATTTTTAAGTTAATGCTTCTTCATTATTTATGTAAATTGTCCCTTCTATTATGACCATTGAATTCAACAATGAAATTCTTCACATTTTTGTTATATAATTTAGTTATTTTATCAAACTATTTAAATATCTTTGTGTAAAATTATATGTCAGCTATGATAGTTTAAGCGGAGCTTGCATTACAAGATGTTTATATATATGTATTGAGATCTTTTAGTTTTTTCTTTCCTCTCCTTTTGTTTGATTCTTATATTCTTTCTTCTTACTTGTACAAATTAAGGCTTCATTAGTTTCATAATTTCTATAGTATAAAAAGTTAACCTTTTACGTTTTCAATCATAAGAAGTCCTTAGTAGGTTTCTTTACATTTTTTTATTTTGCTTATAATTATCTAGGATTCTCTAGATAGACTTTTCTGTTTGTTACATAGTTCTATTGTGGAGAGTTGTCAATAATGTCAGCTTATGATAAGACGTTTTTCTCATCATACAGGAGGTTATAAAATACAATTTTAATTAACTTCTTCTATCATTTATAAGTCAAAATATAGAGAGTAAGGTTTAAAAAAGAAGTCCCTCCCAGAGACTGGGTCCAGCCGAGATGCCCAGAGGAGGTTGTTGAATTGAAGTAAAATCTATGCCCTAATCTAATTACGAAACCCTAATCCTTTTGGTTTTAGTATAAATTTTGTTTTTTAAATCAATTTTTGACTGATCAGAATGTGTTCTCATAATCGTACAGTTCCAAAGTAATTAACGTTCAATTATTCTTTTAATTATCCTCTTTGTTGTTTTAGTTGCACTACCAAAAACTAACCTTATCCAGTTGTCTATGTCTAAACAAATAAATTTATATTTTCAAAACAACGGCTTGCTTATGAAGATTTTAAATTACCAGAGTTTAAGGTAGGAAATACTATAGAAATTTAGTCTCTGTGTATAATTTTTAAAAAATACTTCATACAGCCGGATTCGTTGAGAAAAGAAACTCATAGAAGGATTTGATGGGAGTTTGCCATCTATTCTATTTATATTTATAAATAATTTCCTATCGAAAATGGGATTCATCACAAGGGTAATAAATTTAACTTAAATATTTTTCTCTAACTGAATTTTTACTTGGTTGTTTTCCAATAGCATACACTCTTTTGCAACACTACCTAAAGTTAGGAAGAGATTACCTTGTAGTATTTTCACATAATGGTTGTTTGCACTTTAGATAATACCAGAGATAATTTTTTTAAATATCCTCTAAATCCCATTCAGTTAATTATACCCTGATATGTTAACAATTATTTTTTTACATTAAGGCACTTATAAATTAACGTTTAACTAGAAAAAGAAGTAGGGAGAATTCAATCCAATAGAATATGCTTTAAATTTATTTGATAAAAATTGAAAATCGATTTGGATTTTGAATGATAACTGTCAGATATTAAATAAAGTGAGAAAAATATTTGGCATGATGGTATTTTAGAGTTATGCATACTGATTGTATCGCCTACCACTTAACTAGTCTACAGTAATGTTTTAGTTAATAGTTCTTAGCCTTACAAATAAAGATTGAGACATTATGATATGTCCCAGCATTGATTATTCTATTTGGAAGTAATCTAAAATTAAAGACACAAATAAGCTTCTATAGTCCGTGCATGAAATAAAACATCAAACTGATATTATGGAAGCAAATCTCTGCATTTAAAGCTAGTCAGATGTGACTTTTTTATGTTCATCAGTCAAGAAATAAAGTAATTATAGGGCTTTTCGGAGTAAGAATGGCAAATATAATACAAAAGTATTCTTACTCCAGTCTTTTTGATTCAAGTTTGTAGCTGTGAGTCTCTTAAATTAAAATATTATTTATTGTTGTTCTTAATTTGGACAACCTTTCTGAGGATATTGTGAATAAATTTAAAAGCAATTAGTTGATTGAAAGGATTATTAAAAATTTTAGTTTCAGTTGACATTTTAACTTTTATTATGGTTTTAAATTGAAAATTTGTATATCATTACAGAAGCCTGATCCCGACAAACTTGTTTAAATAAGATCCTCTAAGCATCCTTCATTATTTATCTAAAATCAATACCTCATTTCATCTAAATCTTATTCACACCTTGTCCAGAACTAACATTTCTAAAATTGCAATGAGCAACATGCTTTGCAACTTGTGACATTCCTTTAAATAAATTAAGAGTTATTCAGGTTTTTAGTGACATTTTTTTTGGGATAGTTCAAGATTAGAAATAGATGGGGTATTTAATTTAAAAATATTTAACTCTGCAAGATATTGAATGGTAGTATGTGGTTCACAAAAATCAAACTTAATGATGTAGAACCCAAATGATTATATTAGTATCTTTAGCTGAAATTTAGCCAAGATTTTATCCAAAGTAAAATTCAATAATTTTAAGATAGCAAGGAACTATCCTACTATTAATATTCTCTATTATTATAGAACCTGTAGAGATTTGAATTAAAAATAAAGTTATTTATTAAATTGATTTTTGTTTAGCTTCACTTTCAGGGTCAAATATTTAATTATTAGATTTCTCTTTTTCAATATCAACTCCTGCTGATTTCTTTTCCTCTTTTTTATTTTTTTTCTATTTGATTTAAATTAACAGTCTTGAAGATTTTCGATATATTTTATACGCTTTATTAATTAGGAAGAGAGCTTATTTATTTTTTAGTTTGCATTATGTCACAAGTATTAATTGTATTACTCTCTAGTTATATATTCAATTAATTTTTTTTACAGTAATATCTTTCCTTGCGGTTTTTGTTCTGAACTAGTAAATCTTCACTATTAATTTTTTGGATTTTTTTCTTATTTTTGGTTCTATATCGTTTGATGAAAAGGTAGATTGGCATGTAAATATTTTGTTTCATCTGTTATTAAATCTTTTCTAGACTTGATTCTGATTTTCACTCAGTGTGCATTTGAAACCAATCAATTCGATTTCATATTTTCTGTTCTTTATAAACTAAATGCCCCAATCCTAAGAGAGGGAAAAATTCTCTAGTAAATCAATGAAGTGCTTTTTGGCTTTTTCCTTCTTAACTTGTAAACTTATTTCTACTTTAATTGATATTTCCAATCATTAATCTTTCCTGAAAAACGAGTAAAATTTTGACCCATTTTTAAGTTAATGCTTCTTCATTATTTATGTAAATTGTCCCTTCTATTATGACCATTGAATTCAACAATGAAATTCTTCACATTTTTGTTATATAATTTAGTTATTTTATCAAACTATTTAAATATCTTTGTGTAAAATTATATGTCAGCTATGATAGTTTAAGCGGAGCTTGCATTACAAGATGTTTATATATATGTATTGAGATCTTTTAGTTTTTTCTTTCCTCTCCTTTTGTTTGATTCTTATATTCTTTCTTCTTACTTGTACAAATTAAGGCTTCATTAGTTTCATAATTTCTATAGTATAAAAAGTTAACCTTTTACGTTTTCAATCATAAGAAGTCCTTAGTAGGTTTCTTTACATTTTTTTATTTTGCTTATAATTATCTAGGATTCTCTAGATAGACTTTTCTGTTTGTTACATAGTTCTATTGTGGAGAGTTGTCAATAATGTCAGCTTATGATAAGACGTTTTTCTCATCATACAGGAGGTTATAAAATACAATTTTAATTAACTTCTTCTATCATTTATAAGTCAAAATATAGAGAGTAAGGTTTAAAAAAGAAGTCCCTCCCAGAGACTGGGTCCAGCCGAGATGCCCAGAGGAGGATGTTGAATTGAAGTAAAATCTATGCCCTAATCTAATTACGAAACCCCTGATCTTTTTAGTTTTAGTATAAATTTTGTTTTTTAAATCAATTTTTGACTGATCAGAATGTGTTTTCATAATCGTACAGTTCCAAATTAATTAACGTTCAATTATTCTTTTAATTATCCTCTCTATTGTTGATTTAGTTGCACTACCAAAAACTAACCTTATCCAGTTATCTATGTCTAAACAAATAAATTTATATTTTCAAAACAACGGCTTGCTTTTAAGCTTGTTTTTGAAGATTTTAAATTACCAGAGTTTAAGGTAGGAGATACTATAGAAATTTAGTCTCTGTGTTTAATTTTTAAAAAATACTTCATACAGCCGGATTCGTTGAGAAAAGAAACTCATAGAAGGATTTGATGGGAGTTTGCCATCTATTCTATTTATATTTATAAATAATTTCCTATCGAAAATGGGATTCATCACAAGGGTAATAAATTTAACTTAAATATTTTTCTCTAACTGAATTTTTACTTGGTTGTTTTCCAATAGCATACACTCTTTTGCAACACTACCTAAAGTTAGGAAGAGATTACCTTGTAGTATTTTCACATAATGGTTGTTTGCACTTTAGATAATACCAGAGATAATTTTTTTAAATATCCTCTAAATCCCATTCAGTTAATTATACCCTGATATGTTAACAATTATTTTTTTACATTAAGGCACTTATAAATTAACGTTTAACTAGAAAAAGAAGTAGGGAGAATTCAATCCAATAGAATATGCTTTAAATTTATTTGATAAAAATTGAAAATCGATTTGGATTTTTGAATGATAACTGTCAGATATTAAATAAAGTGAGAAAAATATTTGGCATGATGGTATTTTAGAGTTATGCATACTGATTGTATCGCCTACCACTTAACTAGTCTACAGTAATGTTTTAGTTAATAGTTCTTAGCCTTAATGAAAGAAGTACTCAAGTTTATAACTGAAATTGAATTAAAAAAACTTTTTATTTCTTTAGATTTAATTTTGAGGTTGTAATCCTTTAATTAAATTATTTCTTAAAATAGCTCTTGGCTGTCGTTATTGTTTAATTATAACGCTTTTTGTTTGAAAAGTGAATAAATTTGGATAAAATGCTTTGATTTTATTCTAGAGGATTAATATTTTCCAACAATGAGAAACACACCTATAAGAATTTAATAAGAAAATTTTCCCTTTTTTAAGCAAGCATTTTGTTTGAAAATTCTATTAACTTCAAAATAGCGTGACTACACAACATGAGTTTTGCTTAAAATATGTCTAAAAAAGGGTATGTGCTGAAAATAAAAAATGATATTTTAATACTTTCAGTTTAAGTTATTTTAAAGCAAAATATAATACAATAATTCAATATTGGCTTCGAAACTACCCTTACGACAGCTAATTTGCTTATAGAATCTTTCGGTTATGATTTATCCTATGAATTCATATCCTTCCTGGGATGTCTACTCAACTCAATCGCGTTTCCGAATACCGTAGTAAGATAATCTCGTCTTAGTGTATTTTGAAGTAACAAATGAATAACTCTAGGATTGAAGAACATAGTTAGATCAGGAAAAGTGCTTTAATAGGAAGAAATGATATAGGAGAATGAACAATAGATAGGTCAAAAGGAGTCAATTGAATATACCACCAAAATGCATAAACATCTTGTAGATACTAAGGCTAGAAGCTAAATAAAATCAAAAGGTTAATAACAAATAATTCCAAGATCGAAATATAATAGATTATTGGCTAAGTTAAATTTATGCATTGCAGTACTATCAGTTTGATCATAAACTTATCAGCCTAGAACTGCCCTAAAACAAAAATTAAAGAAGTGAGATTTATGTTGAAGACTGAAAAAAGAGGATTAACAATATTCAACATTTGTAACAATATAATAATAATGAAAAATTCTAGAAAAAATCTAAATCTTATCCTCTAACTAAAATTAATAACAGAACACTTTGGAAAAATTTCAAATTTTCTATCCAATTGTTTCAATAACTAACCTAACTAGACTTCAAAGATAAAAGAATTACCTCTAGAAAATTTATCATTATGTTAGATATTTGGGCTAATTCCATTTATGTTTCTAAGAAGTGTGACAAGTTTAAATTAGCAATAAAAATTATCATATGATGATTTAAATAAAAGATTATGTTAGAGTAAATATTTTGAAAATAGTAGTAGTTAGCACAAATTCTCAAAGTAATAGTATAGTATAACTTCTCTATCTCTATGTTACGGCCAGGATTGAAGCTTAATAATTCTTAACAATTGAATTTATGCTTATAACTAAATAATAGTTAAAGTTGAAATTATATATTGACAATTTCATGAAAATACATGATTCCTTAAAAATCCTTTTTAATTTTAATAGTTGCAATTATTCAATTTTTATCTTCCTACTTAGTAATCTAACTTTTTCCATCGCTTCAAAGGCAATATCATTTAGTAAATAAAAAAACTCTTTCTACTATCAAGTATGTTTTAAAGTTCCTTCTTTAATGGTCAATCAATGTTGACGATTTATTCAACCTTTTCTTTGCTTATGAAATTCCTCTCTAGTTCAATTTTCCTAGTCTAGCTCGATGAAACGAACATACAAAGGGAACATTTTTTTTCACTTCAAATCCAATTCTCTCTTCCTCTTAGGATTCTGGTCGTTTGGCTTTATCTAATATAAAATGTTCCTAAACATGAGTGATTTTTTGTGGAGAGCTGGATTAAGAAGTTATTTACTTATGAAATTTATTAATAATTTAACCATTACCCTAGTTTCTCCATCCTTATTATAGAAATCTACTGCAATCAAATATATTTTATGTATACAACTTAAAATTGTAATTGTAATGCAACTAAGTTTCAGATTTTCAATTAATACTTTTTACTGAGATATTGCTTTAGATTAATGAATAAAAAATTCAATTAATGTTCTTTTTCTCAAATCCTCACGGATAACTTAGTTTACATTTAAATTAGATTTAAGTTGTAAATAATTTAAATAACCAGATAAAATGATCTTTCAAAAAAGATCTTTAAAATAGGCTCTAAATATATTCAAATATTCAATTGTATATACTCTTCGAACTAAGATATCAGAAGAGAATAAGTATAATCTAATGTAGAATTTTATCAGTTCAAATTAATTAGAAAGAAAACCTAGGAAACCTTATAAAGTAAAAATTTATAAATAACTTAAATGGTTACATGATTCTTATATTTTCCTAAATAAAAGCAATTCATGAAAGCTCATTGAAAATATATAAATTAATTAAATTTAAATCTAAAACTAATAGAGCAAAACTTAAGCAATAATGGACATTAAAGTCTAAATTCCACATGCATAATATTTAATCATCAAAAAAGTCATATAAAATAATATGAAACTATAAATATTGAAATTTCACTTCAAGTTTTTATTTGCATAATTAGTTATCTGAATTCACTATCATTTAATTTACAATACTAATTGCTTTCCATAAGTATTGCTAGCTTATTTAAACTGTTTCAATTATTTTACTTCAATAAAAAAATTTTTATATTGCTGTACCTATAACAACAAATAAAGTAAAAGCCTTTATTACAATAGGCATTCGCATAATTTCAATCTACAAGAATTGCTTAGCTGGCAGCTAATTGCATTGTCATATTTTTTAAAATTCCATTACTTCTTTAGATTTTTTTGAATTATTCCTCTTAAGAATTGATTTTACAATTAACAAGTAAACTTTTAAAATGGTTGTCAAAAAAAATTAATAAATATAATCTTTTAATAGTTATTATGAGTATTAGTTATTGAAATTCTACTTCCTTTTATGATATTAATGATTAATAAATGGCCTTTAATCTCAATATCCCTAAATCATAACCCAAAGTTATTTTCATATTAAGAATATCTTTTAATTTATTTTTCCTCTTTTATAAAGAAGTTAGAGTTATTAAAGTAACTCGACCAATGTAATGACTTTTCAAGTCTAATTTAAAAATTGAGAGTAATATAGAATGCAAAGTTAATTTGTCCCTTGTCTGGTGTGTAATGAAATAATCGCTATTTCCAAATGTTCTAAGAAATTTATTCCTAAATTTATATCAATATCTATCCTTGATCTCAGTAGCGACGAAACCGAAAATCATAATTAACCAAATTACTACAGTACGAAAGATTCAAATTTTGTAAAGGATATATAGGTAGTTTGTAGTAAAATAATTGAAAGGAGGACATTATGCAATTAAGGATCAAAAGTGTGGATGTAAAATAAAGTTTCATTATAGAGAAAATCGAGGTAAAGATAACTGAGAGATGTAATAGGTGTAAGAAAGGGAGGATTTTTTGTAGCATAGTAGAGTTTTGCCATATAGATAATGTAGTAAGAATTGATGGTCTTTGATATGATAATTACTTATTTCTTCAAATCTTCCCCTATTCAAATTTCTCCTTATGAGCTATAATCTCATCCATCTAAGAGAATAAATTAAAAAAGATAATAACTTTAAAGTTCAAACGATTAAACTTGGATGGACTTAATTACTTCATCTTCATTCATATCAGAGCACTTAAATTTATAAAAGTTAAAAACCAATTAACTAGTCTTCACATCATAATACATGTGGAATAATAGGAAGTGGTTTTTGAAAAAAGTGAATTGGGACATTTATTAAACAAATCAGATTGAATGTGCCTAGCCAATTATTGATTTTTATTAGTACAAGAAATAAGCAATAAAAATGTGACTAGATATAAATCATTTTCTTTTTACCTTATCTTTGGATTATTTAAACATCTTGCTAGTCTGATTTGGTTATTCAGTGCTTAATTAGATGTTAATGCACAACTCTTTATTAATTGATTTAATTTTAGGAATAATTACATAATAAGTAAAATTTTAAATCATTGATCAAGTTCTTCTTCTACACTATCAAACAAAAATTAGAATATCTAATACAATCAAGTAGAATCCTAATTAGGTGTAACTTGAACAGCATCACAGAGAGAAAAATTCAGTTCCATCAGTTGTGAATTGACCAGTTATAATTTTGAGATTTTTAGTATTGAAATTAGCTCATTTGGAATCTGGGCATTCATTCAAAATTGATTTGATAGATAGAGTTAAGACATTGAATGTAATGGGTATGCAGATTTTATATAAATTGTATAAACACTCAAAAAGCCTTGTATGTTTACTAATCATCAGCTTCTCCATTATAAAGCTAATGAAATATTTTAACATGAAATAGAAACGTGATAGAGAAATTGAAAATACATTGAGATTTAAAATTATATACGTAGATATGAAATTAATGCAAAATTTAGTAATTTTTATGGATTTATAGATTCTTTAGATAAAAATGTACGAATTATTTAATAATAGGCATTATCAACTTCCACACAAATCTAAAGCAATTGATAAATGACTTATTTTCCAGCTAATTATATATTTGATATTTTTTGACAATATGAGCATCCTCAATTCACATTCTTTACTTTCTGCTATTTTTATACTTTGAGGTATGAGTCTCATATATATTTGAATATCCATTAGGTTTCCCTTTGAAAGTATAATTTAATTCTTTTCACAAATATCGCTATATTTTGATATTACACCTGAATATTGTATTAACTATCCTACAATTAGTATAGGTTTAACTGGAGAAGGTTAAAATTATACGTTTTTAATTATTATTGTGATTATGGAAATTGTTTATCGAGTAAATTTCATTATTTAAAAAAGAGTCGCTTTCAATTTAACTTATTTTTCCTCCTTTGGTTTGTTGATTTAAAATGGATGCTAATAGTACTTAATTCTAGCTGACATGGTATTATTTCTTTGATACTTTTATTGATACTCATACATGTAGGCTCTATTTCTGTCTCAGTTGGTCCCTTT
>CAJJDP010000167.1:29215-39565 GCA_905182995.1 Paramecium octaurelia | reverse complement strand
ACAATTTATTAGTTATTCTTGCCCGAGTTTCATTTAGTCATATTAGAAAGGAAATTTTATGAATGACGAATGTAGATAAGTAAGAGGAACCAAAATTCATTTTAAAACACAACCACCTCTAAGCTAGGTTTCATTGAGAAATTAAAATAAGAAAACGCAGGATTATTGTGTAAAATACAGTGTTGAACCACTGTCACAAAAAAAGTATTTTAGACCACTATCTAGTGAAACGAAAAATCCGCCTTTCTTAGTATCACTATGCTTATGGGGTAATAATTTAAATCGACTTAATATTATTTTCGTGGCTACCAAAGTTAGTATCCAGTTGAATCGATTTCTTTAAAAAATTAAGTAAGGGTATAGGTTAAGAATATTTTGAATGCATTAAGCACTATAATCTATACTATAATTATTATATTAATCACTGCTTCATGTCTCATAACAATTATAATAAGAATGGTAAGGATCATTTCCACCATTATAAATCCTAGTTCACAAGTTCCACAAATATTCCAAGAGATCTGAAGTAATCAGATATGCAAATTATACCTTAGATTGTAATTTGCTACAAGCTTTTGCAATTTTCCCACCTCTTGTATGCATCTATCTCCAAATATGCTAAGACTAATATATGGAACATAGAGACACTTGAGTGAACAAATAAAGAGCACTAAATCAATGGGCTCAGGAAGAATGAATCTGTTTCGATCTTATAAAATCGTTAGCTACAAGAGTGTTGAAGAATAACCTTTTGCGCAAGTAGGACACTTTTTGCAGTATAGCAAATATGCAGTTAAAGTCAAAATTTTGTAAAGATTAATATCCATGTACATAACTTACTTGTACACTGTTTTAAAAAAGCTGAAAAAAAATAAGTTAGCCATAGAATTTACTTTTTATGATTGATCAACTCAAGATTAAAAAATCTCCAATTCTATTATTTTAGCTAATTTCTTAAAATTTGCACAAAACAGTATATCTGTGATATATTTGATCCCTAAAATAAACCTTAATAAACCTAGTGCAAGTTCAGTCAGTAAGTCCTAAGTATTGGCAACTAGATAAAATGTAACTGTTTAAAATTTTATTTGGAAGATATGTGCACAGAATGAACGATAAATCACTAGACAATATTCAAAGTTTTCTAAAGATATAGGAAAGAGAAATGCAAGCAGCATGACTTTTTATGGCATATTTGCATCATTATTGTGGCTAAAGCAAAAAAAATTACAAGAACTTTAGGTAGGCTTGAATCCTGAATATCCCTAATCAACAATCTTAAAATTTGAACCAGCATTTTCACTTGTTTTGTATTGACATCATTGCCATTTATTAGAAACTAGTATTAGTGTATGCAAAATTGAGAATGATTAAGCAAATTAAATAAAAAGTTCAATTATTGTTAAAGCAACGTTGTAACAGGAATGGCTATTAGTTTATAGGTAGAATGTGTTTTATAAATGGAACAAGTGTTGTATTGAATGTAATAAACAACTTTTTGTTAACAACAAGCTAAATCCCTGACTTATGATAGCACTTGCAATGCATAAGTGATATCTCCGAATATAAGAGTACTAAACTTATACTCCAGTAGTGCACAATAAGTAAGATAGTCAAACATCTCAATCAATTTCTAGAATTTGTGGATATTTGACATAGAGTAAATTTTTGTGCTTCAAAATGATCTAATAAACTAATCAAAATCAAAGTTATTCTTACAGAATAAAATAATAATGTCACAAAATTATATTCATTTTAAGGAAATACTTAAGAAATGGTATTAATAATAGCAATTTAAAATAAATATAGTATAGCGATGCATTAGATAAATATAGCAATTCAATATTTTTGCAACTTAATAATCAAGCAGCCTAAGCAGTACAAAATTAAGCTAAAAGATGAATAAAATTAGAGGCTCCACAAGTTAAACAATAACGAGGACACTTTGTAGATAAA
This sequence comes from Paramecium octaurelia, assembly GCA_905182995.1. NCBI lineage: Eukaryota > Ciliophora > Oligohymenophorea > Peniculida > Parameciidae > Paramecium > Paramecium octaurelia. The sequence goes on along the minus strand of CAJJDP010000167.1, from coordinate 37,609 downwards.
GGAGATCATAAATAAGTAGCTTGTAGTATACGAAAAGTTTATGGTGCTGTCAGTGCAAGTTAAGTAATCTTCGGGTATAGAGCACAAGTAGCAAGTATGCAGCAGTTAAAATACAGCCATACACAAGGAATATATATCCAATGCAGAAGTAGTGCTCTTATATTGAACTAAAAGTTGAATAATTGGCTCAAAGTTAGCTATAATCGTATAAACTTACACAAATTCCATCTCTTGCATGGAGCAGAGAAGGCCTTAATGATCTTCTATTCACATTTCGTTGTTTTAATTTTATAGTTTCGAAACTTTTGTAATACATCCATCCTCAAGTAAACATAGTGTGCATGAATCAATCCCTTCCAAATCTAGAAATTCATTTACACTGTGCATAAATGCCATCGTTAAAATAAACTATACAAACAGGTTAACGTGAATAGCTTTGAGAATGGCTAGTATTGATGGAGCATCCAAAGATGCAAGCTAGTTATGTTTTTTGATCAAAACACTTTATGTATTTGGACGAAAATACAAATAAGAAGTATTACATTTCTGCGTAGGTTCAAGGACAAATGAGCCATTATAAGAGTCATTAGAGATATATCTATATAAGAATATATAGATCTATTAAGAAAGCAGGCGCGAGAACACTTAAACAACTTATTGTTGATGTCTTACAGGTTGTATAAACAGTAAAATTAACTATCTTAAAGTAAACTTAACTACACTTTTTACAAGTAGATCTGTACAGCCTACATAAGGACATTATAATAGGATGGAACTGTTGATACTTTTAGTAACTAATTATTGAACATGTTGAGACAAAGTATTGAAATTTAAACTTCCTTAGATGTAGAATTATCGTAATTAAGTGCAAACAAAAGTACATTCAAGAATTAATCATCAATTATTTATGATAATATTTCGTCATTTGTCTTTGGTCACTGCATCAGGCATTGTTTTGAATATTTTGACTAAATTCTGTAATCATGTGCATCTTAAATAAACGTGTAACAATTTTATCACTGTTTCTGTCCGTTAAAACATTTTCAGTTTGCACCATCCTTGCCTTTTTTAGCAATTATTGCCAAATATTGTTGCCTTTCTGGATGTAATAATAATAGCTATTAAAGTCTAAAATAATGGTTAACTTATTGAGCCTAATATTATGCATAGAATAGATTTCATTAATAGTATTATAAAAGCGTGACAAGATTTCCAGTTACAGCTTTGAATTGTGTATCACTTGATGCAATTATTATAATAGAGATACAAGCTTCTTTGTTCAGTCACAGCCTCCTGAAGATGAGGATAAGTTTTAAGCATGAAGATGCTCCATCTTCAAATCTTCCTTTACATTTGTGCTTTATTGACTCTATGGGATAATCAGACTGTTCTGCCTTTGCCTCTTGGTCAATTACTGATTAGTACTCTATGCTGCTAATCTTCATTAACGAATGTTGACAATAGAGTATTCAAATATTTATTATTAACCCTTAAGCGATTGCTGAAATAGGCATATAGTACGTATAGAGGATTCTTAATTCAAGAAGATTCTCAAAGTTCAAAATTCATTTACAATTTGGTTTTCATGAAACTATAGATCAGGTTCTCTGAATTAAGTAAAAGAGGCTGTTTGCCTAAGTGTCTAATAATTTTAGGGCCTTGCTTCTCAACATTTGCCTTTTCCTGCACTTTGTATTTTGAGAGAGCTACAAAGTAATAGCGTTGCACATAAAATAGAATATTTTGAATTAATAAAGGATTGAATCGGTTTTTAAATGCAACTACATTATAGGGTTTAATTATAGTTTACCAATATCCAATGGATTTTTCAAGGAGCAGAATTATTTTTTATGGTGTTGTTGTCTCACTTTGTTAAGACAAATTACTTCTTCTCAAATAGTAGTCTTTTCTTGCATCAATTATTAATAATAAGTACTTCTTGGTGAACATATGTTGCTGTTTTAATTATAAGAAAATTAATTTGCTCATCAATTAATCTTATTCATAACAAATAGATGGCTAGAATGGACTATGGATTAACCAGACTAAATATAATAGACATTTAAAAGTACTATATTCTTTATCATGCTTGAATACACCTTGAAAGAATTTTTATCGATTTGCAAATGGTGTAGGCATTATCATCATTGCAATTCGAAAAATATTATTTGAGACACAACACAAAGCTGCCTCATTCTCACAAGCTTAACTATTAATAGCAGCCAAAGTATAAATTATTTCAAAAGATTGCTATGCTGATTTAAAAATATTGAATACAATATCGAGGGCATCCAGTTTTAGAATAAAGAAGTTAAACAAAGATTTATCATTTTATAAATTCAGTCACTTTATACAGAGACTTTTTTCCATTTACAATCATATGCCTTGTTATTTAAAATAATATGAATCTTAATTTTAAATCTTCACTTGCTACCCAACAAATCTAATTTTAAAGAATAACTTTAGATATTTTACAATTTTATGAACCAATTAAAAAATGTTAGTATTTTCTTACCATATTAATTATGAATAAAACTTAACAGCAATTTATTTCAACAGTAAATGATCTATATTTTTTTATATCTAAAGAACTGAATTAACTTTATTTACTATGAATGTATTTTAGTTCAATTTATATATAAAAAAATCATAATTATTTGATGATGATTTACCATTTCTAGAAGAAGAGAATGGCTTTGCATTTCATGATTAACTCATATTTAATCGCTAGGGCGTATATTTTAAGAAAGTTCTATAAACACACCAGGTGGGCTGTTGGTAGCTTTAAAACCTTTCTTTCTGAATTTCACTACATCTAAGAATAATTCTCTGATGTTAAATGGTGATGAAACATACGTGTGAATAAATTAAGGTTCTTTAAGAAAAAGCATGTATCTACAAATTTCATAATTATTCTTTGTAATAGGAGTTTTGAGGTGAAGCGATATAGTATCATTATGATCAATATGTATTCCATGATATTTGCAATTATAAACCAATGGTAGTTAGTTCACATATTGAATCATCTTTATTCTTCTTTTTATTGGCATCATGCCACTCTTCCTATGATTGATCCTAAAGTTCCTTGTATTCTCAGTATATATTGACAAAGCTGATGAAATTGGTGGGCCTTAGAGTATATCATTTGGATTGTATATTTAATATTGTTTTTTAAATAAGTATCAACATAAAAAATTCTGCTATCCATGGCTTCCAGATATTCTACTTCTTCATTTAGACAACTTATTAGTCTTTTAGTATCTTTGTCTCTCTGCTGTATTATCTAGCTTATAATATCAATGAATATTAAGAATCAGTTATCGCCAATAATAGATTTTTAATCCAGCTTTACATTAATACAATATTCACTTGTGTACTAAATCCTGAGCTTAAGGTTTGAGGAATTCATCCCTATGATAATTGTGTAGTTTTTAAGGAATCGAAGTTCAAGGAATTTTAGTAGATAGTATTATAATATAAATTAACATCTTTTAGGGACATCAAGGTGGAATTTATTATAAGGGCATCATTTTACACAATCTTGCTTCTTATCAACATTAAAAGTATTTTAGTTCTAGATATCACTGATCATTTTTCCAATCGCACTGTCGTATGATTTAATCATTAATTCCATCATAAGTTATGGCATTTTCACTGACCATTTTTATATATACATAGCTTGATTACCTCTTCATTATGTTAGGTAATTAGGGAATAGGTTTCGGGTAGAATTAAAAAGAGACAGATAATTCATTAAAATTTAGGTGCAATTTATAAGAATTTTTTTCCCTTTACAAAATTGTTAACAATTTCGGTATTTGTAATAAAAGTTTTAGAATGATTTTTTATAGTTTTAATTTGATATTACTAATTACTTATTTCTCTTTATTGTTTCTCGTAGGTTTGAGTAGGCTTCGAGTTTCCTATCATATGTCAGAGTAATCAAAAATCTATCCATATATAACTACTAGTATACTTAACTTCTTTTAAATTTAGGATATGATTAGATTGTGGATGAGAACACTCTCAATTAAAGCCCTTTAACAAAAGATTCATATCTTTGCAAGCATAAATCATGAGGTTAAATTGAAGTTTTTATGTAATTTTATTCATTGATCCATTATGTTTGAGTTTTAACTGACTTCGGGTAAAACTAGGCTGATGCATGTTGATCTGATCAACACTTATCACTATACATTTCCTCATTTTCTGATATTACACAAATTCCATCTCTTGCATGGAGCAGAGAAGGCCTTAATGATCTTCTATTCACATTTCGTTGTTTTAATTTTATAGTTTCGAAACTTTTGTAATACATCCATCCTCAAGTAAACATAGTGTGCATGAATCAATCCCTTCCAAATCTAGAAATTCATTTACACTGTGCATAAATGCCATCGTTAAAATAAACTATACAAACAGGTTAACATGAATAGCTTTGAGAATGGCTAGTATTGATGGATCATCCAAAGATGCAAGCTAGTTATGTTTTTTGATCAAAACGCTTTATGTATTTGGACGAAAATACAAATAAGAAGTATTACATTTCTGCGTAGGTTCAAGGACAAATGAGCCATTATAAGAGTCATTAGAGATATATCTATATAAGAATATATAGATCTATTAAGAAAGCAGGCGCGAGAACACTTAAACAACTTGTTGTTGATGTCTTACAGGTTGTATAAACAGTAAAATTAACTATCTTAAAGTAAACTTAACTACACTTTTTACAAGTAGATCTGTACAGCCTACATAAGGACATTATAATAGGATGGAACTGTTGATACTTTTAGTAACTAATTATTGAACATGTTGAGACAAAGTATTGAAATTTAAACTTCCTTAGATGTAGAATTATCGTAATTAAGTGCAAACAAAAGTACATTCAAGAATTAATCATCAATTATTTATGATAATATTTCGTCATTTGTCTTTGGTCACTGCATCAGGCATTGTTTTGAATATTTTGACTAAATTCTGTAATCATGTGCATCTTAAATAAACGTGTAACAATTTTATCACTGTTTCTGTCCGTTAAAACATTTTCAGTTTGCACCATCCTTGCCTTTTTTAGCAATTATTGCCAAATATTGTTGCCTTTCTGGATGTAATAATAATAGCTATTAAAGTCTAAAATAATGGTTAACTTATTGAGCCTAATATTATGCATAGAATAGATTTCATTAATAGTATTATAAAAGCGTGACAAGATTTCCAGTTACAGCTTTGAATTGTGTATCACTTGATGCAATTATTATAATAGAGATACAAGCTTCTTTGTTCAGTCACAGCCTCCTGAAGATGAGGATAAGTTTTAAGCATGAAGATGCTCCATCTTCAAATCTTCCTTTACATTTGTGCTTTATTGACTCTATGGGATAATCAGACTGTTCTGCCTTTGCCTCTTGGTCAATTACTGATTAGTACTCTATGCTGCTAATCTTCATTAACGAATGTTGACAATAGAGTATTCAAATATTTATTATTAACCCTTAAGCGATTGCTGAAATAGGCATATAGTACGTATAGAGGATTCTTAATTCAAGAAGATTCTCAAAGTTCAAAATTCATTTACAATTTGGTTTTCATGAAACTATAGATCAGGTTCTCTGAATTAAGTAAAAGAGGCTGTTTGCCTAAGTGTCTAATAATTTTAGGGCCTTGCTTCTCAACATTTGCCTTTTCTTGCACTTTGTATTTTGAGAGAGCTACAAAGTAATAGCGTTGCACATAAAATAGAATATTTTGAATTAATAAAGGATTGAATCGGTTTTTAAATGCAACTACATTATAGGGTTTAATTATAGTTTACCAATATCCAATGGATTTTTCAAGGAGCAGAATTATTTTTTATGGTGTTGTTGTCTCACTTTGTTAAGACAAATTACTTCTTCTCAAATAGTAGTCTTTTCTTGCATCAATTATTAATAATAAGTACTTCTTGGTGAACATATGTTGCTGTTTTAATTATAAGAAAATTAATTTGCTCATCAATTAATCTTATTCATAACAAATAGATGGCTAGAATGGACTATGGATTAACCAGACTAAATATAATAGACATTTAAAAGTACTATATTCTTTATCATGCTTGAATACACCTTGAAAGAATTTTATAGATTTGCAAATGGTGTAGGCATTATCATCATTGCAATTCGAAAAATATTATTTGAGACACAACACAAAGCTGCCTCATTCTCACAAGCTTAACTATTAATAGCAGCCAAAGTATAAATTATTTCAAAAGATTGCTATGCTGATTTAAAAATATTGAATACAATATCGAGGGCATCCAGTTTTAGAATAAAGAAGTTAAACAAAGATTTATCATTTTATAAATTCAGTCACTTTATACAGAGACTTTTTTCCATTTACAATCATATGCCTTGTTATTTAAAATAATATGAATCTTAATTTTAAATCTTCACTTGCTACCCAACAAATCTAATTTTAAAGAATAACTTTAGATATTTTACAATTTTATGAACCAATTAAAAAATGTTAGTATTTTCTTACCATATTAATTATGAATAAAACTTAACAGCAATTTATTTCAACAGTAAATGATCTATATTTTTTTATATCTAAAGAACTGAATTAACTTTATTTACTATGAATGTATTTTAGCTCAATTTTATATATAAAAAAATCATAATTATTTGATGATGATTTACCATTTCGAGAAGAAGAGAATGGCTTTGCATTTCATGATTAACTCATATTTAATCGCTAGGGCGTATATTTTAAGAAAGTTCTATAAACACACCAGGTGGGCTGTTGGTAGCTTTAAAACCTTTCTTTCTGAATTTCACTACATCTAAGAATAATTCTCTGATGTTAAATGGTGATGAAACATACGTGTGAATAAATTAAGGTTCTTTAAGAAAAAGCATGTATCTACAAATTTCATAATTATTCTTTGTAATAGGAGTTTTGAGGTGAAGCGATATAGTATCATTATGATCAATATGTATTCCATGATATTTGCAATTATAAACCAATGGTAGTTAGTTCACATATTGAATCATCTTTATTCTTCTTTTTATTGGCATCATGCCACTCTTCCTATGATTGATCCTAAAGTTCCTTGTATTCTCAGTATATATTGACAAAGCTGATGAAATTGGTGGGCCTTAGAGTATATCATTTGGATTGTATATTTAACATTGTTTTTTTAATAAGTATCAACATAAAAAATTCTGCTGTCAATGGCTTCCAGATATTCTACTTCTTCATTTAGAGAACTTATTAGTCTTTTAGTATCTTTGTCTCTCTGCTGTATTATCTAGCTTATAATATCAATGAATATTAAGAATCAGTTATCGCCAATAATAGATTTTTAATCCAGCTTTACATTAATACAATATTCACTTGTGTACTAAATCCGGAGCTTAAGGTTTGAGGAATTCATCCCTATGATAATTGTGTAGTTTTTAAGGAATCGAAGTTCAAGGAATTTTAGTAGATAGTATTATAATATTCCAGAATCATATTTTAGTACTCTACTAGATTTCTCCCTAATTTATGCTAAATCAATAACGCATATGTCTTTTTCCAACATGTATAATCTGAATAACAAAAAGAAGATATTATTAAATTTAATCTTTTCTCTCATTCACCATAACATGAATTGTTCAGCTTGTTACTTTTTCTTGTTTAATTCAGTGTTTTGTAATAATTAATAAGAAATAGTCATCACTCTTGTGCCTAAAGTATGGAGATGATAATTATTTGTTTAATCAATCCATTTTATTATTCAGAGTTATCCTATACTCATTTTATAACTCCCTCTTGTAAGGATTTCTTCTTCAATTCATATGTAAGTAGATCTTGTTATTCGAATAGCTACATAAAATAGTCACATTTATTATTAAAAGTTACTCTTCAATAGAATCTGATGCAATAGGATTACAATTGTAGTACTCTTAATACATGATCCAACAATATGCAACTAAAGAAGAATCTTAAATGACTAAGGACTTTTGTTGATGAAATCTTTAGGTTTATATATATATAGGAATAAATAAAAGTACAACAGCTTCTATCTAATGGACAGAATCCTACAATAGAACTAAAAAGAATGAGACATTATTCCTTGGTGAAATTGATAAGGAAGCACCTAATTGAAGAAAACATATCTTTATTTTCCAAGAAAAATATTAGATGGCTGCAAAACTGAAGATATACTTTGGAAAAAGAGTGTTGAATGAGAAAATCAGATGTAGAATAAAGATATATCATCAAAAATAACATACTGGTAGGAGTAAGAATGTAAGGTGGAGAGAAATTATGAACTTTATATTAATTTATTTAGAAATTACGGATTTGAAGAAAGAATTATTCTTTCTAGCTTTGATTACATAATAGCTGCAATAATTTGGTTGACTTACTTTT
>CAJJDP010000167.1:16039-27578 GCA_905182995.1 Paramecium octaurelia | reverse complement strand
CAGATAATTCATTAAAATTTAGGTGCAATTTATAAGAATTTTTTTCCCTTTACAAAATTGTTAACAATTTCGGTATTTGTAATAAAAGTTTTAGAATGATTTTTTATAGTTTTAATTTGATATTACTAATTACTTATTTCTCTTTATTGTTTCTCGTAGGTTTGAGTAGGCTTCGAGTTTCCTATCATATGTCAGAGTAATCAAAAATCTATCCATATATAACTACTAGTATACTTAACTTCTTTTAAATTTAGGATATGATTAGATTGTGGATGAGAACACTCTCAATTAAAGCCCTTTAACAAAAGATTCATATCTTTGCAAGCATAAATCATGAGGTTAAATTGAAGTTTTTATGTAATTTTATTCATTGATCCATTATGTTTGAGTTTTAACTGACTTCGGGTAAAACTAGGCTGATGCATGTTGATCTGATCAACACTTATCACTATACATTTCCTCATTTTCTGATATAGGCTCTTATTAGAAATTAAATTTTTCCTTTTTTATTCATACCTTAATAATCCCATTGCATCTAAGTAGCAACTGTTTTATATGTTTATAAATAGTAAATAGTTTGGATAACATTATTCTCTAAACAAAAATTATATTATAAATAATATATTAATACCTTAGCATTTATAGTAAATATATAATGGAAAATATATTGACAAAAGTTTGTGAGTTTACACTATAATACTTTACATCAACCCCAAATCTTTAAAAGTCAACTTTATAGTAATAAATATATATAAGATACAATTTTTGTTGATAATATTAAACTCATTATTCGTAATAGAAATTCAATATTATTAAAAAGAAAAGAAAATGAATTGCATTTATCACCATCTAAATCCAATATAATTTATCTGTATAGCACCTCATGCCTGTTAATACCAAAGAAAATTGTGTGCTGAATGTCAATATGAACATGGCGAGAATGTCAAACATGCGGTTCCTATTAATATATTTCAATAAATTGTTATTATGAAAATGAAATAATACAAGCTTGATGAGATTTCTGAAATATCATAATAGAGAAATAATTTTAAATTGATGCTCTCTCAAACCGAAAGCATGATAAAGAAAATTTGGGAAGAATTATCAGACTCAATCAAATACATATATGATTTGATTGAAAAAAAATATAGATCTTATTCTAATCTTTTCAACTAATATACCAATATAGCTGAATCCTCCTATTCTGATTTAGAACAAATAGTCTATCTTTTACAGGTGGGCAAAGTAAATGATTGGATAAGTGAGAAAAATTCTTATTTGGCAAAATTACAAAAAATAGAGTAGTTGTTGGAAGAAGAAGTTAAGTTCCTTTGTAAGAAGTTGAAAAATGAAATAAAGTCAAGCATTCAACCAATTTAAAAAATGTTATAAGTTTATGAGAGAAAGGAAGATTTATATTAGGTATTGACTTAGACAAGTAATATTGATGAATCATGCCTCAATGAGATCTTGGGAATGTTCAAGACCAATAAAATAACAGATTGCCTCAAATACCTTTCAAATATAAGAAATACAGAAAAAAATAATTTCAAGTTTATCACAGATGTTATTAAAAATATAGGTGAAATAGACTTTAATAAAAAGAATTACTCCTTAGAAATGAGTGAATGCTTTAGAAAGGATTTGATAAACAAGATATCTTAAGAGAATAAGTATATCATTTAATTTCTGAAATTCCTAGTTCAACTGACAGCTATTGATGAAAGATTTATCTAATGTGGGTCCAATTCACTCTATTTATTAGTAGAAATGAAGGTTGATATGAGGGGACAAAGCTTTGAGAATATCAGGATTAGAGATACTTCTTTAATTGGTGGAAATTTTGTAAGATGCAATTTCAATGGATCCAATTTTGATAATGTTGATATTAGTGGAATGAATTTGAATTAAACTTAATTGTTCAATTGCAAATGGAAAAATCTAAAAATACATGAGATAAATAAAATAGATGATCATAGTACCACTGTTAGGTCATTTTGTTTCTCTCCAGATGGTACTACTTTAGCATCTGGCAGTTCAGATATGTCAATCAGTTTATGGGATGTTAAGACAGGATAATAAAAAGCCAAATTACATGGTCATTAATGTTCAGTCCTTTCAGTCTGTTTCTCTCCTGATGGCAATATACTAGCGTCTGGTAGTTAAGACTATTCTGTCTGTTTATGGGATGTTAAGACAGGATAATAAAATGCAAAATTGATTGGTCATTATAGGGGTGTTAATTCAGTCTGTTTCTCTCCTGATGGAACTATATTAGTATCTGGTAGTGCAGATCTTTCTATTTGTTTATGGAATATTAAAACAGGGTAATAAAAAGCAAAATTAGATGGTCATAAATAATCAGTTCAATCAGTCTGTTTTTCTCCTGATGGTACTACATTAGCATCTGGTAGTTCCGATAGGTCTGTCCGATTATGGGATGTAAAGATAGGATTGTAAAAAGCCAAATTAGATGGGCATACGGGTTATGTTTATTCAGTCTGTTTCTCCCCTGATGGTACTATACTAGCATCTGGTAGTTATGATAACTCTATCCGTTTGTGGGATATAAAGACAGGATACCAAAGAGCCCAATTAGATGGTCATTTATATTCAGTTCAATCAGTGTGTTTCTCTCATGATGGTGCTACATTAGCATCTGGTAGTGAAGACTATTCTATTCGGTTATGGGATATTAAAACAGGATAATAAAAAGCCAAATTAGATGGTCATACGAGTTGTATTAATACAGTTTGCTTCTCTCCTGATGGTTCTACACTAGCATCTAGTAGTATAGATAACTCTATCCGTTTATGGGATGTTTAGATAGGATAAAGAGCTCAACTACTACTAGACGGTAATTAATATTTAGTTCAATCAGTCTATTTCTCCCCTGATGGTACAACATTAGCATATGGTAGGGGTGAAAACTCTATCAGTGTATGGGATGTTAAGACAGGATAGGAAATTTTATCTTCGGACAATCGGTACTAAGATATTCTGGCATAATTTAAATCACCTAATTACTAAAATATATTTCCAGCTAGTCTACCTACCTCTAATATTACTATCCTACGAATATCCTAAAACCCCATTTTAGAAGCCTAAGGAGCTCTAATCTTGAAAGGAGAATTTATAGATTATAAAGGGTATGATTTTACATCAATATTTAAATCCAAAGGCAGTTTGATTTTAGAGAACTCTATTAATTAGAAGTAAAATTGATTATTCTCAACAATCATTTATATTTTATTCAATTTGTTTTTGATCACAGAAACAAATTTCACTCCTGAATAGGATTTTGAATTCCACCAAAAGTTATTCCCACAATTTCTTATTATATTATGTTATTTAAAGAGTGTTAATTGTGAAGTCAAGTAAAATAATTTATGAAAGCTATTTTTAATTTTTTCTCAACCTTTTTTCCTCCACGTTTGAGAGATATTTTTAAATATTCTTACTGATGAAGCAATTTTGAATAATCCTTGAAAACTTTCTCGTCGATTAGATATGAGATCTTGGCTTGTAAATAATAATAACTAAATAGTCAAAGTTTCGCAAATAAGATCATAATCAATAATAAATTCAAAGATATTACTTATATACAGTAAATTTTAAACAAGAACTTAAATATATATTACCGTTTTCTTTAGTGATATCATAAAAAAATTGTGGAAAAATTTCCTTCTTAATTGAATAATTATCTTATTCCATTCTAAATTGGCAATTAGTTAAATTTGATTTGGATCAAAATTGATCCTTTAATGCAAGTATTTGAAATTCATTATAATTTATTTCTTTAAATATATCTCTCAGTTGTTAACTTCTTTATATTAAGATTGTATTTACATAAACTTTCGCCTTGAAGTAATAACTATAACTCTATTAATACCAATAAGAGGTGAGTTTTTAAGTTAATAGTCTTGACTTCATTTGCTTTATAGTATTGATCTCATTTCCTTACATTATTCTATGATATTCATCCGTTTATTTGAAAATATAGAATCATCCAATATTTGATAAAACGGAGAGAGTAAATTAGTGTTTCAGTTATAAGTACTTATAATATTTTTTGGTTTAAAATATAACGAATAAATTTAACGAGAGTGGCTAGCAGGAAAAATATGAAAGCTTCTAAATAGGTGATTCCACAATGATTAATCTAAATAATAGAGATCGGTATAAGAAAATGAAAAACCCTAATAGGTTACAATTTTTTGTAATTCAGAATCAATAATATTAATTTATCAAGTTTTATTTTGATTTAGTTTTTTCAAATTTAATATCTTTCTTATATACGGATTGCTTAATTGATTTGGGCATTATAAATGATTAGATTGTCATACTTTAGATCCTCTTCTAATGTTATTTTCTATAATATTATTTTAATTCAAACTAGTATTCAAAAAATAGTGAATTTGATGATCATAATTATTAATTCAATTTTATTTAATGATATTTGAATTCATTATAGATTGACTTAGGAAATTAGTCCACTACTTCAGTTGCTTAATTAAAAATGAAATTACTAAATGAAAAAACTTAAAACAGTTTACTTAAAGTTAAACTAGGATCTTTTTAATACATCATCCTTAAAAATATTTATTCTTTTGATACAAATTAGAAAAAGTAATACAAAGATAAATATTTTGAATAATAGAGTGAGCTGGTGATTCAAGAAATACCCTTGAGATCATAGATTAATTAATATTCTAATAATAAGATTTACTATTGATTTGTTATATGACTGACTGAAAAGTAATCCCTCTTAATTTAACATTAAGAAATATATTTGATATGTTCTATAGGTCGGACATCCTACTTGATTACTCTGAGTAGCTTCTACCTGTAAACTACTTATAAAATTTCTTTCGATTTATTTGGTGCTGATTAAACATAAATATCCTTGACTACTGGGCTATAAATTGATATTAAATCTCAATATAAGTAGTAGACAAAAATTTTAATAACATGTCAACTCAGGATTCTGAATTTTGATTGTTTGATGTATCAATTATAATTGTGACCCATATGAAGGGAAACCTCTATAAATATATAATTACATCATTAATAATTTATTTATTCAAATTAAAATTTTTGTTTATCCTATTTCATCACTTCTAATTTAATTAAAATTAAGCACCATCATGGAATTAAATTTTTCAATATCCTCTGTAATGGACTCATCAATCTCATTAGTTATTCTACAATTTTNTTATTCACATCATCATATATATATATAGATCTAAGACTATCTTCAAGGAGAGAATGAGAGAGTTATATTTTAATTAACAATAATTCATCTCCAAAGATGGTATTAAAAAGGTGTTGGGTGATCGAATGAAGGCCATATTAATCTTTTTGAAAGTTAAGGGTATCATCAGTTGCTGTAATACAAATTTCTTGATATTTATCTGATTAAAAACTACTGGACAATCTGGTAATTTAATTATATAACTAAAAACACCTGAATATCAAAAGGCTTTAGATTTTAGGAGATGAGTAGAAGCCTATCATATATTTATATGAGTAGGATCCATGATCATATTCAATAATTAAAGAATAGTGAGAAGGAACAATGAATTTCCGGGCAAAATCAAGACAATGTCTCAATTTACTGTAACCTTTTAGAAGTCTTAAGGATATTGAAAAGTTAAAATATATTCTCCTTCTGAATAGAGAACAAGATACGGGGGAAAACAATATGGCTCTAATATTTGGTTCAAAAGAAGAGTATACTTTTCTAGTGGAGTAGATTAAGAATTCTTTTTACATCTTCTAAGTTTGATATTATTTTCAACCTTCTTCTTGAAAGGGTTTATAAAATACTCACTTAATAGTTTGGTTTGGTTAGTTATTCCTCCGCAAAATAAAACTTTATGCTTTCAAAAATAAAATACATGGTATTGAATCCAAATATTTAGTATTTTTCTTTACAAATTAAAATTAATTCCTACACTCTTGTTTTGATTTTAAACTATAATTTAGTAGCTATTTGATAAATAAGTTGCTCATTTTTGTAACTTTTGTGTAAGAGCTATAAGCTGAATTTAATTATGAGGATTTTAGCAATGCAGAAATAATCTTACAAGAGATAAAAGCACTTTGTTTATAAGCAATGTATATAATATCTTCAATAACTAATGAGTAGAATCTAAAAAAATCTCTCATATCATAGATTTTTTGAACTCATATTTTCAGAACATTTTTGTACTTCAAACATGAAATTAAAATTGCAAATAAGCTTATTCAATATAATTTTATTCTATTTAAATATAGAATAATTATTGTACTTAGCAAGGTTCAAAAATGATACTTTTAGTAAGGTCAGAGAAAGATGGATGAGATCATTATTTAATTCATTATAGTGTAGATTTATTAAAAAGTTATCCTAATTACAATTTCAATTCTGATAGAAAAAATGATTTATATCACAAATTTATTTGTTAAAAGTTTTAGTTCAATAGGAATTTAATTGTTTGAATACTTTTTGTAGTATTAAGTAGCTTAGCTGAAGAGGCATGTAATTTTTCTTGGTTAATATCCCTTGATATGGTTCTTTCACATTTCAATAACTAATATTCAAATGCTTTTAATTTATTAAATAAAGACTGAAATACACAATAACTTTGATTGCACCTGATCCATTTGGGTTTGACTAATGCTCTAACCTTACTATCCTGATTATTTACTCAATTTCGACAATGTCGGAATTTATGGAACTGCTGTAGACTTTTCCTCCAACTTTTCTTATTCTAGACTTAAGTGAAATCATATAGTAACAGTTAGGAACGATGCGAAAGGAATAATTGTTTTATAATTTTTTCTCGTCGGCGTAATAAATTAAATAATGTAGCATTACTTTTTGCTGAAATTTTAACCAATCATCTCAATAATTATTCTCATCTCTTCCTTTAGATACTTTATTTATATTGACATATTTTCTGTCAAATCGGTAATAAGCATCTAGAGCTATTTATTCATATCCTGATATCTTTTAAACCTTTCTATCAAATTCAACTTACTTTTGTTATCAAATTCAGCTTACTTTTGTTATAAATACATGGCTACTTCATAATTCTATCCAATTCATCAAAATAAATGTCGAGTAATAGAACCGACCTTTTTTGAAGACCTTTCTTAAACTATACTATTTCCTAATCAGCTGGATCAAAAATCTTGAAATTATCATAACTATTCAACAACCATCTTAATTCATCCTCTCCAATACATTACCTTCTTATCATAATTTCATATAGCATTCTACTATTTACAAAATATAAACATTAGCCATCACAAAAAACAATAGATTTATCAGGTCAGGTCAAATTACATTAACTATAATCTTTTGATTAACTTTCCAATTGGCTCTTAAATACAAATTTAATATTTTAGCCCTACTTCTCCATAGTCAGTCTCCGCCCATTCTTCTATCTTTAATTGATCTGTAACGAGCCATTTTGGAAATTCGATTAGATGTTCTTACATCATTATTGATTTGAAGGACCCAATTCTGCTAATCTCAGATGTGTCTTATCTAGCGGTATTGCCATTAAGAAAGTTATGTCTTTGCTCTTTTTGCTTATATTCTGATAATCGTCTTTTTCATTTAAGTTACTTTTAATTGATATCATATAGTATCCATCAATAACTTTTGGCATTTTAATTTTTAACTCAACGCCGATGTTATTAGGCTAATTCTTTTTCTTAACTCTTCCCTTATTTCAGTTTAATATTGTATCTGAATTTTTTAATCTTTGGTTTCTATACCCATCTCACTATTATTTACTTCACAATTCCAACTATGTCCTCAAAACAACTTGCTTAATTTTAATACTACTTTCATTATCTTTATTTGAAGATGGAAGATTAAAAAAGATTATAAATTACTAATATTTCGTAATCTAGAAAAATACTTACATTTAATTTCTTATTTATAGCTTTATCAAATCCAGAATCATATTTTAGTACTCTACTAGATTTCTCCCAAATTTACGCTAAATCAATAACTCATATGTCTTTTTCCAACATGTATAATCTGAATAACAAAAAGAAGATATTATTAAATTTAATCTTTTCTCTTATTTTCCATAACATGAATTGTTCAGCTTGTTACTTTTTCTTGTTTAATTCAGTGTTTTGTAATAATTAATAAGAAATAGTCATCACTCTTGTGCCTAAAGTATGGAGATGATAATTATTTGTTTAATCAATCCATTTTATTATTCAGAGTTATCCTATACTCATTTTATAACTCCCTCTTGTAAGGATTTCTTCTTCAATTCATATGTAAGTAGATCTTGTAATTCGAATAGCTACATAAATTAGTCACATTTATTATTAAAAGTTACTCTTCAATAGAATCTGATGCAATAGGATTACAATTGTAGTACTCTTAATACATGATCCAACAATATGCAACTAAAATAAGAGGAATAAAAAACACGCTCTATTGACAAAACTATAGAAAAGTCTTGCTACTCCAAAAACTAAGTCAAGTAAGTAGTGAAGTACGAGAACTATGTCTGTCCAAATGAAGATAACTATTCATCACTATTTCAACTTATGACTTAATATTGAACTCATTATTTATTCCTAATTCTTTAGGAATAGTATCAAAATATAGAGGATGAAATGGAATCACTTGACTCAAAGCAGTTTGATAAATAAAACTTATTTTAAAGGTTTTTCAGAAAAAAATTAACTCTTTAACTTTCTCTAAGAGCCCTTGAAATATTTGAGTGCTAATTAGGTACTTCTTAAAAAGAAATGATTTTACATCAGTAAAAAAAATCAAACAGAACACCAGGTGTACCTCAGATTAAACCAAATTTAATTCTAAATTTTAGATTACTAAAACATTTAGATGTCCAATTTGAGCCCTGCTTGTAAGCAATAAATACCAAACAATTACATTAGTCAAGAGATCAAGGTAAAATTAAATAAAATCTTAACAAACATAAGCTCTTGATGATCTCATCCGATTAGAAATTATTAGGACTTGTGGGATTAATTGTGCTGCAAAATTTATAACATGTTAGAAATTTCGGTGTCTTTTCAGAATTAATAAGATCTTCACAATCCTGCTTAGTACCTATCAGATTTAAATTTTTAGAATATCCCTTGATCTAGTTAACTAGAAATTCATTCAAAAAAAGGTCATAAATTAATCATAATTAGAAGAGAAAGATTTAGAGAGAGGCCCTAATAGATATGTATTATGAGGTATTAAATTTATTTAATATATATAACTACGCATTCAGCAAGATTATAGCGAAGTAAAATCTAGGTGAGCTTTTCAATAGGATGTATAAGCAATCAGTCTAATACATTTTTATGCCATAAAAACTTCAAAGACTGGCAAGAATGTTTACACCAACACTTTCTCCTTGCGACCTGTACTAAGAGTACGCATTTGTGAATCTAATTGCAGAATTCGGGATATAATCACAAGCATGGATGTTAGCCAGAGTCATTGAACGAGAATAGTTGGAAGCAGCAACAATGTTTCAACTTCAGAAAAATCAAGCTATATTATTTCTGAAATATGCAGTGAACCCATAAGTCAGTGATGAATAAAAAGGGGCTTAGTATGAGTCCTTCAAGTGAAGATGCTACCATTTAGACGAAAGAAAAGGAGAAATCAGATAAGAAATATAAAATGAGATATAATAATTTCATGAAACAATTATTATTTAAGTAGATTAGGACATAAATTTTGTAGTAGTGTATCCTTGTAATCCTAAAGTAAATTATAATCTTATAGGCTAACAGAATTAGTGTAAGTTTTGTGGGCTAAATTGTTTATATGTATTCAATTATCCTATAAATCCTCCAAAGAACTAGAATCCTAAATTCAGTATCTTCGAAAGTAATTGTTTATGGGTTTATTGTACAATCCTATAATCAAATATTGGTTTACCTATTGAGGGTTCGCAAATTCTCACTAGTATGAAATATGTTGTATCACGAAATTTATTTTAAGATAGAGAAAAATTATTTGCCAAAGAAGAATCTTAAATGACTAAGGACTTTTGTTGATGAAATCTTTTAGGTTTATATATATATAGGAATAAATAAAAGTACAACAGCTTCTATCTAATGGACAGAATCCTACAATAGAACTAAAAAGAATGAGACATTATTCCTTGGTGAACTTGATAAGGAAGCACGTAATTGAAGCAAACATATCTTTATTTTCCAAGAAAAATATTAGATGGCTGCAAAACTGAAGATTTACTTTAGAAAAAGAGCGTTGAATGAGAAAATCAGATGTAGAATAAAGATATATCATCAAAAATAACAACCTGGTAGGAGTAAGAATGTAAGGTGGAGAGAAATTATGAACTTTATATTAATTTATTTAGAAATTACAGATTTGAAGAAAGAATTATTCTTTCTAGCTTTGATTACATAATAACTGCAATAATTTGGTTGACTTACTTTTTATATAGACTTAATAAAGTTGGTTTGGTATGAAGACATTCAGACTAGTAGATTATAACTTAGACAATTTAGGATTTCATAATAAACAATAACTGAACTTGGATTTTTTGAATCGAAGATGCCATGGATGATGATCAAATTAAATTAATTTGATCAGAGTTTTTGATTATTTTTAGATTTAATTGGCGAGCTGATTAGACTTTTTATATAATCTTTTATTTAGATAAAAATCCCGAGTTTTCTAATCTTGTGTAAGGGCTGCCTTTTTTCCTATTTTACTATCAATTATTCATAGATGGCTTTCCTCACCCAGAGTATGTTAAATCTCTTAAACGAAACAAAGTCTTTTGTTCTTTTCTAATTTGTGATGATCATTATTGGAAAACTCTCTTATGAAAGGGTTTTTAAATGATTGTAATTTAAATATCAATTCATTTGGAGTAAGGGCCTTTGAATAAGAGAACAATGATTATTATTATTACAACTGAATATTTTTAGGTATTATGGTTACTACCAAAATCACCATTTTTCGAATTATTTAAGTGCACTTAATTATCCATGTATATTTACCTAATAGGCTGCAGAAACTTGCAAATATTATTAGCCATTTCCTTTGACAAGTATCCATTGAACCTGACATGGCATGGTATTACCTATTGGTAGCTGATACTTAATTTTTTTAATGCTCTTTGCCAATATATCAAATTTTTTTCATTTTGTAATTTAATCTCAAACAGTTGCCCATTTTCCTCTATCTCTACTATTATCTCCCTTCCTTTTGCTTCAGTACAGAAGATGTCGAAAGAGAAGAGCTATTAAAGCTATTTAAATAATCTGCCAAACCGCCTAGTCGATTACAAAGTGAATTTATAAGAATTATGATTTAGAGGAGTAGTTGGAATAATAAAATTTAAATGATATTAACTTATAAATAAGAAATCAAGAGTAACTCATAATAAAGCATATTTTGTGATTTTTTTGTAAAAGTCATAACTAGTGGGTTTTAAGCAGTTAGACCTTGGTGATCATATAATTAAAGAGGTTTAAATGAAACAATTAATTTAAGTCCTTTTGTCTTAAAATATATACTTAA
>CAJJDP010000166.1:0-165800 GCA_905182995.1 Paramecium octaurelia | reverse complement strand
GCATAACAAAGTTGTTCTATATTCATTTATATATAATTTATTTTTTCTTCTATCTACCCTCCATTTTAATTTGCTTCTTTTCAAAATTTCAAATTTCTCATTTTATTAATTTCATTTTATAGCCATTTTTTTTATACAACTAACTTAAATTATCAAAAATAACGAAATTTTATTTTATTTTTTATTTATTATATAATTTAATGAATAAAGGAGATATTGAGAGTGAAACCCTAATAAAAACTTAACTTCAGAAAATTATACTTAAAATTTAGAGAAAAATAACTCAGTAAAAAAAGCATACTAATTCTGTTCTTTGCATTATTGCAAGGGTTTAATAAAGATAATGAAGCTGTTAAACAATAGAATATACTTTCATATTAGTTGTTTTAAAAAAGTAAAAAAAATCCAATTGAAACATAGGAATATCATCAATTATTGAAAAATGTCTAAAACCTAAAAACATAAAGTTTAATTGATAAACATTCTATAATTTAATCAGAAATAAAATAACTTTAAAATGAATATATTGAGTATAGATAAATTTATCAGCAAAAATGCAAAATTATCTTCAAATAAAAACAAGTAATAGAGGAACTTGATGGAAAGAAAGCCAAAATACATTCGAAATTGTAGGAATAATCAACTTTTATATTCTATGCAAATGCAATAAAACTTTTAGAGGAAATGCTTAATAAAGATGATCCACGAAATTTATTTTAGTATCACTTTGAGTACCGATATCATTTCATTCGATAAAAAAGAAGTTATCCTAGTCTGAGGCTCACTCATCAAATCAAGCATCTATCACGAATATTTTCGCTACATAAGTAGATTAAGTAGGGCAGGAAATAGAAAAGGCTCCAATAGAGGAAGAAAGGGATTTGAAATTGCTAGAATTGATAAAAAATTTAAATAATGAATTAAATGAATTTAATTACAATAAGATTTATTGGCTTTTACAGATCAAGAAGTTCAAATCTATTTAGATTATAAAGAGTAGTTTGATAGATTAGGATTTGAATTTATTTAGTTAAATGAAAAAAAGTTTGAACTTTAGTCAAATATTAGAGAAATAAATTATTGTAAATATCCTCAGACTTCAAATGGTCTCTTACCTTTGAAATTATCAGATAACTTTAATAGCAATTAGATTACTTTAAATTTATTATCAACAAGTGTTGAGCTAGATTTAAAGGAATAGCGAAATGAGAATCAAGTAAAACGAGTAGAAAATACAGTGATTAGGTTGTTTAATTTTTTGAGAAATAATGTGTCAAGGGTTAATCACTTAGTAAAACTTATATAAGAAATAAGTGAATTAGTCCCATCTACTATATTTTTAGTATTAGAATAATTAAAGAATTCTTTATATATAAATGAAATAATCAGAACACCAACACAAAAGAAGTCAGCCATGTATGCTATAACAATCTTAGAATAGAAATAAGAGTTAGTTCACATGAAACATTCAAAATTATTGTCTCAAAAATAAATGCTAAATACTGTTCATATTACAAAGAAACATGCCCATGCATCAATTAAAAAGTTTAAAAACTTATAAACAGTTCAAACATTCATTAAGTCTCTCCTTTCTGATGAGATAGAAAGATTATTTATTCAATAAGAAATGCTGGATGAGTAAAAGATTAAAATATTGATTTAGCTTAACAAAAGAAGTTGAGAAATATTGTGAGTAATGAAGCTTTTATAAACAAAAAATGTTCTTCCAACATCATTTATAATAAAGAACTAGAGGAATGTTGAAGAGTACTCTCTCGAAATTAGGTGAAACTCACAAGAAGCTAAAATTTTACATTTAATAACGTAATTAGATTTTATATTTTCAGTGAGATTAAAAGGTTTAGATTTTACTGAAGGAAAGTTTAAAATTGGATGCGCTTTTCATAGTAACGAACCGCAGATGAAATCAAATTAGCGCATAGCATCAAATCATTTTGTTTCGAGTTAGCAATCATTTGATAATGTCTCGATTGATTATTCTTAGCACAACAAGGTTGGTGAAGAGAAGGATGTATTTCATTTGTTAAAAAACTGACTAATATCAATGATATGCAAGAAATAGTATAGTAGGATTCTGAAGATGTAATTTACATTAAATCAATCTTAGAGTATTGATAAAGAAAGAGATCGATTAAAATAATAGTAATACTTTATTAAGAGTTAAGTCAATTTAAGAAATAAAACACAAAAGAATTTAGATGACGATGTGTTTTACAGACTAAGTCCTTAAAGGAAAAATCCTAACAAGGAATTAAGAAATTAGTTGAGTAATTTGAGACATATGAGGATCAGTAAACATTTATTAATATTTGCTTAGGTGCAGCAAAGAGCAGCTGTTCAATAGGTTAAGACATGTAATCAGAAATTTGGAAGATTACTGTCTAATCTAGCAATGTTAAAGCTCGAAAAGATACATTTAAGAAATTATTCAAATCTTCAGATAAGAAATAATGTGACACCTAATCTCAAAAAAAATATAAACTTAATCATTTTAAACGAATTTTAATCAACCGCCTTCAAATACATAAGCTGCAGGGGATGATGCTGAAGCTAAATGGAAGAAAAAATATAGAGCCAAAAAATTTTGAATGCAATATCAATAAAGGAAAATTAGAAGGAAAAATTTTGGTCATTAGAAGTTATTTGATAATATAAATAATTAAAATGGATAGATTAAAAGATATTGAGAGTATGGCGCATGGACATGCTGGTGCTTTGGCTGGTCTCTTTTCTACTTGCCTACTTTATCCTCTGGAAAACATCAAAACAAGAATGGCCGCATCTTAATAAAAAGAGGCCATCCAAGAGGTTATTATTAAAGTGTGGGATTAGGAAGGGGTCTGGGGATTTTTTAAAGGTGTCACTCCTTTAGCTTTAGGCAACTATATTTCATATGGAGTCTACTTTTTTTGGTACACTTTCTATATTTTATCAGAAGGTATGAGTATTTTAAGCATTTGTTTAAAACAAATATTGCTAATTCATTTGCCTTAATTAAACCATCCTTAGCATCAGCTATTCTCACAACATTTGTAACAAATCCATTTTGGGTTGTCTAATCGAGGATGACAGTCAGCAAAGATAATCTTAATTTTTTTTATAAGACTAAGCAAATAATTGAAAAAGAAGGATGGGAGGCATTAATGAAAGGTTTATAAGCGTCATTGATATTAACAATAAATCCGATTATTCAATTTGTCATCTATGAAGCATTTAAAAGAAGATTTTAATATGTAGAAAATTAAGCCTTAGTTAATTTTATTGGAGGAGCAATATCAAAGGCCATTTCCACAATTTTAACATATGTTTTAATTTTATTTTGTAATATTAGCCTTATCAGCTCCTGAGGACCAAAATACATATAAAGAAAAATAGTTCAAAATCATATTTTTCAGCAGCAGAGATGATTCTCAAAAATGAAGGAATTCAAGGATTATTTAAAGGTGACCTACTTTCATTTACTATTTAGGGTTGACACCAAAATTGTGTTAATCAGTATTAAATTCTGCATTTTTACTTATGTTTTATGAAAAAATATATGAGATCATCAAATAAGGAATAATTCTTATCATAATTGAAATTTTAAAATATCGTAAAAAATTAAGAAAACTTTAGAAGTTAAAATGATAATCGAAATTTAATTTTTTATGTTTTTATGTTATTTAATTCAAGCAATTTATTAAAGTTTTTATTTGTATAAAGAGTTCAAAAACACTCTAGATGGGCATTTTTTTGGATTCTTATCATCAAAATCCTTTTAAGTAGTTGAATTAAATTAACCATCAAAAGCTGGAATCATTCTAACTTTCTAAAACTATGATTGTTAAATTTACTTGTTCAGGGTCAATTTTATTTAATTTTCCAGTTTGATAAGGCTTATAAAAAGCACTATTTGTAGATTGATGAATAAAAGGCAATTCAGGTGATATTGGACTTTTAAAGCTGCTTTTATTTGCAGTTGTAAGAAATTCTTCTCTCGGAATGGGCTTTTTATAAAAGTTATCCTGATAGGTTGAATGAGTTGTCATTGGCATATCTACTACAGTAGGATGATGAGGAGGATTAATCTTAAGAGAGGACATTCCACCTCCAGCGTAGTCAAGCTAATACAAATCTGGATATTGTTACTCTGTATGCTGAGGAGCTACTGAATGGAATCAAAAACACTTTTTGTTCAGGTTTTAAAGATTCTGCTGGTTTAGCATCAGTGTGAGCTTAATATGTGCTCTAAATTGAATTAGAATTTTAGTACTCTTTAAATTGTATCAATATCCATAGGCAATTAACTCTTGTAAGTTACATTGTGATCAATAAGAGGAATTTACTTCTATTTGCCATGTGTGATAAAATCCCTTTAATATAATGATTCTTATCCTTTCTTAAAATCATTTGACAGGAGCATTTTTGGACATTTGCATTATCCACATACGCATCTGCCACATATACAGTCACCTTTGAGATGATTGAAGAATGCTTCATTTTTATCCAATAATTTTCCAAAATGAGTGGTCAATAATTAACTCTAGTAATTATTGGATTAGAGAGTTGAATAACGTGAATTTGTAGGGTAATCTTATTCACTCATTTTTTAATAAAATGTAATAAAATATTTATAAATGTATGTTCGTTTTTAATGCTTCAAATTTTCTTTTGGTGTTCAAAACATTAATAAGAAAGAATCAACTAATCTTCCTAGTTCTTCTTTTTCATTCAATTACTATTTTTATTGTAAGCTCTATTCTAATTACTCTAATTTTTCAACAAATTTTAAATTATTATGAATATGGCTTTATACTTAAGATTCACCTATTCCTGACTCTTAAGCAATCTCATTCTAATTTTTCATACTATCCTCTAATAATTATTAAAATTAATCAGTTTTTAGAAGTTACAAGGCATCTTTAAATACCTAGGCTTCAACAGCCTTTTTTTATTCCCCAGTTCTTTTTAATGGTAAAACATCATTTATCAATAATTCATATTAATAAATTTTGCGATTTTATTCAAATTGATTTAAGGATTCTTAAAACACCAATTTATAAGTGTATTCCGGATGTTTATCCATATACTCTTTGAACACTCCCTTAAAGTTTTCTTGTTTGTGTAAATTCATAGATTCATTCTAAATATTGATTATTTTTACAAGTGATTTTTTGATTAAATCTTAAAAAATAGGAATCATTAGCTTCCTTAAAAGATTTAGATCTTTTTATTTATCAAAATATTACGCTCCTATAAGAGCCTTTAAGGCTTAAGACTAAATTCTTTGGTTGTTCCTATAGGATTAAAAGCTAGAGATACTTCAAATCCGAATTTTGGTTAATAGAAACAAGCATCTAATTTTTTAATCCTAATTGAATAGCAACTTCTGCTAAATTCTTTTCAGACAATAATTACTGTTTTTATTTTCTAATCTCACTGTAGGATGAAAATGTGTTATGATCTTTATTTGGTAGACTATAATAAATTAAATTCTCAAAGACATACTCTTGAAATGTAAAGAAATCATGAAAATAGAAATCAATTAGATCTGAACCTAATTCAATCAAATTTTCATTAATGCCCAATTTTAATGGATGATCTTTATTTCTTGCCGTATATTCCTAATGATATTGCTTAAAAGTCATGGCCTTATTAAATAGTTCAGGATAATTAAATTCTAAAACTTTGAAGTTTTGACAAGGTTTATTAGACTGCTGCATATTGATATATAATTTTTAGAGTTAAATTTAAAATCATATTTTTCTATGATAGATAAGAAGGTAAGCAGAATCAATGCGAGAGATTTGATCATATGAAAGTCTTTCCATTTCATCATCATTGAAGAGGAAAAACTAAGTAGCTTATAAGAGAATACAATTACTTATTAATTACGCTTCACAACAGCAACATAATGTCCTTCGTCTATGGTGCCAGAATGAACAATCATGGCCGATAAATCATATTTGGTATATGTAATGTCTGTGGCACAATAACTAAGGTAGATTATTGCATAAATTTATACTTCTTGATATTGATTTCCATATCTGTAACGACAGGTTCTTTAATTTTCTTTTTTAGAGGGTAGCTCTGAAATCTTTTGAGGTGCAAAATAAGTATATTAGGTGCACTCGAGATTTTGATTCCTCTTTTAATGTTTTTGGATTGTTGATTACATTCAGAACACTTCCATTCGCCATCAATACTTTCTTCTTTGAAATAATTTGAAAGACATTCGTTGATAGTAAGTTTCCTTTAGACAAAACATTTACTAAGTAAAGGAAGACTAAGATCAAAAAAAACTTCTTAGTGGATAATAGTTTTATTACAATTAGGGCATTTCATAAAGGAGGTTATTTGCCCTTTAAATAACTCATCAATAAATGTTGTCGTTTATAACTAATTGTTATGAGAGAGTTCTTCTCTAAATTTATCAAGAATGAATAACAAGAGTTCAGAACTGTCGTGCATTTCATAGATAGAGAAATGCTTTTGCAGAATCTTAATCAATTCATTTGGGCTTACTCTTCCTTTATAATGCATTTTATTAGCCTTTTTGAGCAGAAGAGTATAGGCTTATATGAATAGCTGAACTTCTTAATCGTAAGAATACAATAAGAAATGATTAAGCTGACGAATTCCCATTAGGCACTGGAGAACACTGTTTAGGTAACAAAAGTAATTCTCATTTTCTAATCCCACAATCTAGGTCTCTTTTATGGGTAATTGACTCAATAATCTAAACTAATTTTGTTTCTTATCCAAATCATCTCTTGGGGGAGATGAAAATCCTCTCAATGTCTTTTCTAAATTCTTTCTATCAAGATCTTAAATGGTTAACATTGGACCACCCTTATAGATGTGAACCAGCATATTCCAAACTTAGTCATTCACTAAAACATAATCTTTTTCAGAAACCAATTCTTTTTAGTTTCTTAGCTTCTCAACTAAGATGTTATTCGTGATTTCTCCTGGATGGATGCGTTCATCTTTTATATAATTTGAGTAGGCAAACGCCCAATAGAACTCTATTATATGTGTTTTCTCAGGCAATTCTATCAATCTCGTAATTAATTCACGTTCTTATTCAATAGTTTTCTTGCCATCTAAAATGAATCTCTCGACGTCTTGGGTACTGAAGTTCATTTTGTCGGATGTGCCTTCTAAATTTGTTAAATTTGTAGAATGTTGATCCTAGTCTAGAGATACACGAATCTAATATTTGGCCTGGTTAGATTGTTGCTAAATTGCCTACTAATTTTAATTTTCCTTTCTTTTGGCTTTCTTATTACTATTGCAACAAATAAACATTTATTAATTGATTATTTATAAAGTATCAAAGACCATAAGTTGCAAGTTACAAAATAATCAATCATCAGCCTTAAAATCAGAATTTATCAATCTCATTGACTTTTTCATCATCCAACTAACTTTTAAGTGATAAATTGATAATTCAATAAATTATATTATATTTTTTATCCTTGTACTCAGAGCATATATTTATCGTGTGGCACTCTCTTTATGACATTATGTTAAAGTTCGTCCTAAAAGGTGGTAAATCCTAAATCATGTTAAAGGTAATCGCTTGTTTTCACAAGTGGATCATCGCCTATTCAAAATCAATATCTATTAACTATTACCAGCTGGCAATTCAATCAAGTATCTCATTTCTAAAAATTATCTATTGTAAGTATAATCACCTATACTATTATATGTCTTCATCTCTAACAATTTTCCTCCATTACCCAATTATCAAATCACATGTTCTACGATTCTCGCCAAAAATAAAACTTTTAACTACGCCATCAACAATTAGCTTGGTAACAAACAATCTCCAAGAACACCTACAATATATGGCAGAGACTTCTTTAATGCCTTGAATGTGTAATTCAATTTCACAATATCCAAAGAAGTAAATGTTTGCAATTATTGTTGTTCGTGGATTAGGCCACAATTTTAGATTTACAACATTTGAAATCTTGAATTCAAGCAATTTAGACATTAATAACTAAAATCAGAATCTTCTCAAAAAACTATTCTTCTTTTAACATTCAAGTATTTCATTTTTTTTAAACTATCCAAAAATAATCTATATATTATCCTGAAATACGGATTTATTAAAGAGAAGATTGACTATAAGGCAACATTATTTAACTTAAATCTATATTCTTTAGCTAACTACATCTTAATATAGTTCTAACAAAAATTTAGAAATATTGAGTTTTTATACAATCAATCGTTCATATTAAGGAGAATTCCATTATAAAAAATTAAACATGGTTCAATACATCATCCAATCCTAATAAAAAATAGGTGCTGGAATGAATTTTTTAATAAATTTTACTTCCCTACTAAATGTGATTATAGACTAAAAATATTAGAAGGATTTTATTTTAATTTTAATATTCTCATTAATCATATAGTATTCTCAAAACGGTCTATTAAATTAGAGGAGCTGTAATAATAAATTAATNTAGTCTAGAGATACACGAATCTAATATTTGGCCTGGTTAGATTGTTGCTAAATTGCCTACTAATTTTAATTTTCCTTTCTTTTGGCTTTCTTATTACTATTGCAACAAATAAACATTTATTAATTGATTATTTATAAAGTATCAAAGACCATAAGTTGCAAGTTACAAAATAATCAATCATCAGCCTTAAAATCAGAATTTATCAATCTCATTGACTTTTTCATCATCCAACTAACTTTTAAGTGATAAATTGATAATTCAATAAATTATATTATATTTTTTATCCTTGTACTCAGAGCATATATTTATCGTGTGGCACTCTCTTTATGACATTATGTTAAAGTTCGTCCTAAAAGGTGGTAAATCCTAAATCATGTTAAAGGTAATCGCTTGTTTTCACAAGTGGATCATCGCCTATTCAAAATCAATATCTATTAACTATTACCAGCTGGCAATTCAATCAAGTATCTCATTTCTAAAAATTATCTATTGTAAGTATAATCACCTATACTATTATATGTCTTCATCTCTAACAATTTTCCTCCATTACCCAATTATCAAATCACATGTTCTACGATTCTCGCCAAAAATAAAACTTTTAACTACGCCATCAACAATTAGCTTGGTAACAAACAATCTCCAAGAACACCTACAATATATGGCAGAGACTTCTTTAATGCCTTGAATGTGTAATTCAATTTCACAATATCCAAAGAAGTAAATGTTTGCAATTATTGTTGTTCGTGGATTAGGCCACAATTTTAGATTTACAACATTTGAAATCTTGAATTCAAGCAATTTAGACATTAATAACTAAAATCAGAATCTTCTCAAAAAACTATTCTTCTTTTAACATTCAAGTATTTCATTTTTTTTAAACTATCCAAAAATAATCTATATATTATCCTGAAATACGGATTTATTAAAGAGAAGATTGACTATAAGGCAACATTATTTAACTTAAATCTATATTCTTTAGCTAACTACATCTTAATATAGTTCTAACAAAAATTTAGAAATATTGAGTTTTTATACAATCAATCGTTCATATTAAGGAGAATTCCATTATAAAAAATTAAACATGGTTCAATACATCATCCAATCCTAATAAAAAATAGGTGCTGGAATGAATTTTTTAATAAATTTTACTTCCCTACTAAATGTGATTATAGACTAAAAATATTAGAAGGATTTTATTTTAATTTTAATATTCTCATTAATCATATAGTATTCTCAAAACGGTCTATTAAATTAGAGGAGCTGTAATAATAAATTAATCTAGCATTATTAATGATTATACATCAAAATAATTTATTTTAAATATTGCTTTGAATTAATAAATTTATTAGAATAAAATTATATATTCCCAAGCATTTGAAAACTTTGATTAATAAATTAACTTAACAATAAATCTAAAAATAACTAATAGATAGTAAAATATTCCATCATTTCAGATAATAATAAATTTAGACTTTCTTTGATGTCTCTATTAAGTATTAGAATAAACTGATTGGCTCAGAAATTATAACATGAAATTTATCTAGAATCTAATTTAATCTACATAAATATATTTTTAGGATTAATGGGTTAACTGACTTTGTAGCACTTTTATACTATTTATTGGTTGATGTAATTCTTTCCAAGATTTTCGTTAGTTATTCTAATTTGAATAACTTATCATTATCAAGCTTTCAGGGTTGTGATTATTTGATTTTTCTCTATATAATTGGTAAGTGAATTGATAAAAAGGTCGTATTTTGATTTCAAAACTCACTATGAGAAAAAGGTTGTTATAAAAAGTTAGAAATATCAATGTATTAATTTAGTAAATATATAATCGAATATTTAAAATAAAAATTGGAATGTAAAGAAAAGAACTTGAGAAGCATCTGAAGGAGATCAGAGAGGAATTAAATTAACTGATACCGAATTATCTTGATGAAGGAATATTGATTAACTAAGTGAGTGCATGAAATATTTCATAGATTAGTAGCAAAGTTTAAATCGAATTGTCAGAAGAATTCACCATTCTATAGGATTTTGAGTTGAATTTTAAGTCAGTATTTTTAGAATTCATTTTCAATCTCCAGAAACAAAAAATGATTTAAAAACAGATATTCAATCCACCAAAATCGATTAGTGATTTATTTTTAGGTAGCTATTTTAACTTAGATGATGTGCCAAAGATTAATCGACACCCTATTTTAAAGAAAATAATCGATCATATAAATTAGCGTATAAATCATTTCTTTCAACATCAAATATCAACATTGAAATTCTTGATTGATTAGCAAAAATTGATCGATTCTTCTAGTACAAGGTCATCACCTATAGTAATTGATATAGAAATTGATTCAAATCAAAAAATCCAAGAAGAATAATAATAGAAATTGTTAACACAAGAATCCGAATTGATTCATCTAGCTTAATATCAACATCCAACTTAGGAACAATTGAATTGTCCATATTGTGTTTGTAAGAAGAGCAATCAGACAGTATTGAAATCATTGGCATTGAGATGCGCGGTTTGCAAGAACTATTTCCACAGTTCATGTTTAAGAATTGAGAAGCCTAAGAAAGTGTTTGTGTGTCCAGAATGTATATTAATAGGAATAGATCCATTACACGAATTAAAAGAGTCAATTTTAGACCCTGTAATATTCTAATCAGTGGAAGGGAGGGCAAATTAATTTACTTAAAAATTTCAGATGAAAAAGGGATTACCTTCAGAATAACTAATAGAATTGAGATCCATAAAAATAGATGGATAGTATGAGGATATCTCATGGCCTGATTTAGGAGATTTATAGTTGAATGGCAAAAAAATTCAAGAATTCAGACCTTTAGCTAATAATAGTTGCTTGAAAAAAAGAAAGGATGAAAAACTGATGCTTAATATTGAATATGGACAAGTTAACATCTTAACGATAAGAGAATCGAATGGCACTCCTGAGATGAAAGCCTATCGAATAAATTAAGGAATTCCATATATGTTAGGAATATTCCAAGTCAAAGTCTATAAATTAAGTGAATTTATTAAAAAAGTCAAGATGGACTAGAGTTGTTTGTTAGGAATAGAATAGAGCAAAAAATTTATTCAATTGTCAATATTATAAAATTAGTTTGATGAGGTGACAATGGAAAGCATAAAGGTTAGTTTGGATTGTGTCTATGATCTGAATTAAATCTAGACTCCAGCAAGAGGCAATATTTGTGAACATATTTAGTGTTTCTCATTAGAAAACCTTGTGACAATGATGAAGAATGTTACTCCCAGGAAATGGAAATGTCCAATTTGTAAGTAGATGATTCTTGGATTGTAGATTGATGCATATTAAATGTGCATCCTTACAATAATCAAGCAGTACAACCTGAAAATTAATGAAGTTTCATTTAATTAGTTTGTAAGCTCAGTGCTTAATTCTTTAGGGCGAAGTAGAGAATCCTGAATTGAGAGAACTATTGAAATAGCAAGAATCTACTCTTCCTGACTCTACTCGTACCAATAATAATCGAGTTATTCAATTAGAATAGATCTCACAACGCATTTTAAAAATCTCCAATCAAGTTGTGGCAGAACCAAAAAATAGATATAAACCGCCACCTCCATTACCAGAACCAAAACCAATTAAAAAAATAGGTGAATCATTTTCTGATGCTATTCTCATTGATTGATTATGTAATAAAATCATAAATTATCCTTTCTCTTTTGAATCTCAATTTCATAATGTTGTTCTTCATCTCCATCCAAACCATAATCTATCTTTTTTTTATGACAAACATAAAAGTTATATATAAAATAGCCTAATCCACCCAACAAAATCACTATTACTCCATATACTAAACTTTTACTAGGCCCTATTTTTATATCTAATTCAACCTTCATCTTCTTATTATTGTTGTGCTCCTGAATTTTCACTTTGAGCTTTCGTATTCTCTGTTTGAGCAAGAACAATCGATAATGCTAAAAACAATATATATTAATTCTTCATTTTTAAATTAAAGTAATATATTCCAAATTTCCATTTTACAATATCCACCCTCCTTCACTAACACTAATTTTCTACACATTTTCATTTCCTTTAAGTCTTTCCTCTTTTGTAAAGGGAACTATGAATTAAGTGGATTCAACAAGCAACGTGGCTATATAGATATATATAATTTTAAACATTATTTCTTAAACAATTCTCTCAACTTTGGGTCTTTTACAGTTATTGATTCCATAAACCCTAATACTCCAACGTCAAAGAAATTTTGATATTTCTTTTTCCCATACAATTTATCAAATTCTTCAAAGATTGGTATAATTTTTACTTTTAATTTTTAAAATGCTTTAACTTAAATAATATAAATACTTAATAAGGGATCTTATTGAATTTCAACAATCATATTGTCTTTTGTAATAACTTATTTAATAGATGTATCTGTAATGGTAGTATTTAATTCAGATATATTGGTATCTTCTTATTTATCTTGTTATAATTCTTGTTATTATTATTGCTATTCTTATTATTATTCACTTTCTTTTTCTTTTTCCTATTCTTATTATTCATTTTCTTCTTCTTTTTCATCTATTTTTTCTAACCCTTCTTCTTTTTATTTTTCTTCTTTTTATTTCTATTTGTTATCTTATCTCTCCAAATATTCATCAACATGTATATGATAATCAGTACCATTATCGAATTTTTATATCATATGTTAAATATTGAATTCTGAAACAGTTACAGCATGAGATACTTATTGGGTATTTCTTACTTTGAAGAGTTATTCATTTTCAGGTTGAACACTTGTATAGATTCCAAATGAAATGTAAGGAGAGACTACAATGTCTCCCCAATAACCTCTAACCAATAAGCTGTCCTTAGTTTATTTATGTTTTCCTGGTAGATAACTTGCCAATGTCCTGTTAGGTGTTGGATAACTGGCATATCGTGATTCAAAGGCAACTCCAGATTGTCTCCATTCTCTATAATGAATGAAGTGAACGATGGGTGCAAAATCTTTTAAGTTCATTTGATAATCCCAATCAATCATGTTAAGACGATGATCAAATCTGATGCCATAATGATGTCTTAATCTTTGATCTCTCAACTTTTCGATTTTGAATTCTTGATATGAATACCACGATCGAATCACTTCTGTCATTTCATCCCTGTCCTTGAATTTCAATTCTCTGAGATCCACCATCTAATTAAGCGCGGATGTAAACTTAGTTTCTTTAGCAATCAAATCGTCTAAAAATGGAATGACCTTGTCAATATAATTGGTTGTAGATTCTCTTAAGAAAGTGTTTCCAAAGACTTCTAGAAACATATCACTTCTTTCCCTGTAGGTAAAATTCCTTGTGTGCATGATCAATAATAACAATAATGATCTGCATACGGTTTCCTTATTTTTCTCATGAATATAAAAATTAAGCTAGATACTTAATTCAACTCTTTACTTGTAAATCATCTCTATTATGATTGCATAAGCAAGTTTCAAGAAGGTGACGTAAATCACTTACTCCGCTCAATAATATATTGATGGTCCCGCTCATTTGAGAAGTAACAAGATTTAATTGTTTGGAGTGTCCCCAAAATTAAATGAAACCCAAAGACGATGCATAATCACTCATTTTTTTTTATGATTAATAATTATCACAATTATATAAATTCTTCCAACCATTATGCAACTTCAATGACATTCTCTATAGGCAACACTTTCTAAACGATGGTATCTAATTTGGCATGGATCAATTTGCCCTCCTTCTATTCCAATTTCTTAATAATTTTTGCACTCAAAAACATATCAATGGCCAATATTTGTATTGTGTTATTAGTGATATGTCGCATTTTCAGGATTGAATCTTCAAAGTTATTATTAATATCCTCTAAATGAGTTGTTTGAGGCATAGAATCACCAGATACAGGATGACAGTACTTCTTATTTTTCTATATTAAGTTGCTAGCTTAATTGGCCAGATTTTGAAAGCCAAATGAGGATTGTTCATCTCTTAGATACTCTTCATAATACTCCTATAATTTAGTTAATTTTGGATTCATCAATCTTTGAATTCTTCTCTAAAATAATAGATGTAGAATAAATACCTCAGTGATAGCTCCAATTTCAGAGACAGCAATGGCCAAATAATCAATTAATAGTAATTCAGTTTCATTATTGTTTTATTCATTGTAGAGGATATCTTTGATTGTTTTAGAATTGTTATCAAATTCAAATTCATATGCTCTTTATCCTATTTCCTGGGATTCAATTCTATTGATAATGAATTTAATTTAATCTAATGCAGCTCCAATGACTTATGGAATGCATCTTGTTGAATAAGCGTCTTGAAGAATGTTATGAGTGACTCTCTTCAAACTTAAATTTAAATCTGATTCTTCATCATCCACAGTCAATAGATTATACAATTCTTAGGCAACTTCCATCTGTCCTTGATGTTATTTGACTTCATTCACCAATTATGTGAATGCACAGATAACTCCATTAGTGGCTTCAAAAGATATAGAAGTTGTGATGAAGGCCATTTTAACACACTTCAAACTTCTGTGTGTATTGTACAAGAGAGTAGCAAATGAAAGAGATTTAGTCATAGTGATGATGATTGTGTCGTATTAGTTTATGTTTTTGAGGGCTTGCAAAATAGACCAATTGACACTGGCATCATAATATTACGTGTTAAAATTAGATGATGGCAAGTGTAATTCAGTTTTAGTATTAAAGAGTTCTTTGAGTTATCTTAGGGCATCAAGACTGACTCCACTATTCAGAATCAAATTATTAATAAGCACAAACAATGTGATTTTACATAGATCTTATTGCAGTTAATCTGCAGGAATGGATTCTAATAACTGCTTTAATTGTTTGGTCTCATAATTTTAGAGATCCTTAATTGGTTAAGGCATTTTCTACCCCAGGAGAGTATTGAAACCATATATGTGTTGTTGAGTGTTCTGGATAAATGTTAGGAAGGATTCTCTTGATTGCTGCACTTATTGTTCATCGAATTCAATTGTGACTTGATTGGAGAGGATATCTCCAATAAGGTTTAGAGTATATTTTTAAGGAAGTTGAATAATCATTCTTAAATATATATATAATCAATTATGAGCACTTGATCTCGATTATTAATATTGCTTATAACTTTCTATTGCTTAATCCACATTGTATTAAGGGAAGTAATCACTAAACTAATTACTTTTTTCAAAGGATTAGTAGAATTCAATGTTGGGCATTTCCAAAGGATTTCTCATAAATTATTTTGCTGTTTCCCCAGTAAATTTCGAAGATGTGATACCATATTTAGAGGTTGGTTTATCCTGTTGTTGTTATTGTTGTACTTGATATTCTCCTTTTTCAGATTCAGATATGCAGGAATTAGATTTTCGATCAGATCTGTAAGTCTTAGTCTACTACTATTATGGTGCGGTTGTGTGATATTTCTGATATTTAGATGGAGTGTGTTGACCCTCATTTTCTATTTGATTTTGTATCCGCTTTTGATGATAGTATACACTGTCTTGCAATTTGGCCTTCTTCAATTAGATGCTTATCAATTCGTCCTTCTCCTTGTTCTACATGGCATTATTTGGGTTTGTTTTGCTTCCATTACTGCTATAGGGTAATGAAAATACATTGCCACTGGAGTTCTTATCAGAAGATCCATTAAAGTTCTTCCGATTCACTGATGCCTCTTTAAGTAATTGAGCATAAGAACTGTGAGAAATTGCACTGGGAGGTTGTTGAACACATTGCACTGGACTTATGTTTGGAATATCCATTAGTGGATGGCCTAACTATTATTGAGATTACAAAGATTCTCGTAAAGATTATTAAGATGCCATATGAGGAGTTTACTAAGATTGTTACAATGAACTTTAGCGTTCAGTGTATGGATTGGTCACTTCACGTAAATAAAGCTATTGTTGAATACTGATTATCTCATCTTAACGGTGATGTTCATCAGATATGTCAGATTCAATATTTATTTGTTAATAAAGCAAAGCATTTTCTTCTATCTTCAACATATAGGACTTATTTCTCTGTTGTTTCTTTCTGATTCTCTTGATTTAATGCCTATACTATATATCATTAGATTGTATATACGAAACCAAAAATGATTTCTTGGGAACATAATGTACATGATCGCATTCATCAATGTCATGAAATTTCCCACATGCATAACAACGCATCAAACATAAACTATAAACCTCTTGCATGACTATCTAATCCAACATCATCTTATACTTCTGCTTCTCTTAATAGTGGTGTTTAATGCATTCCTAAAATCGCTCAAGATCCAATTAAGCAATCTAGGAGTAACCTATTGAAGTTGCACAGATATTTGAGTGGGAGTTCTTGAAGAAGGCCTTATTGTTGAATATCTACCCATCACTCAAAATCTTTAATTTGAATTCGCAACTAGGTTGCGTTCCTTCTGTTCTCTGGGATATTCTGACTTCTCCAGATATTATCAAATACAATTGCTAATTTGAAGTCCTTTAAAGAAGGATAGTTTAATTAGGATTGTAAGTGTATTCTTGAACAAGGTTGCAAATTTCTTTAAGTGTGTTTTCTGAAAATGAGGACTTAAAAATGGGAATTTTAGAGAGGATGGTCTTGTACCTTTAGTATCTGAAATCTTCAACATAGGATTGAGGGAGGTAGTCGAGGAAGTTGAGATCGGTTGTCACTTAGCTGTTCAATTTATTTAAATATGCATTAATCTGTTGTTTGGTAGTGTTTTGAATTGAAAATTGACTCAATTTCCACTTGTCTTTTGTGCTGAATCTTAATATGCAATAACAATAATATATTAGAATGAGAAGCCTTACAATGTAAGTAAGAACATTGGCACTCTCCGATTTATAAAACAAAACCATGAACTCGTCAAAATAGTTTATGTGGTAGTCTTACTATAATTGAATTATTGACAAGGCTATAAATTAAACGAAATGAAATTCCAAAATATAATAAATGTACAATGCTAGGTTTCCGAAAAGCATCTACAATTCACTCAAGACTCTCTTGATTTTCCAGATGTTGATTAGATGCAACAATTGAATCACGGGAATGTTTTCTGAGAGTAAACAAAAAATGATGGGAGCTATGGCCAAGAGATCAAATATAGATTGATATTTAAAGTATCTGGCAATCAGTTCTTGGATCACTTTAATTTCCTCTCCATCTTTAAATTGAATGAACATAATCTAATTAAAGATGTCTATCAGCCAAAAGGCCAACAGAATTACTTGATATATTGGTTGCAGATAGAATCCCTTCTCCAAATCAGTCAGCATAATTGTGATGAAAAAACTTAAGTAAGCACTATATATAGCCCTACTTAGATAATAGTATGTATTTTATTTTTTGGGCTTGAGCCATTGATATGAAGATACATTAAAAGAGAATTCAGCAGCCTTATCTTGAAGGAAATTCAATTGGAATGAAGGATGAGTGACACTTGTCTTCGACGTAACTAATCTGCTCCATTGAACATTACTATAAGAGTTCTAGACTTTTTCATCAATAACTATTTCTGGGTTGTTTACTTTGGTCTGAAGTGCTTTGTGAATCTTTTTGGGATCTTGACTTATTTACATAGACTACTCTTTTATGCTTGGTTCTTCATTTATTAAAAGCAAATCATCTTTCAACTCATTTTGGGGAGGTTATTCTGACACTAATTGCGGAGTTACGCTGGTTGTAGGTGGTGAACGTAAGTTATCTTGAACTTGATTAGAGGGTCTTCGCACCAATAGTTAATGTGAGTTAACAACAGTCATTTATTACACAATCGGTTGGATTTACATATTGATAGAATCATCCATGGATATTGACATTGATCTGGATGAGGAACCTTATTACCCATTCAAATGAGGGTGCATAAGCATGAAATTTGGATATTTAAATTACTACTTGATAAACAATATTGTGCATAATAATAATTCCATTTAAATAGATGTATTAATTTAATTTAGATTATTAGTAAATGTCTAATCAAATATAGACCTCATAATACGAATTTCATTTGGCCTGAATAGATCTCTAATTTAAGACTTATCTTTATAAAATTGATGAACTATTCAAAGATGTAATGTACATACATGATCATGATTCAATAATTGCCATTTGCATAGATTCAAATTATAAGGAATTTCAGAATATCTAGCAGTTCAAACAAAGAATGGATCATCTAATCAAACCTACTCTTTCTTAAATATATTTAAATTTTCAATCCATTTCCTAAGAGGAAAATTTTTGCAATAGAAATCTACACACGCTAAATCAATGCCTAAGCAGCCTTTCTAAATTTATCATAAATAGAACACGATGTTGAAAAAATGGATAAGGATAGTTTTGAAAATATACACACCATAGAGAATAATCAAATAAGCAATTCATTCAATGACACTTCAATAATAAGCCCTCTGATGCCTGTAGTCTAATTTCAGGATAAGACTAGCAAAAGAAGTTGTTTTAGGGAAACCTAAAGTGAAATTCTAAGAAGGTGGCAAGACTGTCACTATGGAAAAGAACACTGTTATTGTACTCTGAGAATTGTATTGTCAGGACAATATAGAAATACGCATACGGATCTTATCATTTCTGTCTGGTTGTCTGAACTTTGGATTTATTGAGGGAACAGCTTGTGAATTGACCAAGAAGATTGATAATTTTGGGATTTAGGCATGTCTAGACAGTCAATAATAGTAGTGATCATTCGAGATTGGGGAAAGTGCAGGAATTCTGTTAACAAATTGACAGCATTATGGGTTTGAATTTCAACTTTGTGGATAATGTTGCAAGTTTAGGTTGTTTTGAAGAGATGGCATTTTGATTTTTATTTTGCTTTAGAAGAAGGGATGTTTGATGAAGCAGAAATAATATGTTTAAATTCATGTTTGGAAGGATAGGCAAAATTAGAAGTGTTAAATTGATTAATTAATTAACA
Organism: Paramecium octaurelia; assembly: GCA_905182995.1. Taxonomy (NCBI): domain Eukaryota; phylum Ciliophora; class Oligohymenophorea; order Peniculida; family Parameciidae; genus Paramecium; species Paramecium octaurelia. The sequence continues at coordinate 146,372 of CAJJDP010000166.1, read as the reverse complement.
TTCATTATTACAATTTAATTTTATTCTGCAATTTGAGCATGTGACTACTTATGAGGTTGATCCACTATTATTACTATTACTCATCTTGGACAACTAAATAAAAAATGGAATCATGAGTTTGGATGCTCTACTATTTTTGTGATTTTTACAATCGAATTCACTTTCTGTAATTCCTGATCATCTGCCTACTTGATTGAGACAATGTGATTGAGATCAATCACTTCTGTGGGATTATTGTATTGTTATTACTTCTTGAAAGTGTATAAAGTGAAATTAGTTAATACGACCCAGCGTCTAATAAATTAGATTCCTTGATTTACTTATGCCATTTCTTGAGGAATCTAGATTGCTTATCCATCCATCCTTCCTTCACTATTTATTTCAAGTCTTCAAACTCATATTTAATATTTGCTTATTAATTCATAGAAACCAATTTATTTATAAAATAAATACATGTTAGCTTAACTCATTACACTTAATAATTTAACATCAGAATCTCTCAACATTTCCAAATCTCTCTTTAAATTGGGCAGAGATCCAACAAATGACAAACAACTCACCAACAATAAAATAAGTTCTTTCCACTTGTAGATTGAATTTGAAGAATCTCAATTTACAATCCTTGATAACTCTAGTAATGGTACTTTCCTTAATGGGAAAAGGATTGGCAAGGGTAACAAAGTGATTATCCAAAATGGAGACACTCTCCACATCTTACCTCTTGATCGAGTTCAACCTGATGAAATCATAGGATTTTAATTTCTTACAGATAAGATCAAAGATTCCCGATTACATTCTGATGAAATTTAATCTATAAATCATAATAAATCTAAAGATGAAATTGTCTCTAAATTAGACACTCACAATCAACAAATCGAAGAATTGGCAGATGAACTAATATGCACCATCTGTAACGATTATTTGTTTGAAGCTGTTACTACCAATCCCTGTAACCATCATTTTTGTGGAGCCTGTCTTTCTACATGGCTAGAAAAACAATTACATAATGACTGTCCAAATTGTAGAATTGCCATTAAGTCAATTATGATTGCGAGAATGATGAACAACTTAGTTGAAAAATGGTTAAAGTGTAATCCATCCCAAAACAAAACAGCCTCTTTGATGGCCAAAATGAAAGAAGAGAATCTCATTTACAAAAACCCCAATTATTATCTCAACTTCCAAGAAGAATATGCTAAAAAGAATTAAAATTAATTTGATCAAGAAGATGGGTTTGACGAATTCTTAAGCAACGACGATGATTTCGATGATAACAATCCTCAACTCTATCAAAATCCACTTATACTCCCTAACAATTTTGTCCACTTCTAAGTATTCAACCCACTACCACCACCACCACCACCTCAATAAGTCTAGCTTGTTCAGCCTTGTAAAAGTTGTAATGGATAAGTGTGGAAATAATACTAATGCACAGACATTCAATTTCATATTGGATGTTCATCATGTGGTCGATTAATGCCTAAAAGATTGCTAAGTAAATATTTGTCAATTAATCTTCAGCTGAGTAGGAGAATGAACAATTGTAAATGATGTGTTGCATTTGCAAAGTCTATGATTGTAAATTCTATTATGGAGATTGCAACAAAGCAAATCTTAATAAATTGATGTTGTTCAAAGACATCCGTGATATGGTGCAAATTCCTCAAAATTTTATCAATAATGTAGAATATGAGAGGATTATCAATCATCTCAAAAACAACGATGCTACATACATCTATGACTTTATGATGGAACACTACATTAAAAAAGGAGACTTTTACTTTGAACAAAACAAAAGAACCTTCAATTTCCCATTGCAGGACTTGAATGTCAAAATCACACCTGACACTGTAATTGCATTGTTCTAATAATTAGCCTGTATGTTGGCAATGTCACAAGAAATTAATTAAATTCATAATATTCAAATATGTCCAATACCAGAAGCATAATGACCCCATCTTTTCTTTTCCAGACTGTTTTTATGGAATAAACTGTAGAACCCAACATTGGAATCAATTTCATGCTGACAAATACAATCATATTTGTGAACAGACTAAATTCCATTGAAATTAAATTAAACCATTTATTATTATTATATAACCGAAATGAATTAAATACAAATAGATGCATTAAGTGAACTCACCATCAATCTATTGAATGTACATCAAATATCAATATTAGACTCTAAGATTAGAACTCAGACCAGAAGTGACTACGGTTGAGTCATTCCGTAACCTCATCCTATTATTTCAAGGAACTGAAGAGTGGGTCCAAATTAATAGTGTATATTTATTACCTATGAAAGACAGCTCCATGGAGTAGATTAGTTTAACAGTTGCTAAAGCCTAAGAGATTGATCAAGCTCATCTAAAACCATTATCAGTATGATCTATCCTAGAATCTGTACCTCCTAAATTATGAAATACTGGATGCTCACCCTCAAAATGAGATTGAAGAAACACTCAATAGAATTGTTTGTGCCTTAATTAGTTACCATTACTAAGTTACGATCCCTGATCCTCCTTAAGTTAGTTAAGTGAGTAGAACAACGCAAGAGAATTCAGAATCTTCATTAATTATCCCAGAATAGACACGAGGCAATCATCTCACGACTAGCTCTTCCATATCTACAATGATCCCACTTGAGTTTCAGAATGAATAATACGCAGAATCCCAAAATACGAGAAGAGCGAAATTAATTCTTGACAAACTAACACATCAAATTAATAATAGTGTTGTAGGACATTACAATAAGTTATTTCAATATTGACAGACAAATTCATCTTGATATATACAATTACTATTATATAATATTTTAATTACTATAATGCGGTCATAAAAATTAATTTTATTATAATTAAATGAAATAGCGATTTTAGGGAAAAGTTTGTCTTGTCACTGCCTCCTCAACTGGTATTGGTTTGGCAATCAGTGAATAGTTTGCCAAAGAAGGAGCTACAGTTATTATCAGCTCTAGAGACAAAAAACACATTGATGCTGCAGTTGAGAAAATTAGAAATTCCGGAGGAAAAGCCGAAGGATACGCATGTCATGCTGGCAAAATTGAGGATCTTTAAAAGATGATTCAATTCATCAAGGAAAAGTATGGTCGACTAGACATTCTTGTACCTAATGCAGCTGTGTCAACCCATTTCGGATTCGCACTAGACATGACCCCATAATAATATGATAAATTGTTTGAGGTCAATCTAAGAGGAGTATACTTCTTAATCCAGGCTGCTTATCCCTTACTCAAAGTATTCATAATATTCATCTTCTAAGGAGACCAAAGATTCTAACATTGTTATCATTTCATCTATCGGAGGATATGAATCAGAAATGGGTTTGGGAATGTACAGTGTTACCAAGACAGCCTTATTGGGGATGACTAAGGTTCTAAGCAAGGACTTGGCTCCAATTAGAGTGAATTGTTGTGCTCCTGTATTTGATGTTAGTTATTTTTCTAGGGTTTAATTAAAACTAAATTTAGCTCAGTTTTATGGGAAGGGAAAGAACAAGCAGCTACTGAGTTTATGAAGGTGGAAAGACTGGGATTACCAGAAGACATTGGAAATGCCGTAGCATTTTTAGCTTCATCAGAGGCTAGTTATGTAACTGGTGAAACATTAATTGTGGCTGGAAGAGCATCTCCTAGATTGTGAGAGTCTAAGTTATTAAATTAATTAGTCAAATTATTAGATTCTTTCGAGTCTCAATTATTTTTGATACTGAAAATATTGCCTCTTCTCTAAATTACAAATCGACCTGCATTAGATTTTATGGAAGGCTTTCCTCTTCGTCTTAACTGCAAGCTTCTTCATCCAATCTAAACGACTAAATCCTTGTTCTCTATGCCAATTTAGCCTTAAAAGAATTCGCCTAGCAGACTCGTTTTAATTTTTTTTTCTTTTGATTGATCGTATTTGTTGTACTGATATTGGATATGGTCTCGATTATGAGTCTCTATTCCTATTCTGAATCAAAAATACTCTAGAGAGTATCTAGACTGTCTGATTCCGCTTGCAATTACTGATTTGAGATGGAGTAACGATTGGATTGCACTCTGATGCTTTTAATCTGCTGAATTGATGGTTCCTGTTCTATAAGCTGGGAATCATATGATTCATGGTCAGATTAATTAATCATTATAACTATTAATATAGTTTGTACAATTTAAAATAAAATAACAATCTACCATTAGGAGGTGTATGAATATATAAATTAATCTTTGGTTCTAGAATATATTGTCAATACTAATTAGTAAAATAACAGAAAATTAATAAAAAGACATTGTGTAATTTAGTTTGATAAGAAACTTATACAAATTCATGTCTTTCAAAAATGACTCAAAATAAGCTATTCTTCCGATTGGGGAAATTCTGATATTGACCATTGTTTTTCGGGGATTTATTTTTTGACTATATAATGTTTGGTGAATTTGTATTCAAGTTGTACATTTTATTGGCTAACAATCTTTAAAGAGTACGAAGAGGTCTCATTTTAGTTTAAATCAATGGATATGTTGGATAATTTGTTTGTCAAAACATTGATTTCGTGTTCAAAGCATATTGAGATATTCCTAAACTTATTTATCTACTCATCTATCTTCTCTTAATATGCTTTAAGCAATTGTGGTAGGATGGGCACATCATCATAACATCTTATGAAGAGTATGTGTAAGTATTTATCGGTTAAATTTTGAAAAATCGAGCATAATTACCTCTGATCCAAATGAGGATCCCTTCTCAGATGTATTGATAAGCATTATCTGAAGCTTTAGATGGTTTAGAGTATTAAAATGAACACTCTTGTAAAAAACTATTGATGTCTCAACTTTTGAAAAATTTATAATTGCAAGAATTTTGTCTCGTAAAAAAAAGTATATGCTAAAGTAGTTATAAAAAACTTTTATATATAATCCCAAAAATCATTTATTCTTTCAAATTCCTCAAAGCTTTTAAACTTCAAATCATCAAAAAATTTATTGATATCCATTTTTTAAAGTCCCATCAACATTGAATATTGGGTAGCCTCCCTTAAATGAATTTAGAGTTTATTATTAACAAACTTAGAAGCAAAGGATATAACCAAGTTTAAATGCTAATAGCCACTGTTTAATTTGAAAATAAAGATGCCTAATTCTTTAGTAGGAATGAATTGATAGTGTTGATTGATTATCAAATAAGTAGTCTGATTGTATTCCACGAGCATTTGCTAAATCAATTAAGAAGGTAGAAAGGTATGATAGAGCTATTCACTAAGAGACCAAATGTCATTCTGCTGAACCAACAAGTTGAGATTGAGAGGCGGTGCTTTCAAACATTCCGTATTCAAAATTCCCTCTAATATTTCGCTCTTTATCAAATAGATACGAATGAAATCCTCCTCCTTCTTCATGAGACAATTGCCGATCATCTTGCTGATGTAGAATTGCCCACTCAGGATATTCCCAAACTACAAAGTGATCTCAATATCAGTGGGAGAATAAGTCAATTTCTGTATCACTATTTCTTTCGATTCATCCCGTCTCACAAAGATTCTAGTCATAATTTCTAAGTGTTTTGCCATCTTCTACACAAGAGAATCAATCAAGATCGAAGGATCATGCTCAATTAATTACGCCTTTTAAAAACTATGTGTTCAAGTAATTATACCTAAACGAAACACCTCCTTCGATTTTGTTCACCTCGTATTTGATCTCAGTCCGCTTGTCTGTCACACTATAGGGAAACTCGCGATAACATATAAGCTCCTTGGGTAAGTCCTTAATCTTGTCCTCCACCGAAGCAAAGCGGTCGTCCCTTATCGATATGATCAACTAATGATTCCAATTATTCAAATTAATTTTCATTAATAATAAAATAATTTCTTTTTATGAATTTCATTTATTTATTCTGTCAAAGCCGACAACTCTTAACACAACTACCGTTGTTCTTATATTAATTTGTTAATTTAATCATCATCAGAATCCATTATCTCCTTCCTCTGTGGTAACACATATTTGTCATACTAATTGACCCACTTCTGCAGTTTCCCCTCTGGTATCTTGTACATAGCAGCCATCCTCTGGATTTCCTCTCTCCCTGGTTCAGGTCCCAATTGATGCAATAATTTGATTCGATCCGAAAATAAAAATTGAGCCTTCGTTTCCATTTTATCTATTTTTAATAGATGACTCCCCAATCTTCTCTCCTTACTTTCATTCTAAAAAAGCATTATAAAATTTTATCAAATATAATATCTATTCATTTAAATATTCTAGAACCCAATTTTAGTATATAGCCCAATATTATATATATAATATAATGTATAATTTTTAGGGTAATCAAAAATTGGAAATAGACAACCTAAAACTAGGTTATCAATTTGAACAGAGACTATATTAAAGAGAATATGACTCAGTGAAAATGATGCTTGCTTAATCAGAAAAGGAAAAACAACAAGCCACACAGAAGTATAATCTGTTAAATTAAAAATATCAAGAAAAAAAAATAATCGATATTTTAGATGAACAATCCTTATAATCTCAAATCAAAAATGATGGAACAAGACTATTCAAAGCAGCTAAGTATGCCATCCTAGGTTTAGAGAGAAAATAAGATGATGTTGAATTACCAAATAAAACCGAAAAGGTCACTGATAAATCCTTAACCGCTGATCCTAAAATTCAAACCTTTCAAGCTTAAGATTCTCAAATTAATGCTCAGTTCTCAGAAGATGAATAATCAAAAATCTATTAATCCAAAGATGATCGCAATTACTCACAAAGTCTTATTAACTTCATGAATGAATTAGATTATGAAAGAGCAATCTATACAACCTAAGAAAGAGTCCCTGATTATGATCAAATACCTTCAAAATAAATTAAATCATAAGGCTAATCTGCTACAGTATCCTTCACACAGAAGAACCAACCAAAACATAAAATTTCCACTTAAAGCAAAATCTAATAACTTGATGATAATGCTTATTTCCACTTCACAGATGATACTAGTCGAACTGAATAAAAGATTAACATTGATCAACAAATAGAAACCCTTTTGGATGATATCTAAGGAATAGTTGCCAGAACTTCAAAACAACCTGAATAAACACTTGTCACTCATAAGTTAAGACTCTAAAATGAAAAGCCTTAGAAAATTAATCCTGTTTAACAAATCCCAAATTTTCATCCTGTTAACTTTGCATTCAATCAAAATAAAGAAGAATAACAATCAACAAAAAGAGTGGCTGATAATTCCAAATAAATTGATAATTTAGATTAATTAATACTTGATCTATGCAATTGATTAAATTTCTACTTGTTAAAATTAAGATATATATTCATATGTATTAAATATAAATACCCTTTTACTGGCAATTTAGTTAAAGGGTAGTTTTGGTTATTAATAATAAATTATTTAATAATATTATTACTCATATATAACATGAGGAATAAATTGAAATGGTGACAGTATTTAATAACATTAAATTGAGTATGACATACATTTAAGAATATTAATAATGTATTTTTTAAAGCAGGTAAATTTAATAAGGATTAAACTTTCTTTATAATATATATTTGAAACAATAATTCAAAAGGAAGGTAATGTGATATGCTGCCAAATATTCTCAAAAAATAGTTTATGAATAATAAATATTTTTGTGAATTTTTAGAAGAAAATAAAGCATAATTATTAAATCCTTTTAAAAGACAAATAATCTTGAGTGGTCTAAAGTTAATAAATTACAAGCTTATTGCAAATATAAAATTAATTAATTCAAATTGAACTACATATTATAATTCTAACTGTTCTTAAATTTATACTTTAATTATAAAATTTCACTTGGAACATTCTTTATTAGTCATTCTTTGTATCTGATAAAATGAAATTGTCAAGTTGTATTAAGGTGAATTGAAGAGATTATTGTTACGCTTGAGTAGTTCCCTAAAGTTATGCTTGTAGAATACTGATAAATGTGTATTGAGAACGTTTATGAGTGTTTAATTAAGTATTTTGATTAATTTTTATAAGAAAAAATGTCAGATGATGAACGTTTGTCTCTCCATTCTTACGATCCAATTTAGGATGGGAATGATGATATCGATGAGTTTTACAAGGAATTAAGTTTGCAATTTTATGGGGAGGAGAAAAAAAAGAAGGTGTCACTTTTGATGTCAGGTTCAACTTAAGTAACAATCATATTTAATGTTGTAGGAGACCAATAAGCCTAGTAGAGACACACTACCTGATGTCAAGAGGGGTTTCTAATTTGTAAAGTAATCCTCGAGTCGACCGGGTAGTCCAAAATGTGGACGTAATCAAGTGCAAAGGAAATCTCCAAATCAAAAGTTGTAGAGTAGTCCCACAACTATAAAGATGATTCAAACAAAGAAACTAATTTAATTGCTTCAGTCCCCTTACAATAAGAAAAATAAGCAATAACAAACTTTTTTGAAGAAATAGATTGACATGATCAAAAAGATTCAGGTATAAGAATTAAAGGAACATTATTATAAGTGAGGTTTTATTAATTCTGTTCTCCATATTTAATATATTGAAGTAATACTCTAAATTCTATATCAAAACATCGTATTTATAATTTTAACATATGGGCAAAGCACATAAAACAAAGAAATTTGCAACAATAAAGCGGATGATTTCCAAAAAGGATCCCAGATGTTAAAAACGACATCTTGAACAGCCAAAGGAAGAGAAAAAGAAGGGAGTTAATGATGTGGAAATAAAAGAATTGTACTTTTAATATGTCATTACATTTTAGACCACAAGAGCCAAGTCACTTATTCTTCAAACATAATCCAGCCCTCGGACCTCCCTATAGGATTTTACTTGATACCAATTTCCTAAACTTCAGCATTTCCAACAAACTAGACATTTTTAAGAATACAATGGATTGTCTTTTAGGAAAATGTATTCCATATATTTCTGATTGCGTTATTGCTGAATTGGAGAAGTTGGGACAAAAGACAAGATTGGCTTTGAGATTGTCCAAGGATCCTCGTTTTGAGAAGTTGACTTGTGATCACAAGGGCACTTATGCTGATGATTGTTTAGTGAATAGAGTGAAACAACATAGATGTTTCATAGTAGCCACTTGTGATAAGGATCTAAAACGCAGAATTCGTAAAATTCCTGGTGTTCCAATTATGTTCATCCAGAATCACAAGTATACAATTGAAAGAATGCCTGAAGCATTTGGTGCTCCAAGATGAATTGCTATTATTTTTATTAATTTATATAAATGGCTGATTTAACAAAAGAGGAGAAGAGAGAAAAAAGCAAATAAATGAAAGACAAGATGAAATATGTAGAGCAATAGGCAAGATTCAGAAAGGCCTAGACCCAATTAAGAGAAAATGGATTGGAAAATACTACAACTTCCACCAAACGTGAAATAATGAGAGCTTTGGAAATTGATATGGATGATCAATAATTAAAGCATTATTAAGGACTACAAAAGAAATTAGTGCGCATGAATTATTATGGATCATTTTTTGGATTGACTGCTGCTGCCATATTGCCTAGAACATTAAGAGTTTATTAGAAACTGGGATTAACATCAAGGTTATTTCTAAAATCTATAGTTTAGAGTTGCTCTTTGTGTTGGTACATTTTTGATCACCTAACAGGGAGTGGCTTTCAAATACTTGTGTGATGTGGATGATTTCGAAGTTGATTTCATTGAAAAGCACAAAAGTTAATTTTTAGAAACATCCTTTGAGAGTTGATTTAATTTAGTTTTATTATCTTTTAATAATTGTATGTAATATTACATCCCAACCAAAGATGTTTTGGGAGCCCTTTCAGATGTATTTTCCAAGTGCAATTACCAATTTGATAGCTCTAAGCGTTCTGATTCATTTGAAAAACTGGCTTCCACTTTTTAGTCTAAAATCGATACCAATAAATTCAAAAGCAATTTGGATAAGTACATTGAAAAGGTCAAATGTATTAAATAAACTTGATTTTAGAAAAAATTTAGTCGCAAGATGAAAATGATGGTTCCTTGTGTCTAACCAGCTAATGTAACGATATATCAAACTAAAATGATTAACAAATGACTGGGTTGTTAAATTCAATTAAATCAAAAGCTCTTCCTGAAACCTTTGATCAATAAATACAAACTGATACTTTGATATCTTTAGAAGCATCTGGAGTTCTAGTGGACAATGGTTGTTAAATAATTGTTGAATAAGTTGAAAATTTGACATAAACAGAATATGTGAAGGTCGATGTCTCAACCAATACTATAAACGAAGAGGAGAGTGTAAAAAGAAAGGAATAAAATTAATTAATATTATCTAATCAAGAAGTCTCTATTCAGATATAGAGTCTTTAAATTAAAATACAATAATCAGATTTTTCATGTCAAGTAGATCAATTGCAGGAAGATTCATAGAATATTGTGTTAAATTAAAGACTTGAAAATAATAGTGATTAACAGTAGTAGAGTTATCATTCATCTGATTTGATTGACAATCTGTAAATAATCCATGATTAAATAAATGAGGAATGTGTAAAATGTCCATGTGGTAAAAGTTTTCTTTTGAGTAAAAAAAAACTAATTGACGTTGAATGCTAATATGATAGATCCCCTAATGTCAAATAATCGATAAGAATGAATAATTTGGATTTGGAATTAGAGGAGAAGTTTAAGCATATAAGGATTAGAAGCAGATGCATGAGCCAAACCAATTAGGTTAATGATAAGATGCAAATTAATGATGAAGATCAAATCACATTTTTAGAAAATGGTAACTATTTTCCTTTATAATTTAATAGAATTATAATTAAAAAGCGAACTTTTAGAAACTAAAAATTAAGTTATTTTAAAATTGCACTCTCAGATTGAAGATTTGCACAAATTAATAATTGATCAAAAGGATAGTGCCAGAAATCTCAACAATTCGGATTCAGATTTCTCTAATGAAAGTGATAATGGTAAATATGAAAAATTGCAACTATAAATCTAAACTGGTGCTGATATCCAGGGTCACCTAACTAAGCAGATGTTATAATATAGTGAAGAGACCAGGAATCTTGAGCAATAAATAAGAGATCTTAGAGATCAGAATTAAGAACTTAAGGAAGAACTTGATAAATTGACTATTTAGATAACTAAATTAAAGGATTAGCAGGCAGAGTAAGAAGAAAATAAAGCCAAAGAAATAGATATCATTAATGAAGATTACTAAGATAAGTTATCTAAACAAAATATGATCATTGATGACTTACAATAATAAATTAGTAGTATCTCAGGTAGTCCTATGGGATTAAATCAATTGTCTATGCCTTAAACTATGAAATACATTTCCTAATAATAATACTAAACAGTTGGCTCAGACTCATAATAATCAAAAGGATCGAATTCTAAGACTAAAGAGGAAAAGCAATAATTTATGAGAAACTTTAAAAAAATGACGAGCATGACAGCTGGATTGATGTCGAATAAATAGGACTATACTACTTTGTAAGTCTTGGGTAAAATGGATTAGTATAAGAGCTAATAAAAATTAGAATCCTTTAATAAACTTAATTGATTGTTAATATATGTATTATTTCAAATTTAAATAAATAAACAGTAAATTAATTTTATTTAATAGCTCATTTAGAAGAGCACCATTGTTCATATCATTCAAATGGAATTTCTCTATCAACAGTAAATGCCATAAAGACTTGAATGCAATGGTGTATGGATTTATTTAATCTACATATTATCTCTGCGAAAACATAGTGTTTTGAATCTTGGTTGAAATTTTTAATGAAAAAATAAATACAAAAATTTTGACTCATATTTGTCTTAATTCCTCACTTTTAAGTCTAAATGATCGATCCGATTAAGCTTTCCTTCTTTGAAAAATGGGATTCTTAACAATTTAAAATAGTTGATTTTCTATCCTCCTTTGTTCCTTCAAATGAATCTTCTAGTTTACAGAGTATTATAGATTTTCCTTTGTACTTTTCATGTTTGCACAACCCATTTAATTAACTATAAAAATGATAATAACTAATTAAATCCAATCTAATATGAATTAGATCGATTGTATCATTTTATTTCTGCCTTTTAATTAAATATTCATCAATATTAATAATTTTTCGAGATTAAATGCAGAAAATGACAAATTATATTTTAAGTCATAGTTTGAAATGATGTTTAATTAATTAATTTTAAATTAGAAACTTTATGTACTTATCGAATGCATCCTCCTCTAGTGGGAAATTTTAGAGTACTAAACAACAGCAACAGGAATCCATTAAGGTCAAAGAATAACAGGATTAAACTATTAATTCTGAAGGGGATCTGGAATCTGAATTTAATCAAGATGAAGCATTTTAGAGATAGCAACACTTTCAGAAGAACTAGAAATTCGAAGCATCTGAATAGGAGGTCGTATCTATTGAAGTGAAAAAGGAAATGGTTTAGGTAGAGCAGTTGAATACTGAAATGCAAGAGGAGAAACCTTTAACTTTGAATTTCGTGAATATGCCATCTAATCAGAGGAATAATCTTCAGACTTATAAATCATCAAATAGGAAGCTTGTTCCGATAAATCAGCATAGTTTAAGTTAATCAATGATATCAAATATGACTGTCAATAACAAAGGAGCAGGGTTTCGTAAAATAAATGCGTTCTATTATGATAGAATTGGAGATCAATTGAGTTTGATATTCATGGAGAACAAGAATATAATCAAGTTTCTAGCAAGAGAGACAGTAATTCCTCTTCTGATTGCATTTGTGGTGGAAGTGTTGATTTTGGTGGTGTAAAATGAGATTGGGGAATTCTGCTTTATTGATGGAATTGATTGTTCTAGTTATTGGGTTAGATTATGGTCATTTGTCAAATAATAGATTGTAAGATTATCATTAATAATAAACAGCTTTTTAAATTAGGGATTGTATTTTGCAAAGGTCATATATTGTACAAATTGGTATTAGGAAATAAGTTAATACAGGTCAAGAATGGGAGACCTTTGATGGAATACTTTGTATTAATCTTAATGGCAGTATTGACAGATTTTATAATGATATTTTGGGTTGGATTCAATGAAGATTGGCTGTTTATAGTTTATATCTATATAATTGGATTTGTTGTGTTTTTCAATACGTTTAGAATGAAGACATGGCCAAGTTAGCTTTTAAAAGGCTTAAGCTATTTCTTGTATGATATCACAATAATTGGACTGTTGTTGATTTGTTTTAAACTACTGCCTTCAATAAAAGAGTCGTTGAGAGATCACAATCCTGTGGCTTGGAATGAATATTATATGTTCATATATGCCTTTTTGGATTTAGGAATGGAGATCATAATGGATTTAACGTTGTCCTTAACCAAATTCAGTGAATTATATATTTACTAAGGTTAATTGTTGATAATAGGTACAAGGATTGGAACATTGATTTAAGGAGACATGGCTAGATTTGATTTTTGGTTTTGCTTGTTCTTCTTGATAATGTTTAGGATCAATAACATATCAATAGTGTTTACTGTATTCTTTAGACGATTAATTTATTATGCAAGTCCGAATAGTTTGAAACCATATGTATCTATGGAAGAGACAAATCTAACTAGGAAGGGTAAGAATGGAGCATGTTGGGAACATTTATTTTGGATCATCTATTTCTATATGTTCATAATCTCAGGAAGAACCTTCACCAACTGGGTTTTTGACAAATCCTATATTTCGAATGGGAAATTCGAGACAAACATATGGGATGGATATGAGAAATCAAATTATATGCCCATTATTGTATGGGCATTTCTGTTGATACCCGAATATGTTGGATATAGATTAAATAAATCTAAGAATTATGATAATATAAAATTGTTGGGTGGCAACAAATTGAAGTTTTATGAGAACCTATTCATAAGAATATTTGGAGTATATTTATTCAACTTTGCATTGATGAGTAATTTAATTTGACATTGACATAATATATTCTAAATTTATTCACAATTTCTCCATTGTAACTAATAATCGACTTCTTTTATCAACCATTTTCTATTCTCGAAAATCAACTAATTCAAATCCCTCCTCCTTCTCTACTTTCTTTTCCATCCCTTTAAATAATGGATACAGATAAACAAGTCTTCCTCCTTTTCTTAATACTCTTCTGGCTACTTCAAACATCCTTCTATAGATTGCTGTTCGATTAGCTTATAAATCCTGCTCATTTCCATCCTATTAGATTGATGCTCTTATGCCATAAGGAGGATCGCAAATTATAGCATCAAAGAATTCATCTACTCTTGGATTGAAAGTAGGTAAATGAACATCAGTCTGTATCAAATTAGGAGGAGGGAGGTTGTATTGTTGAAAGTTCAAATTTATGTAGGGTTTAACTTATTTATAGTTTGGATCTTTGAGGTAGGTGCTTTTCTAATTGATATATCCTATGCAATGTCCTTTCATTAACTAAGGATAAACAAATATATCTTACATACCCATCAATTTCAGAGCCAAAACAAATGGCTCCAAAATGGGAACAGGCTACTAAAGAACTGCCTGTTCCTGCAAAAGGATCGAATACAAAATCATTCTCTTTCACCTAGGCTTGATTGGCCATCAAAAATGCCAAATCATGAGCCAGAGAAACTGGACCCAGATAAATTCGATTAGGCAATTCGTAGATTCTTGCAAAGTTCTTCTCTCTTCTCTTCTTCTTCTTTGACAAGGTATAACCAGCAATGTATTTCTGATCTTTGGTGATCATTAAATAATAGAGAATGTCTGGTTCAGTTAAATTAATAGTATTTTGACAATTCAATCCCTTCTCTCCAAAAACTTACTCCATTAATTCAACTCGTTTCTCCTAGGTAATTTTGAAAAAGGATGTGATGATATCGCATTTACATGAGAGATTGGGATTTTCAATGTATTGCATAGCCTAAAGTAGTACATTCTTATTTAAATCCTCTATTGTATTGGCTCTACTGATGGTATATAGTATGTCATGAATCATAAGGGATCTACTCAAAACCTTCGGAATTAAATCCAGATCCTTCAAATACACGTCTACGAAAGGGTAGTTGGGTAGAGTTTGAGATGTAATTTCATATTTCTTTGGGAATTAATTTTCTGGGAAATACTATTTGAACAATTCCTGATATGGCAATCCAAAGAGTTCGAATAGTTGAATTGCTTCCTAGATTCCAAACTCTCCCATCTCGATTGACTGATTTATAACTAATGTGACAATGTGTTCTTATTCTTGAATCATAAATTAAATATCAATATTAATTATACTATTAACCAATGACTAAGTTATTAAATTTTATATCAATCAATGTTCTAATACACCTTCTCTCCAAATTCCCTCAATTTATTATCCATCTTGAGTCATGAATACGCCTTTGCCCTCGATCATGCCATCATTGAATTACCCTTCATAGCGTTCTCCATTGGTTAGATACAAAGCACCATTTCCTTACATTTTACCCTAATAGAACTCTCCTTCGTAACTTAACCAACCATTCTCAATGATACTCAGATCTCTATAATCGAAAGGACCATTGATTTCTTCTGCAGAATAGTTAATCAGTTTTCCTTGCCCATGGTATTGGTTGTCTTGCCAATAGCCACTATATACTTCATTGTCATTTTAATCATTCAAAACCCCAAATCCTTCTCTTGTTGCTGGTTCATATCCTTGTCCTCTATAAATATACCCATCTTCGTATTGTAAGGCCAAATCTTGGAGTTACTGTTATTCCTCTTATTTTGGTTATGGTTTATTGTACTTCTGAACCAAATCCCTTGTTCTATCAATTGCATCTTGGAACTTCTTTTCCAGATCATCATCCTATTAGGATAGGATTGGAGGTTGAGAGTATTGAGGTTTGTGTTAATATTGTGGAGCTGCTTAATAATTCGACTTTGATTATGGGGTTTGTTTCGATTATCTCGATTAAACCTATGGAGTAACTGGCTGTTGTTGATGAAAGGATTGTGAATATGGCTAGTATTATGGTTGATACGGAATGGATGATCTAACAAAGGGTTATTGTT
The DNA here is from genome assembly GCA_905182995.1 of Paramecium octaurelia. Taxonomy (NCBI): domain Eukaryota; phylum Ciliophora; class Oligohymenophorea; order Peniculida; family Parameciidae; genus Paramecium; species Paramecium octaurelia. The sequence continues at coordinate 130,359 of CAJJDP010000166.1, read as the reverse complement.
AATAGGAAGTATTCAGAGCCAGTTATTAGGTTGGAGGTATGATGGTTCTTGTTATGTAGGATTGATGGATGGAATTACCACTTCGAGGAGGAATTATTGGTTAAGTATGATACACTCTTGTTGTCGAAATTGGCTATTATTTCATAGATTTTATGATAGTACTGGTTGTTATATTTGGAAATTTGGTGGCTTAATAATCACTTTGACAGGTGGCTGGTAATATCTATTATCATATGATCGAATATAGACAGGTTGGGGAGGTGTAAGGTAGAAGTGATTATTATACATAAAAATAAATTTTATTGCAAATAATTACTATTATCAAAAATAGACTATTCAATCTAGTCTCTTGAAGATATACATATATCCATTGTTTAAAGAAGGTTCCACTATCTTGGCAACCTTAGAATCATTGTACAGAATCCATCCTCCATTCTTTTTAATGTAAGACACGTAATGTCCACTTTGAACAGATCTTCCTAAATGAACTATACATGCTAAGAGTTATAAACCAAAGAAGTTACCAAACAATTCATATTTTGAAGTTTGATTATCAAATTGATCCTACTTCTGTTACTATTGCTTCGCTTGTGCCTGATTCATTTCAGCTTCTAAGTCGTGATTAAATAGATAATCCATGGCTCTTTTCAAATTATTATCCTTTTTTTTGACCTATATACAATATAAATACTGTCTTAGATAAAGCGAATCTGGCTTAGTCATGATTGAATCCCATTATAACTATTTATTCTATAAATGCTTCATTTATTTTTTCATTCTAATCTAATAGTTCATCTTAAGTTAGGTCGCCTAATGATTCCATAATAAAAATCATAGCAGCTTCAATATCATTCTTCTATTTTATGAGTGCTCTTTTGCATCTATTCTCACCAAATCCCATTCCCATTAAAATTTGCAAGTTATCTTCTGTGTATTCCTATTCAGTTTACTCTTTTATTGCATCTTTGTCTTAGAGCACAGGTTCTTTGAAATCACCAAAGTCATAGATCTCCTTAATCTTTATTGATGCTTTCAATTTCTTAGGAACCCAATTCTCTTAGATAAATCTGTTTACAGGTACAAAGAGATATTTAGGGAAAGTCTTAAAGTATTCTTTTTTGATAAATAATTAAAGTGACTAACATTGAGGACAGAAGATGTCTACACGTTCTCCTTCTTTCAGTAGTTCCAGACATCTTTCAAATGTTGTATCATACTCAGGCAGATCTTTCAATGAGAATGGTTTAATTTCTTATGGATTCGTTGATTTCATTCTCTCCTCATATTTCTATTTCTGTTGTGTGCGATAAAGATCAATTTAATCTTAAGTAGGTAATTCAACAGGTAACTTAAATTCTTAATTTTTAACTAAATTAACTTTATGTCCTCCACAATTCACACATTCTAGAATGGTAGTCTAATCAAATGAGAAGATCGAAGATAATTATGGTAATTAAAATTGTTTTTCTGTTTTCTGAAAGAATGAATTTAATAATTGCCAATATTCCTATGCATCTTATTAATGATTAAAGAGGAAATTTTAATTTCCTTTTGCTACTAACTGCTTGAAATCGTATAGTTTGATTCCATCCTAATAGAAATTTCCTAAGGCTCCTTGTAAACCCTTTGATACTTTCTTTATTGAGAAATCACCACTATTAAGACCATGATTGACCTTACATATTTGACATAATACACAATTGTACGGCATACTTGTGCAATTGAATTAATGTTCTAAAGAGTAGAGTTATTTAAATTCAGGTATACTAAAAAATACTTAGATAACTGAATTCATATAACATGTATTTCCGATATTGTCAATTCCTGTGTATTCAGGTCCAAAAATAGGATCTAACACTGTGCCCTCTTCTATCAATTTGCTCAATTGAATTACTAAATTGGCATCCAAAGTTAATTCAGCCATAGTTTTCTCAGTTTTCACTTATTTTTCTATTTCAATCCCGTAAGTAGCAAGATGTTCTTTGAGAAGGTTATCTACCACCTCATCATCACATTTGTAGCAAAATACATCTGCTTAACCATCTGATGTAATAGTTCCCAATTTGACAACCACATGATGTTAAAGTTCATCAGAATGATCTACTGCATGATTATTTCCTCCTGATCCATCAAAAATCTTTCTACCACAACCAACATGTCCACACTCTAAACATAACCATAAATTGTTAGACATACGACATCGTCTACATTTCTATAGATTTTTTACAGTTAACGGCCTCTATTATATTGTTATAGTATGCTCACATGGTTATATTTTGTATTCATTGATTGGTAATCGCTATAAAGTAGTATTAGCTTATTTAATAATAGATTAAACTAACGCATCCAACCAAGGAGAATTCAATAGTTTTTGACATTTCAAACATATCACACTTGTTTCAGTCTCTAACTATGGAATATCTTCTTTAAGTTATTTAGTAATTTCATCCAAACTCTATTTTTGCTATTCAATCTCATATAATCTGATGTTCAAAACAATGTAATGATTATGCTAATAACTGTGTTGAGGACTGTGTATTTCAATACAAGCTCCATTAAAACATTTCAAACACACCTATATGCCATTGTCACTCTTTGCTTCTACAAAACAACGAGTGCATTAATTCTTGTGTATCATTTATCCCTCGATTTACCATGTGATGTGTTATTCATTGATGTGTTCGCATGTACTAGTCATTCCTATTTTAATTAAATAATTAATTAGTCATTGTCATTGGGATTAATAAATAACTTTATTTGAACTTAAAATAAATATAATTAAATTGAATGAATAATTTTAAATTTGATTTTAATGTCTTTCGAAAGAATGAGACAGAGCTTCAAATCATTCCTGGGCTTAAATGCTAGTCCATAAATTGATTAATCATCTTAGGTATCCATTCCTCAGGAACTTAAATCTTCAAACTCATAATGCATCATCAAAAACAAATTTGTTCAAATTGAAAAAAAGCAAGAACGCCTCAATCCCTATAAGAAATCCCTTATCCGCTTAAACGAATATTATAAAACCATAGTAAAAGGGACTGACTTCTCTAAATGTCCAACCATCCAATATTAAATTAATGAAGATGAAGTAATTTTGCATTCTATCATCTTTTAAGAAACCTGCAATCGATCACAAAATATGCAACCCAAGATGGAGGAGAGACGATTAATCTCAAGATTGCTCCTCTTACAGATGGAGTTCCATAAATGATTTCCCTAATCCCACTATTTATAAAATTTCATCCAAACCAACTAAAAATTTAGTTTATGATCCCTAAATGCTCTCCTAATCAAGGGAAAAGCAAGCATCAATCAACTTTCAAAAAAAATAGTTTCTCTCCTACTTGGATGATAAACCTATTAGTGTAATTAATGACAACCCCCTAATGGAAGAGAAAAAAAAGAAGTCATCTTAAATCTCAATTCGAAGAGCTGAGAGTTTCCTCTTCGACGATCAAGAAGAACCCATTTTTCAAAAAGGAAGATAGGCTGTCTAAAAACAAGAAAACTCTACAAAACCAAATGATGAGGACAACCAGAGTGCTTCTGAATCAATAGTAATCAAAAAATAGCCATTATCTAAATTTTGTCAAATTAAAAAATAAGAATTTGAATTTAATCCTAAAATTGAAACACCCATTTAAATATTAAACAAAGAAGAACAATAAAAAACACAAATTCAACAACAAGAAAATGTAATTAAACCTCCTGATGAATAAATACAACAATAACAAACACCTATTTCATAGAAGTAAGAACAACCTTTAGAAGTTAAACAAGAACCCGTTCTTCAATAGAAAATAGATCCACTACCACAACCAATACCGTAACAATCTGTGATTGAAGTTAATCCCTTCACTTCCAATATTGAAAGTCCTCTGTTTAGTGCACCTTGGTTAACAAATCAACCACCTATTCAACCTTAAAATTAATCGACATTTAATCTATTTCAATCACAACCAATTTAAAATCAATATCAGGCCCCATTCATTCCATAATAACCATAATAGGCTGTCTTCCCATTCCAAAATTAGACATAACCATAGCCAAATGTGTTTACTAATGAAAACTTTTTCTCTTAGTAAATTTAACCATCCTCAAGTCCTTTTATGAATAACTAAATGAGTTAGAATGTTTTCAATCAAACCAACTCATTCTAAACTCAATCACCATTTACCTAAAATCAACCCTTTCAATAAAGTTAATCGTATTCTAACGATTTATTTGGATTGAATCAATCAAAAACTATGAGTAACAACAACGCTTTCTTATTTTAAACTAACTCTTTGGGCGGAGGCTCGTTTTCAGCCGATGATCAAAATAAACCACGCACCATTGATCTATTTTCAGCTCAACCTGCTCAGAATTCATAAACATCAATGATGACTAGTCAAGCACCTGTTAATTTGTTTGCTCTAGATCAAAATAGTCAAGCATAACCACAAATAAATAAAGAATCTGATAGATATAAAAACAAATTTAAATAAAATACTGTTAAATATAATACTGCTGCATAAAGAATGGAATGAATAATTAAATATTTTTCATATAGGATAAAATAATTGCTTTGAGAACATAAAACTACTCAGAGTAGACTATATAAGTATTACAAATTGAGTTTAATTAATTAAATTTGATTTTTTTCCTAATCCACACATTCTATCTTCTTTTATATTTTCTCAATCTGTTAAATTGCCTTCAACACATCATTTGCTAATAGAAATCTTCAATATAAATTATCTGACATAACTTACCGATGTACTCAACAATTCTTTCACTTTTGCAACTTAATTCTTTTGAATTGTTATAAATAACTTGATAGATTTAGGATTGAGCAACTTATCTTTTAATAACTGTCCATATAATATGAGGTTACCATTTACTTTTTGTTCTCCATTAGTTATATTTATTAATAATGGAAAAACAATACAAAATAATCTAGCAACAGAAATTAGGACATTATTGTTAATGACCCTAATAATGTATCTTGAAATCATACTTATTTAATAATTAAATATAATGTAAAACAAGTAAATTTATTCTAAGAACAAAATGAGATAAATTCTAAGAAAATAATGATCAACTGAATACAATCAAAAGTTAACTAAAGAATTAAATATCAGTTTAAAAATCAACAAATTATTACTCATTGTTAAGAAGAGAATTGCTGGTGAAAATTTAGTAATAATTTTAATAATATAAATATATTTAATTCAGGAAGGTAACTTATTACTTGTAACAGCCTTTACTGTAGCCTTGATTTCAGCTTTTACTTCTGCAATTACTTCAGCTTTTATTTCAGCTTTTAATTCCCCATGCTTACATAATATGCTAAAAATTAATTTTATTTTAGGATAAAGTTGCTTTGCAAATACTATTCCAAGGCACATTATCAAAAAATTCATTTGAATAAAGCCTAAAGTCACTTTGCTATCATACTAAATAGAGAACAAACTAAAATCAAAATATAAGAATAAGCTTAAACTAAATACTGTTAAAACTCCTTCAATTGTTAATAGTATAATCCTATCGAATTTGGAACATATTTTATATTAGTAAATTAAATAAAATTGGCTTACATTGCTGAAAGAAATCAATAGCCATTGCAAAATTTATTAACTTTAGAATTTTATCAATACGATGTGGAAAAACATCGTTCTGGAAATATCTAAAGCAATGAATTTTACTTACTAATTTCCTTTATTATTTTAATCCTTAGGATTACTACAAATACTAAAGGACTTTAATAACAAGCAAATACACATCAAAAATATTGAAGTTGCAAAAATAGTAGTTAAAATACTTCTCAAATTGTCAATTCGATTATAATAAAGTTATAAAATAACTTTAAAAATCAAATCCCATGAGTTAACATAAATGGGTTGTAGTATTTTATGATAATTTTATAGATATCTTAATTTCGTTAATTAATTGACGTGATTTTAGAAATTAAGTAATAAATTAATTATTGCCATTAAAACCTTTGATTCTATGGTTGTTTGATATTCAAGACTTTTCATGTATTTGCCTAATTTAAAGAACAAAACAAAGAGACTTCTGGCAAAATACAGTAGTGGTACCAATGCTACAATTTAAATGAATTGAGGTAAAAAATTAGTAAAAAGATCAGCCTCTACATTATATTATTAAAATTTTCCACTTAGATTAACCTATTTTTCTTTTCTTGTTATTATATTTAAATAATCATCAAATTGAAAATATTATATATAAGATGTTATAGATAGCAACTCCTATGCTTAAAAATAAATTTAGAGATTTTCAGGATAATCTACATTAATAAATCGTAAGAATGATTAATATTATAACAGATTCAGTGTCTCAATAACAAAGGAACTTTAACTAGAAATTAAAGAAACTCCACATATGGTTATTGCTCCAATCATAAAGGCTTTGTTGGATGATGAAGCCAAATTAGATATCTATTTTGATGATTCAGACATTATTTTTGGTAGCTATAGAGTAATTGACTCACTAGGATTAAGAATTGATTAATTATTTGAGTTAACAAAGTCTTGATTCAACTCAACTAAGAGAACAGGATTTTTTGAAAGCTGTTAAAATATTTCAATCTCAACCTAATACTAAGCATATTAAAGATCGAACGAAATATCTTAAATTGGATTTATAGTAATGTTATAATACTAGGAATCTAAATCTTAGAGGGAAATATTAAATAGTGTTTGGTCTTTTAAAATATTATCCTGAATTTTTACTTCTTAGTCAAATGTAATATCAACATATTATAGAGCATATAATTATTTAATGTAAGTCAGTTACATGATGGCTTTTTTAGAATATACACATTAATCTCCTCGGCATATTTTATTTTCTTTCCATAAACTCTATTCTAATTTTGTACTATCAGTACTTGTACCATTATTTTAATTTTCTATTATTATGTTAGGATCGAGATCGTCATCTTTAGGCTCTTCTATAATGCTAGAATTAAGATTATCATTTGATTTATCTAACAAGCATTGATAATTATTTAATTAATAATCTGTTTTGCATTTAATGCATACTCTATCTAAACATTCCTCACAATCTTTTGAGCATTAAAATTTGCATTCATAACATCCATCATCAGGTAGATTATTGAAATCTTCACAATCTTCATTACCTGCCACAATTTCGTCTCCACAGAATGGTAAACAATCATTACTATCATTATCATAATACAATCCAATTAAACCTTCACATTACTTAATCTCTTCACACTTACTTTTTAATAGTATTAGAGGAAGTTCACATAACATGCATTTTCCCAATTAGCAATCCAAACACTCATCTTGACATTTATATTAACACTAAACACAACCATCATATCCTAATTCATTGCCAATATCACAAGCTTCATCATTCGCTAATATACTATCACCACAAACAGAAGTACATTAATTATTCAAATTATTCAAATAAAATCCTACTAAGCATTGATAACAAACACCATAAACGCAAGACATACAATATTGAGGACATTAGAAGCTACAATTTAAACAAGTATCTATTTCTTATTCACTTCCAAAATCGCAATCTTCCTCCTATGCTATTATGCCATCTCCACATAATGAAACACAAGAATAATTTTCATCCAAATAATAGCCTCTTTAACAATTGAGACAATTGTTTTCATTACAAGACTCACAGTAATCAAAACATTAACTGCAATATAACTCTGGAGATAATCTAAGATGATATTGGCAAAAACTTAATGGTGCTGCTTTTAACTTGCAATTTTACTCACCTTTTTCAAAGTAGGCATAACCTTTACACTAAACACAACTATCCTCAATTTAGATATTACAGTTTTCAATTATTATAGGATTCTATTATATTGATTTAACACAATGCCATTTATTCGAAGATAGTTAATATCCATCTTTGCATTGTTAACAAATACCAAATTAACACGAGAGGCAATTCAAATCACAAGTAAATTTACAAGATTAGCAATTTTGATAAGTTTCCAATGAAGTTACTATATCACATTGTTCATTATATTTTTAAACACCATCTCCACATATTGAGTAACACTTAGATTGTATTAATTGATAACCTTCTTAGCAGTAATTACAGATTCCTTTAAGACAATAAAGGCATGAATCCTAGCAACTAAATTTACAGAAATGACATCCATCTCCAATAATTAAATTACCATCATCACATTCTTCATCTTAGGTTACTATTTCATCTCCACAGATTGAATAACATAAATAATCAATACGTGTGTAACCAGTTTAGCATGCTAGACAGCCAAGCCCAGAATTATCACACGTTAGACAAGAATTTTGACATTTGGCTAAGCAATTTTAACAACCTTTGTATGGGAGTATAAATGTTAGCTCACATTATTCAAATTCTACAATCTGCAAATCCCCACAAATCGGTATGCATATTTTTTGACTCGAAAGAGTGTATCCAACAGCACATGCTTCACATTTATAATCAATGCAATTAGTGCAAATAGATGAGTTTTAACACTAAAATTCACAGGTACTACTGCAACCATCATAATTAATAGTATTTCCATCATCGCATTACTCTGTAAAAAACCCAGAAGGATCAATTGCGACTATGCCATCTCCGCATATATTTTTACAATAGTAAGAATAAGGAACTAAGCCAGACAAATTACAATTTAAGCATGTGTTAGTTGAATAATCACAAGAAGAACAACCAAGTCTACAGAAATACATACAATCTTTGCAACCATCTGTATCAGAAGAGTTTCCGTCATCACATTATTCACTTCCAACTAATATCATATCTCCACAAATTTGTTTGCATTACCAAGGAGTTACTGTAGTATCAACTTGCCAACCACCAGTTGCACACTCAAAACATTATCCTTATATGCACTTTGTACATTAAGGTTAACATTAATATTTACAATTAAAACATCCATCATATTCAGTAATATTTCCATCTTCACATTCTTCGATTCCTGATATAATTCCATCTCCACAAATATCAGGACAAGGCAGGGTTGTAGATTAATTACAAGTTAAACAATGAGCTTGACATTGATATTAACAATTATAACATAAATCATTAAGGTTTGTATTATTATCTTCGCATTATTCATATCCTTTTATTAATGAATCTCCACAAATGGGTTGACATTACCCTGATACTAATTAAAATCCAGAATCGCAAGAACTACAATTAATAGTTTGCCATATATATTGATTGTTTTAGCAAAGTTTATAACATTAACTTAGAGATGTCTATTCTGCAACAGGGCAATCTATAATATGATTATTAAATATACTTGTACAAATATTATTTAATTCATAATAACCAGGTGAACATACACATTCTAATCCTTTTAATATTCTATGTAAAGTAGGATTGCATGTTAAACAGCCATTATATGTGGATCCAAAACATGTTTCGCATGATGAATGGCAAGAAGAACAACTATTTGTTGCATCTTAATAAGAAAATCCCGCTTGACATCTACAAATAGATCCTACTTGTTCAATATTAACAATATTATTGCAAGTTAAGCACTCAGAAGATGTTGGCCCAGTACAAGTTTTACAAAATGAATGACATTTCTAACATTAAGGATTATATGAAATATGATAATACCCATCAATGCAATTGCATTAACCATTTGATAATTTTCTATTATTAGAAATTAAACATTCTATACATTCAGTAGGAGTTACACATTAATTGCATTCAATTGGACAATCAAAACATTGATTTGAATCTTCATATTGATTCATTCTGCAAATGCATCCTAATTTAGATTAGGTATAAGTCGGTTTGCATGTTTAACAATCTAATTTAGATGTACATGTTAAACAGGATTATGGACATTCTAAGCATCTTACAGATTCTTTATCATGATATTGGTTAATCAAACAGTCTGCTTAAGAAAATTTAACGATATTAGAATCATAAGTGCTGTTCCATTAAGTGCATGTAGATTAATCTGAACATTATAAACAATAAGGTTAGCAATTATGAACGGCAATATAATAATTATAGACTCCACAAAATGCATCTATTGGTTCATTATTTGGTCCAAAGCATTCCCAAGTGATTGTTAATGTACTTGCATTATGATTGAGTTTTTCATATACTTTGTCGTATTTTGCATCATAATAAGTTGAATAAAAAATTGCAGTTGATTTAATAACTGGTACATTATTCTCAATTGTATATATAAATTGTCCATCTTAAGGGAAATATGGCCCATATAAAATATAAAATGCTATTGTGACACTATGATGAGGAGATGGAATTGTAAAAACCCTTTAGAATTTTGCTTATGCCCATACATAAGGTCCTCCAAAGAGTCTTTAATATTTATAAAATGAAAAATAGATATCCGATCCTTTCAAAAAGTTTTATCCAATTTGAGAAATTAAAGTATACTTTGAATATTATTCAGGGTCACCAGCAGCATTTATATTTTCCTTAATCAAATATGAGGAGTCTAATTATTATTTATGTAATACAAGGTGTTTCGTCATCGTAATCATAACAATAAGAGCCAGCCAGTCTTTAATAAGGATTTTAGCAACTAGATGTACAACTACCATCGCGATAAAAATAGTATCCACTTTAACAAGTTATACATTTAAACGATACTTCACACAATTAGCACAAATTAGAACAATATCCTGACGTTACTTAGACTCCATACATTCCCCATCCTGCTGTGTCAACACTAAGTTAGATAAATTAATAATTACGTGTAATTTCCTACAACTGAAAATACAAATGAGTATTTAGGAATGTCAACATATGTAATAATTTAATACAAATTACTCGAGGAATACGAAAGGTATGATCCAGAGCCAGTAATTTGAGATATTTTGACTCTATGGGTTTGAATTCCAGAAGCATTCCTATAAATAGATCCATAATAAGTATTATTAATCTTAAACTATATTCCACAATTAAGTGGAATTTCATTATAAGTCATGATTGTAATTACCAGCCCAACCAAATAAGTCTAATAAGAATATTTAGGTAAACCATCCATATATCTATTGATACCAGAATTAAACCTAAATACTCCATATACATATTAATAATTTAAAGTATAATTTGTCTCTAGATGCTGTGGGTCATATATAATTTACCATCTCAAAGCCTGTATCTAATTGCTCGAATAAGCAGATTCTATTGTAGAAACTAAGACATATTAAATAAAATTATACTTGGATATTGTTAACAAAATCCATTTTTTAAAAATGGAGAATCAATTTAACAAATGTTATAGCATCCTTAGTACTTCCAATAGAACTAATTTAATCCACAAGGTGGACAAATGTTATTTGTCGGTACTCCATAATAGCAACTTGAACATTGATTATAATTAGGACCTGTGCACAACTTACACGATGGATAGCATTGTATTTTGGAGAAATACAAGTTTCTAAATGATACTTGTCCAGAATTTGTATTATAGGATTTAATTTAAAAATTTTCTTGAATGGTTGTTCCTGTAACAGTATATGTAAAATTCACAGTTTTAACTTCATAAGAATAACTATCACAAAATCCCCCTGTTAATGGATAAGTGGATGGGGAAGTATAGGTATATATGTAAGAAAATGATCCAAACTTAAATTCAATATTTGAAGAGGGCCATGTACTCTGAAAATATAAATCCATAGATATCCAATTCTCACCTTACAAACTAAAAGAATTAAAATATTCAGCACTTAAATATAGATTATTTAAAGTAATATAGCTTGTTTAAGGGGTCGTACAACTGATAAAATTTGCTGTTGTTTAGCTTGAAGGCAATAAAAATCCTCCGGATTTGTAAGGTGCCAATCCCCCCGAGTTTTGAGTAAATTCCTAATCAAAATATAAAAAACAGACAAAGGCTGTCCATTGTGATTTTACATATACAAACTATGAAAATATGATAGTAAGAATTTAAATAAACATAAATAAATATAAAAAATGAGTAAAGAATTAATTAAATTTATAATTCAAATAAATAGAACTTGCTAATCTAATAATTAAAAAATTGTTGATAATCCTGAATATTTTCGATGGCAAAGCAATAAAGACATATAAGATCGAAAAATTATTAGATTCTACCAGTATCATAAAATACTAAAATATATTGTTGTAAAATTAAGTAAAGTTCTAAAAGGATTAGACAATAAACTATTTTCTTCATTTATATTGAATAATCAATGATCAATAAATGATAATATTGCACTAGAGAGTCTATACTCACAAACATTTTTTATGTGAGTTGCATTCTCGCACAACCGAATTGAGGACTCACTGTTTCCCAAATTTAGCATTTCTGCAAATGAAGGCCATTCTTACACTTTTCCCCTCTACAAGGCTATTGTTGATCAGTTAGTAGCCGTGTTTAAAATACTTCATCTTTTAAGTAAGATCTGGCATTCTTTATAGCCTTTATGATTGAGTTGATAATTACAATCAACAACCAATCTGACAATCTTCGTAATTGAAAAATAAACTAAATTATATTGATGTAAAATAGGATACCTTAAAAATGTCATAAATCAAAATTTAAGATTTTTTGAACAGAAATGACTTAAAATTGAGGAAATTCATATTTGTTTAGAATTATCCTCTTTATGTTTGATAATGGAATTTTCTATAAATATTTTAATAAATTAAATTTAATGAGTTTCTAAAGTCAATAGTTAACTAAATTACAGAATTTTCATGTTTGACCCAAATCATCTAAGGATCATTCTATTTCTTTGATGGATAGCAAAATCACTCTCATACTAACTCTATATATTGAGTAAAAAATAAACATAATTTAAAGATAATTGGATAATAGTTTGTCCAATAGAGGATATCAAAATAGAAAATGGCAATTTGCAGCCTTGATTAAAATTAATCAATTCTTTATATGTTTTCATCTTATCAATTGTAAAATAAACAGGTATAAAGACTAGATCAAATAAGAGAAGACAAAATCCAGGAATATTGCCTAAAATCAAATAGCGAAAAGAACAAATCATGGATTATATTATACTATATAATACGATATATATAAAAACCTTAAATTTTGTAACAAAAGAAGGTCTTACTACTCTCAATAATATAACGTCATAAGAAGTGCTATGATTTTTAAAGTGAAAGAATTGGTAATTGAGACTTAAAGTTCATTTGAGATATCATTAATTTATTGTTTTCATCATTAATCCAACAATTTTAATTGTTTAATAACATTTCGGATAATCCACCATTTATATTTATTTACATATATATATCAATCGATTTCATCAAGTTGAGTTGATTATCCAAAATTTCCTATTGTATTAATCTCCACTTATTCACTTCCATGTTCACTAGCTCCATCTACACTCTTTTAATCTCCATCTATACTTCTGTGTTCACTTTGTCCATCAGCAATTCTTGAAGTATTTTCAGATTGATTATCTGATTGCTTATCAGAGTGTTTCTCTGATTAGTGTTCTGAATGTTAAGCGGATTATTGAGCAGATGATCTAACATCACTAGCATTTGATTAAGTATTATAAGTTGATAGATGTGAAGGTTCTTCGTTATCTGATCCATTATCTACTTATTATTATTCTTCTTATTGTTATTGTTGTTATTATTCTTGCTATTATTATTATTCTTCTCTATATCTACGAATCATGTCTTTAAAATTTTGATGTTGTCTCATATGTTCTTCCTCTTGCTCCTTCTTATACTTCTGTCTTTCCTCTCTCTCCATATCTAGGCCTCCTTTTGCAAAGGCCTCAGCAAATCCTAAATTTGTTATTACTGTAGATCTTACTTCTTTCATCATCAAAGACAGGCCTGTCATCCAAATACTTTAAGGTCTTAATTCTACTGATGAGGGTTTTTCGATAATGTTGGATTTACTTTCCGGCTGTATTGTTCTAGAAATACAGGACTGCTAATTGAGGTATTTTTAAAAATATTTCGTCTAAAACATTTGGGTCATCTATTTTATTATCTGATACATCCAACACTGATAAATTCGGTAAGCAAAGTAATCCTTCCAAATCACTAAGTCCATTCAACCCAATCCTATTTCTTTTTATTTGAAGAGTCTGCAATTTTTAGCATTATTCCAACCTATAAAAAATATAAAACTGCTATTCATACCCCTCAATCTTGCTTATCATATTGTCACTGAGATTTAGATTAATTAACTCTGTTAGCATGTGCAAGTTTTCCATTTTTCTAATAATGTTCTCCTATAAATATAAGCATTTCAGAGAAGTCAAACTATCCAGTCCTACGATAATTTAATCAACATACCTTCAATGTTTTGGAGACCATTTCCCTCCAAGTAAATGACTTTTAATCCTGTGAACTCTTCAAGATTCTCAATCTTTTCAAAGCCTTTGTAATGCAAGTAAAGACAATCATTTAGCTCTGGAGTGGTGTAATAGAGTTTGAATTCTTTTCTTAAAAGCTTTTTCAAGTATTCCTTGGTAATTCTTCTCTCCTCCTGTTACATTATTTAATAATAATAATATTTATATGGTTATTGTGTGGCTTTAACAAAATTAATAAATACTGAAACGACGAAAACCGAGTGAATACTCATATAATTGAAAATTAGTTTATTATTAATAAAATTAGTTCATATTTATAGATCAGGCATTTGATTTTGAAATATAAGAAATTAAATTATTTTCTTATAAATGGGCGACAAGAAAATCAAAATAGATGAGTACAAGGAGATTCGTTTAGGAGGATTTCAAGCAAGATCGCACAATTGGTGGGAGGAAGCCAATCCTGAAGAATCTGAGGAGGAGGAACAATAGGGTCAAGAATGGAGGTATTTGGAACATCATGGAGTTTTGTTTCCTCCATTTTATAAGAGACACAATGTGGGTTTGATTTACAATGGGAAATTGATAACCCTCACTGAGGAGTAGGAAGAACTTTGCACATATTGGGCATAATCGATTGGATCTCCATATGAGAATAAGGAAATTTACAGGAAGAATTTTGAATCGCTTATGCAGACAAAATTTGAAGGGTTTTAATTGGATAAGGCTGATTTCACAAAGATAAAGGAATATTTGGAATAGCAAAGATTATTGAGATTGAATAAATCTGATGAATAAAAAAAGCAGGAGAAATTAGAAAGAGATCAAAGGGAATTGTTTTATGGGTATGCTTTGGTGGATGGTTGTTTGGAAAGAGTCGGCAATTACACACTGGAATAGCCCACTTTATTCAAGGGACGTGGAGAACATCCTAAGGCTGGATTGCTGAAAGCCAGGATATTTCCAGAAGAATTAACAGTGAATCTAAGTACATAGGCTCCAGTGCCATAATGTAAATTGCCTGGTCATTCTTGGGGCAAGATAGTGCATAGAAATGATGTTACTTGGCTGTTTTCTTATGTGGATTCCAGTATCAGAAAAGACAATCATAAGTATGTTCAATTTGCTGCCACTTCAAGATTTAAGTAGATGAACGATAAGAGGAAGTATGAGAAGGCAAGGAGGTTGAAGAATTGCATTGATCAAATTAGAGAGAATTACACAAAGAAACTACAATCGGATTCAATTAAAGAAAGATAATTAGGAACGGCAACCTATTTGATAGATAAATTGGCATTGAGAGTTGGAAATGAGAAGGATGAAGACGAAGCAGACACAGTTGGTTGTTGCAGTCTAAGAGTAGAACATATCAAATTAAAGGAGGATGATGTAGTAGCCTTTGATTTCTTGGGTAAAGACTCCATGAGATACAATAATGAGGTTAAATTAGCACATTAGATTTGGAAGAATCTCAAGTTGTTCATCAAAGGAAAACAACCAGAAGACAACTTGTTTAGTGATATAAGTGTGGATGATTTGAATGATTTCTTGAAAAAGTAAATGGAAGGACTAACGGCTAAGGTCTTTAGAACTTATAATGCAAGTTTTACACTCCAATAACAACTAGATTTAGGTGGCACATTAGATGGCCATTCTGTTTAATAAAAGGTATAGTTTTCTTATATATATCAAGGTTGATTTCTATGATAATGCCAATAAGCAGGTAGCTATTTTATGTAATCATCAAAAAACTATATCTAAATAATTTGAATTAACTAAAAAGAAAATCAATACAAAATTAGAATGCATGAAAACATACATCCAAGAATTGGAATAGCATTATAAGAAGAAGAATCCTAATGAATATGAGGAAGAAGTTTAATTAGAGGAAGGATCTCAGAAGAAGAACAGTATCTTTATCAAGAAGTTCCCAGGACAACATGATAAGATCAAATAAACGATATAGAAGACCCAGGAGAAATATTAGAAGGAGTTGAAAGGGTTGGAGAAGAAGGAAGAAAATAAGGAAATAGCTTTGGGAACATCCAAAACCAATTACAACGATCCTAGAATCAGTGTTGCCTTTTGTAAGGTGCATGATGTGCCTATAGAAAGAGTGTTTTCAAAAACTCTAAGAAATAAATTCATTTGGGCTATGGCTACAGATTCTAATTGGAAATTTTGATTATGATATAACAGTCCCATTTAGTATTATGCGCATAGTTTATAATTTTAAATAATTATACTCCATTATATATGAATATGAGATATATATTGGAATAAATAAAAATAAATGATAAATTTATCTGACAGAGAGAAGGAGTTGATTGATGAAATATGTGCTAAAAATGCTAAGTCAAATAAAAAGAGTAATCCATAATAGGGGAGTCAAAAATTAGTCAGTCAATCAAGTACCAAGATTTTAGTGTCTAGATTGGAACGTAAATTGAATGAAGTATTTCATAATGCAAATATAGACACTAAAAGAAGTCGATGAATAAAATAGTGGTCAAATTAATTTCTAACAACTAGGACGATTATTTACATTGTTAGACATATTCCAAGCTATCTCGTACAATCAAGATTATCAGTTAGAGGCACAAGGTCTTAACAATCCTATGCAAAAGTAACACCAAATCTATAAGGTAGACAATAAGAAGTAGATTTGCATGAGAAAGCATTTGCAATTATTTCTAACGATGGAGAGCAGGCTGACATACAAGCAGCCTTTTGTCTATTTAGAATCATCTTGGATCCCAATTAATTGGAACCATCTAAATGCGCTATTTTAATCAAAGAATATTTAGAGAAGATTTCTGACAAAGAATTCGATTATGAAGCAATCTCAAGATTTTGCTCTGAATTCTAAGCTTATCAAAAGACTCGCTTATCAGGAGCTAAAATAGGCTATTTGAAAGCATCTCTTGCCTCAAATCTCATTGAAACCTATGAAAAGACTTTGACATTCAAGCCAGCAATCAATCCTATAAGTGAAGCATTGCAATAATAATCAGGCAAGAAGGAAAACCAAGAATCATCATCCCAATTTTCATCAGGACTTGCTGAAAGTAGAGTCAATGAACTATATAAAAAAAAGGAATAATCCAATCAAAAGATTGAATTTCTAAAATAGGAAAAACTTCTTAAGGATATGCAGGAGTGCACATTTAAACCATAAATTATCTCAAAAAAAGAGTTACCGAATGTTATCGACAGGTTGTATTAAGTGAAGAATAGATAGGAAATAGAAGAGAGAGCTAAATTGGCTGAACAAGAGAAGGAAGAGTCAGAATATAGCAAATGTTCTTTCCATCCTCAAATTAATTACTCTATGCCTGAATCACAATAGAATGGAGTAGGTGGCTATTGGGAAGCCATAGAGCGAATCAGAAGGGCTAATGACTAAAAACATTTGAAAGATCTGAAATTGAGTCATAAACCCAGTGGAGAGAACTATGAGAAAGTAAAGAATCAACCATTCTCACCTCCAGAAATGCTGTAGAGAAGATAATTCAAAAAAGAATTGCCAATCCTCTATATTGATATTAAATTGGGTCCTAGAAAGGTGGGTAGGTTAGCCTTGAGGAAGAATGACGACGTTGAAGAAGTAGTTTAATCATTCTGTAAGGTTTGGGGAGTTGGGCCATAAGATTATGAATTATTAGTCAATCAAGTTAAGGAAAATCTTCAGAAGTAATTATTTATTATATCTTTCTAGTGTCATTCAAGAAACAGATGAGTCATAAATTTGACTATGAATATGTATACTTATTTAAATTAATATATATATCAGATTGAATTTTTCACAATATTGCATTTTAACTTGATTGTAACTAAGGACCCCAAAATCCAAAGTAAAAGGCTGTATTAGGTTGGTTCCTAACTTCATCGGCTTATGGTTGATTTTAAAGTTATATTTCTTCATTTTAAATAGGTTCTTATTGGTTGTTATTTTATTCTAAATACTGATTTGATTAATTCTGATTCTATTATATGGAAGGAACTTGATCCTCATTTACTTCTTATGGTTATTAAATCTCTTATGTTTATTAGGGATCCTATTGTTATTGTTATTGATTTGGTTAGACATAAGGGTTGTTTACTTGATTCTATGGTAGACTTTATTGAAAATATGGATTGGGCGGTTGATTATTATACTATTATGGTTATTGCATTCTAGGTTGAGTGAAATTTGGTTGAGTTTATTGTTAATACCCAGGATGATAACTAACAGGTGTACCAAATTAAGGTATATTCTGGAAGTTCTACTGCGGTATTTGTTAAAATTATTGATTTCCTTAAGGATTCTACTAATATTATTGATAGCGTTAAGGAGGCTGCTAATACTGTAATTTTATAAGTGTTTAATAGTATTGTTACTGTGGTGTCCTATTATTGGGCTAACCTATTGGAGAAACCTAAGATTGATTTTACGGAATGGTCCAAGTTGGGTTTCCATAAGATTATTATAGCAACTGTGGTTATTGTACAAAGATAATGCTTGGATCATTAGGATCTACAAAGGCTTAACTCTAGGTTCTTGCAAAGTTTTCCATCATACGAGCATCAGGGACTCGTTATCCAGAACTTCGAGATTTTCTGATTTATATTAACACAGAAAAAAGTATCCTTAGAAACTTATCACATCCTAATGTGTTAAATCATTCCTACCTCCTGCTTTGAATCGTAATTTAAAATGAGTTCTTCCTGGTAGTAGACTATATAAGGGAGCCACATCCCCTTCTAAAAAATTACTACCAAGTATTGGTTGCCGAAACTTCTCAGCACTCAAATAAGCCAAAGGGATATCAAAAGACTTAAAAGAATCTCTTTAGAAGTTGTCATTCACAAAAACCATTCTACATGTTGTGATATAGACCTAAATTTAAGCAATTATCTACTTTTCCTGAAGCTTTAAACTTGCCCATAGGTTCAATCTTAAATTATCCTTCCATTTCTTTCCTATACAATATAAAGAACTCTTGATCCACTCTTAATGGAACCCCAGTCTAAGTTATTGGTGGATTTAAAGCCATATATTTGATTATTGATTATTATTATATATATTTAAATAATTTCTTTTCCATTTAAAATTAATAATTATAGTGAATTATTTTTAAATTAATTGAAATCGAATAATTATTCAAACCATTATATTTTAACCCAAAAAATTAATAAATACACTAGAATTTTAAAGTAATTTATATATATATATATTAAGATATTAATTGATAGACATTAGACTTTGATATTGTTTTATATAATATATTTATTATTGTACTAAGCATCAACGATTTGTTTTAGCTACCTTTTCAAGTTCATCTCTCTTCTTAATGGTGTATGACTTTTATCCATCTTCATTGGCTGCTGCAATCAGCTCATCAGCAAGGGCTTCTGCAATAGTCTTCATTTTCTTGAAAACTGAATCTCTTACACCCTTTGCTAGATTATGGACTGCCTAATTGAAGCATATTTGGCATAATTACTTCATTGACTCTTCTGATTGGAGCAACATCAACAGCTTATTATTTAGCTACACCACCTGTGCCCACTTTTGTGAAGTCTTCTCTGGCTCCACCTCTTTGCACGGCCAATGACAAGACGGCAAGTGGATTCTTACCAGTCAACAAGTGAACAATCTCAAATGCATGTCTGATGATGGCCACAGCCTTTACTTTTTTACCTGTATTACGTCCATGGAACATAAGTGCACCAGCCAATCTTTCAACAATAGGGCATTATGCTTTTCTAAACTTCTTTCGTTGATATCTATTTTAGAATTGAAAGAGATACCTTCCAGCAGTGTGGGGAACAAAGACTCTGGATTTTGAGGTTTAGACTGCAATGTAGTCTTTGAAACATTAGTCTGTCACTTGAACTTCATCGTAATCCCATTTGCCAAATAATTTAGGTTGATTAGCAAATTTCACAGTCGCTACTTATTCTTCTGCCATTTTAAAAATAAGGATTTATTTTTAATTTAAAATTCCTTATACTACAGACATCCTACAACATGAAAGATAAAACATATATAAATATAATTCAATAATACTGTCAAGCAGGTAATTGAGCCAATTATTTAAGTCTATCTTGTAAATTTTTGACTGATTGCTACAATTCATCAATCTCCAGATTTTACTTTTTGTCTAGATCATCATTTTGTCTCATAGAATCCTACATAGAAGCAGCCGTTTTCTACGACTCTTCCAATCTAGCTTCAATGTTCTTGATTTCATTGTTAATCTTAAGATTTGAATCCTCTAAGTCCCCTTCTAATTTTGAATTTTTTTAATCAATCATCTTGAGTTCCTCTTGTAATTATTGAAAATTAGTATTGATAGCATCTACTCGTTCTCCAATAGTTATTGTCTTATCATTCACAGATTCAACACTTTAGGTGAGTATCTAAAAAGTATTTTGGATCTTCTTCTGTTAATCATCTAATAATTCGATATTCTTATCTATGTCTTACTATTTGATCATAATAGTCTCATTCTCTTTTTTGAGTATGTCAATATCAGTTTGAGTTTCATCCAATAGACTTTTGTGCTGAGTCTGGATTTCATTCAGATCTTTAATATTAATAGTTATTTATTGAACATCTTATCTAGTGTTTTCAACAGTTTAATTTACTTCTTTGATTTGATTCTAATGGTCTTCCTTAATCAATTGTTATTGCTGTCTAAATTAAATGGAATGAATAGTTACTTCAACTCCTGAATACTTTCAGCCATCAACTTTAAACCCTTCATTTGAGTTTATTAATAGGATTCATTTTAATCAAGAATAAGTTTAGTTTTTTCAACTATCACTAATTGATTTTCTTCAATAACTTCTCTAAATATCCTAAATTTATTAGTGCAATCCTCATCTAATTTATTAACCTTATCCTCTAAAAATTGAACAGTGGCATTCACAGCCTCTAAAATTTGATTTTTTTCAATAGATATTCTTTCCAATAAGTGAGACTATTGATCCTCTATCACAGTCTAAAAGTCCTACCTAATCATATCAATATTCTATTCAATGATCGTCTACCGAGAATTCAGATCTTATTTCAACCCTTCAAAGGCTGTTATATGCTATTTAAAGGATTCACCAAATTTAGAAAATATCACCTTCACTTTTTCATATTTCTAAGCAGATGTCTTAATTGCCTATTAATATAATAAAATTAACTTTTTACTTTATTTATTTCATCATCAATATACAACGATAGTCTTTCAGCTTTTTCTGCTTAGTCTTTCTCTAATTATTTAACCTATGTTTGCAATGCCCTGTTCGCCATTTCTATCTAATCTTTTAAACTATTCAAATCAGAAACTATATCAGTTGCAATGGCAGACGTAAGATTCTTCAATTCAGTATCAGTTGACAATCTTGTTTGCACTTCAATTCTTATCATATCTGTAATCTTCTCAGTAATGTTAGCTTAATGTGTTTTAAATAATTCATTTTCCGATTTGATATTCTCCTATATTTTTAATAAATCGCCTCTTAATTAAACCTCATGTGAATATCTTTGGGCTTCTTCATTTTAAATATTTACTAGAATTTAATTCACTTATGTCTCAATAATAGTTTACAATGAACGAATAGCTTCATCCTTCTTTTATGAATCAATTCGTTGAAATTATTCTAATGATCCCAATTTCTATATAACTTCCTCCCTCTCGTATTACAATCTCTCCATATTAATCTAATCCTTCAAACTCCATGCTTATTTCATCTCTTCCATAGTTTTGACCCTCTACTCATGTTCCATAACAATTCTATTGATGACTTCGGTTACTCTAGTGTCTAATCTTTAAGTGTAATCTTATTAAATTAGTTGTAACATTCCCTTGAATTCCTCCTATATTCTCTAATTCGCCATGTCAACCCTGTTGATCTGTTCATGATCTTTTAATTAATCTTTCTAATCCATTTATAATCTAATCATACCCCTAATGCTAATAAATTGGCCTCCAAAGCCATAACTCTCTTCTCTATTCTTTCATTAGTCTCATTAATGAAATTCATACCAGAATCTCCTCTCTATGCCACTTAAATCAATGCTTTTTCTCCATTGTATATCTTGCTCTCCATTCCATTAATTCTCTATTCAAAATGCTGATGAGAAGTCGAAAGTGATTCCTATAGTTTTTCTTACAACTCTCCCAATCTCACCATCTCCATAAACAAGGCTTTGGTCTTTTCTCTTTCTTTTTAGAGTTGCGAACTCTCTTCAGTTATCTTTTCCTACAACATTCCTCTCATCTACAGAACCTCGTTTGTATCTTTATTTTAAGTGTTCTTCAAGAAGTACAACAACTCCTTAAGATTTTACTCCTAGATAGCCACTTTAGAACCCAATTCACTCTTTTGCCTATCTTAGGCTATAATTTTGGTTTCCAGGGAATACATCTTATTCTACAAGTCCTCAAACATTTGGTTTGGCTATTATCAGTTTAGAATTAATACATCTCCCATTTAACCTCTTGTCCTAACTTCTCTTTCCAATTCAACTAACATTTTAGAATTCCGCTTAACTTCTTAAGTAAGTTACTTTTCCAGCATTTACACTTACTCTTACAACTGAGCAATCCTATCCATCTAGAATATATTTTATTCCTAATTCTCAACAGGCACTGAAGTATTTGCAAAGTTTCTCCTTGATTCTGCTGTTCTTGTAGGTTCATTCTTGACTTCTTAGGACCGGCGATAATCTGGTGCTTGGAATCTAGATTCCCCTGTAATTGGATTTATGGCTTAACGACCTGCCTTTAAAGTCAATATGATAATCTTACTTAACTTAAACTCATTTAGAATATTTAGTATATAATTAATATAATATTTTAAGATAACTAATAAAAGTTATATTGAATAGCTTATTATTAATATGATTAAAATAAATTCATACATTCAAGCATCTTCATCATCCAAATCATGATATTACCCATCATCATCAGCCAATCCTTCATCTATGTCCTCTTTAATTTATTCGTCATCATCATCATCATTTTTCTTCTAAGGCTTCTTTTGTTCCATTTTCTGTATTACTTACTTTTTGTTTTTCTTCAATACATCTTTAAAGTTTTCTGGTAAGTCTGTCTTACACCTTCCATACTCATACTCAACCTCCACCTGTTCATTTGTTTCCAATAGAATCAGCACTCCTCTCCCATGGAAAGTATCATCTTTGAAATTTCCAACATATTATACCTTACCATTACTATATGTATATTTTCCATCCAATGAAGCTAATTTTTATTAAAATAAATACATCTTTATCCATTTTAAAATTATCCCTGATATTCACTTCCATCCTCATAAATCAATACTCCTTATTTTGCCTTATCATTTTCAAAATCTCCTTCAAAAGTTAAATCTCCAAAATATAACTTTCCTGTAATTCTTTTGAAATCCTCAATTAAACCCTGGTAAAAATGATTAGGACCATATGTGAGAACTCCTTACATTGGGGTATTTTTGGCAAATGTGCCATCAAAATTAGATTTGTTTCTATAAAATTCCCTGCCCTCAACCTTTTCACCCAATTTTAATTCTCCCTCAAAATTAATAGCTTGTCTCTTCCTTTACAAATTCTTCTAACTAGTCAACACATAAATGATTTCACCCATACCATTAGGAATATACTTCTATTGATCAAATTCTCCTATGTAAATGTATTTATTCAACTCTACAATAATTTTGTCGTGTCTCTCAAACAAATTCAATAGAATATATGAGACAGCCTTCTATGTCTTCATTTCGATGGTTCCATCCTTATCTAATTGACCATCCTCAAAGGTTCCGTAATGCCATTAATCTTCAAACTTTCCTTAGCCATAACCGTGAGGTATGATCTTATTATCCTCTAATCTACCAAATCCAACATATTCTTAGTTGACATCTAAGGCTTATTGAAAGAATGGGTATTCAACCTTCAATGGATTATCAGGATAGCAAACCAACAATTAGAAAATAGATCTCTTTTACTGATCCAAAGACAATATTTAAGATAAGATCGGCAAAACTAATTTATAGTCTCCTTCAAATGGCTTTTCCACTTTGGATAAAGAAGGCAACTATTTTTTTAAAGAATCTTTTAATTTATCGAATTTGAGTTAATCTTCTTTAGATCTGTCAGTTTTCTGATTTTCTCTAAGTACTTTCAATACTGATTGCAATATATTGTCTTTGAGTTGGCCATCCTCGAAAAAGAAATCTGCCGAATTGATCTTAGTGATAGCACATAAGACAACCAAGCCAGCTTAAAAGGAATAGGTATAAATTAAATTTGCAAGGGATTTATCCTTAAAAAAGCTGTCGGTACTTGGTGTGTAAGGTCTATGGAATTTAGAACCTTTGTAAGATATGCCCATATTGGAAATGACGAATTTTTACCCATCTACAAATACATTTTAAGGGGCGAGATCCAGAAACTCAAATGTTGATCGAGCTAAAAAATAATGAGGATGTTGTCTTACCTGTGATGAGCAGATTCTTACAAAATGTGGTCAGCAATTCTAGAGCCTATTCTGGACCTAATTGATCTTCTTGATCCAATCTCTTCTTCAATGCGTTCAATCGGTATAAAACATACAAATCAGATTGCTTATCATTTAATTCTTTTTCTGCTATCATCACTATTCTGGTGGTGTATTCATTGACGCATTCCAACATGGCTTTCTGCAATTGCAAGACCTTGGTTCTGAATGTATCATAACCCAAGTTCTCATAAATTTGGAGTATATATTTCTATCCTTCCTTCGAATGAGACATAAGGTAACTTATTGAGGGTATTCCCGTATAAAAGTCTCTCCCTTTTCCTATCACACTTTCTTAGGTGTAATTCTTATTTATGTAACTGGCATCAACTACTATTGAATTGTATTGTTATAACATTTAATTAAAAATAATATCAATCCCTAAGCAAGATTACATCAGGATAATATTCTAAGATTAACATAATAAGGAATGATAAATTCAATTAATTTAGAACAAATAAATATCAAGCTTTATTGACTAATTCAGGATGCTTGAGTTTTATATGCTAGTTTAACGAACCTTCGCTTCTAACCATATTGTCATTATTACCCATATTTCTTACCACATCTCGACAATGGGCATTCAAAATTACGTTAAATTTCACTGGCTAGACTTCTCAATCTTTTTTTCCTTTCCTCAAACGACTAGTTGTTTCCATCTTTCTAATTATAGTATGTTATATGTCTACTTCTAATTGTTCCAGTTTTTAAAGTATTTCAGTTTTCTCTTTAAGAAGTTCCTTAATCTAAATAAATTCTTAGTACATATCCTTACTTTTTTTCTTAAATTGATATTGCAAAGATATTACTAGATATATTCCCCTTAATAGTCACCCATCAATTTAAATTTAATTCTTTTAATATTAATCATTTTGCAAATCATAAAATATAAAACATCAAAGCAATTTCTTTTTTCAAAATCATCCCCATTTACCAAATCCAGCAAAACCCCACTGTTCCTCCCTTAAGTCATATCAATTCAAATTAAAATTCGCACAAAATCCACATAATTCTACTCTAGGCGTAAATACCATTCTAGAATTAGACCCAACTCTATTAAACAAGATAATCGACAACCTGTAAATGTCGATAATTCTCAGATGATAAAATAACACCCATAATCTAGTCTTTTCTATACAGATAAACAAAGTAATCCTGTTTCACTTTTTTCGAACATATCATCATCTTATTATACTCTAGCCAATATATCTAATTTTTAGGTATAATGCACTGCACTCATGAAGACAAAGTTAATTCCAACATGCTAGCAAATTATTAGAAGCTTTTTCATTGCATTTGATTATCAACATATTAACTACAACATTATGAAACTCCTATTATAATTAATTATTTAATATGGTATCTAAGCACTTTTAAAAATATCCAGTGACAAGCAATTTTCACTGAATTTTGCATGATTTTACAAGAGAAGTATTAAACCAACTCATTATTAACAGGTGATAAGAGATTAACCAGATGAGATTATAAAATATGGTGTAGAATATTTTGAATCTATATAAGAAGGAAAACCATTTAACTTCCAAAGCAAATCCAATATTGCTAAGGGCTAGGCAATTGAAAAGAAACACTAACTGCAAAACCAAAAGATTACATAGAACAAAGCAAGAAAGTTGTTGATATATCCAATCTATGATAAGTCGTTGAAAGTAAGTCCTCAGCACCTGGAGTAATTATCAGTCAGATAACCTTCAGTAGATTACTTTAATGAACTATTTTAAAAGGTCGAATAGGATATCGATCAATTTGAATCAAGTAAAAGTGAAACTTCAAATGCATTCTTCTTACCTTAATAAATATCATAATCTAAATAAGGATGCCAAAACTTGGAGAAGATAATCAAAATATAAGTT
This sequence comes from Paramecium octaurelia, assembly GCA_905182995.1. Taxonomy (NCBI): domain Eukaryota; phylum Ciliophora; class Oligohymenophorea; order Peniculida; family Parameciidae; genus Paramecium; species Paramecium octaurelia. The sequence goes on along the minus strand of CAJJDP010000166.1, from coordinate 103,647 downwards.
AGTACCAAAGGGATATTGGACAGGACCTAATTAAAACAATAACAGTAGGAAAATAAACTATGATGTAAGGAGAAGAAGAAGAAATAAATTTGTAAGTCTTATAAAAGTCTAATGAAGATGGCAGAGAGTAGGATAACCTACAAGGACAGGATATCGAATGATAACTAATGGCAAATATGAAATTTAGTTTTAATTATTATTATTTTATTAATATTTTAATAAATTCATTTTCGATGACAAAATTATTAATAGCAAAGAATAAGTGAATTGATAAAATAGAAGGAGAAAACTCATTAAGTTATCCATAAACCATGTATTTTATTTCTACTGGATGTTGGAAGTAAAAAAATTGAAGTAATCAAAAGTGACAGATCAAACTTAACAGTATTTATAATACAATTCTAGAAGTTAATACTTCCCTCAACTGGAGCAAGAAATCAATTATTATGACTTTATATATCAAATAATTTTAGATCATTTTGAATTTTAGCCTAAATGAGTTGGATTATTTGAAATTGGAACATAAAAATCTGTGAAATTGACATATATCATAAATCTTATAATCTATTTCATAACCTTAAATCAAAGCATAGGTGATTACAAGACTATATATCCAAAATGAATTTTAATAAACATTGCTAGTATGACTAAATGATGAGATATAGATATCGATTAATTTTCTAATTTTTTAAAAAAGAATAAATTAAAAATTAAGATTCTCATTCAATGTTTAATAGAATATTAGAATAGGATGATCAAGAATTGAGAGTAGGGGTACAAAACTCATTTTTATATTTTATTAGAATAGTAATATGAAATGGATATGGGAGCACTATTAAATAAGGTTGTACATGTGTCAAACTATCGTGCAACAAGATTAAGTTAATATTGATGTTATTTACATATATTAAATTAATTATTTATGTAAATACAAAATAAAATTGGAGAAGGATTGTTCGGTCAAATTCACAAATGCCTAACAGAAGAAGGAGACACTTGTGCCATTAAAATTTATAAGGAAGGATGCCCTAAAAAATTAAGGGAAAAGGAGATTAAAATTCTCCAATCGATCAGTCACACAAATATTCAGAAAATTGTGAAGGCAGATTGTGAATACAAATGGTTTATCACAGAACTCATGAATTAGGATCTCTATTCAGTTATCACGAAACGTGGCACACTGTAATAGAGCACCATTAAATAAATTCTATTGTAACTAAGTAATGGATTATCTTACTTACACTAACTGGGCTATGTGCATAGAGACATCAAGTTAGAGAATGTAATGTTGAGTAAAGAACCTAATCTAAGAATTATTGACTTTGGTCTATCTGTCTATATTGACTCCAATAAGCTCTATCCAAGACATTGCGGAACTCCCACCTACATGGCGCCTGAGTTAAATTTGGAAGACAAACTAATTATCGGAGAGATTCTGAAGAAATCTGATGTCTTTGCACTTGGTGTCTTAATTTTCATACTTTGCTATGGCTGTCCGCCCTTCACCATTTCAAAGCCAACCGAATGTAAATTTTGGCAGACTATAGAATAAAAAAAATGGTAAGCCTTCTGGAACTACTTTGACAAAAAAGTCATTAGATCAGATCAACATTTCAAGGATTTGATCCAAAATATGTTGGATCCTGATCACAAGTCAAGATTCACCATAGAACAAGTCAAGCAGCATGAATGGATGAATGATGAAGGAAATTTAAATGAACTATTATGAAAATTAACTAATTATTGCAATTCTTAATTACCATTATTTTATGAGTTCTACTTATCTCATAAAAGGTTACAAGTACAGGTTGTGAGAGTATTTCATCAAAAGAGAGATAGAATCCATTCTTCTTCATCAATTGAATCTCAAGAGATCTATAAATATCTTCAAGAATCTGTTAAAATTGATAGAAAAGTATGCCATCAAATTTGATAATGCAAAGAAAGAGTTCATATGATTGTTACAACTAGTGAAGCCATAATCTAACTATGTTTAAATTTATAGGGAGTTTTACATTTCTCAATTAATTTGATTATAAATAGAAAATGAATAATAAAAAACACATTAAGATTTAGGAAATCACTTCGACAAGAGTTAAAACTAGTTAGCCCTCATAAAATAGATATATTGAAACTTAAAACTATAATATTCCATCCTAACCTATGAAAGAGAATAAAACAATTAAATTTTTAGATTCATCTGGATAACAAGGTTAGCCTGAATTAAATTTCAAAACTATGATGTAAGAAAAATTAAGTAAATATCGAGAAAACATAAAGAAATTTGAGATTACGTATGACATTAAACGCTATGATTACAAATAGAATTAGATAGAGCAAGATAATCATCAATTTCCATAATTAGTTACTCTATCATTGAATAATTTTCTCCAACAATGCGATGGGTTAATATAATAAAATTACGATGAAATACTAGAATCTAATAAACTTATTATGAAACTAAGTTTTGATAAAATTGAGATTTATGATAAGAATGGAAACTTAAAGGAAACCAAAAAATCTTTCCCTTTTTCAAGTAAGAATCAACCCAAAGACCTTAAGTACAATGCTATTTTTGGATAAAAGGATTATCTGCTTTTAAAATCAACAGGATTGTGGGTTACTAGCAATATTGTAGATTCCTATGCCAACTATTTAAGGCTTGTTGATGAGGATGAATATTTTAGTTTGACAGTGGAAAATCGTAAGAAATATAAGAGAACATACATTTTTTGCTCTGATTACATAACAAATTGTTCAATAAACACTGAATTTAATAAAGAGAAATGTTTAACTTTATTTTATGAATAACTTAGTAATTTTGAGTCAATTTAGTATTAATTTTGGCAGATTTATCAGAATATAATTTTTGTGGTTAACCTAAATTTTCATTGGTTTTGTGTTAAATTGGATTTGGAAAATTTTGTAATGGAAATTTATGATTCTCTTTATTCGAATACAACAAAATATGAAAGACTCTAATTCTTATTTTAAACAATATTTAGTGAGGTGATGTTTAAAAAACCTAAATTTAAGATCAAAATAGTGATGGAATTTCCTAAGCAAAGCGATTCTTATTCATGTGGTTATTTCTCTTGTATAGCCCTTAACTATTTAAATCGCAAGTAATTTAATTTGGACCAGTATGTGGAAGAAGAATAAAGATAGACATTTATTAGTAAGGCAGAGATGAAATAAAAATTAAGAGACTTATTGATTGAAGATCTAAATAGTTGATTATAATGAATTTTAAATATCAATATTTTGATGGTTTATTCACAAAATGAATGGTTCCAATTAAGTTTATACATAGTTTCAGGGTTAAATCATAAGAGGAGTAAACTAAAATATTCCTTTTTTTAATTGATAATTAAAATATTTCATATTTGCGCAAAAAATAATTGAGTTCAGGAAATGCCACCTAAGAAACATGCAAGTAACAACTAAAACATCAAAGCTCTCTTAATTAATGGAAATAAGAAGGAGAGGAAAGAGATGAAGGAAAAATAAAAATAATTTATTAAATGTCCTTTAATAGGATCGGTGGGTTTTCAATTAAGAAGAGTGTTATAGAAATATAGAAATTAGATAATGAAGGAGTTTAATTTTGGCTAATTAGTTTAATAGTTAGGAAAAATCAAGTATATGGATTCAATTGGAGATATGTTAAGTTCAATATTGTATCTGAATGTAACTAAAATGTCTGATATTTGGAGTGATATTTATACTCCTGATCACATAGATGATGTAATTTGATATCTAATTTAGTTGATTAGTTAAGAAAATACTTAATTTCTTAAACATTGGCTCAGGAATTCCTTTTCAATTCTGGCCTAGGATCAAGTAGATTAATCAGAGTCATGGTATTCATAATCGAATTCAATGAACAATTAAAATTGGAATTATCAGATGTTAAATATCTACGGGGCTAGTGGAAAGATGAGCACATTATTGGCTATAACAAGAGCATATAAAATTGATGTTCTCTTGACTTACAATTACACTGAGAAGAGAGTATTCGAAGAGATGTTTGCAAGTCAACACATCAAATTTACTCAGGAATTAGAAAACACTGAATTTGGCAACAAAAAGAAGATTATTATTCACAGAGGCACTCTTCCAAAATTCATCAATTCCAGAATGTTATAGATTCAGAGAGTGCCCTTTATATGGATTACAGGTATCGAGTCTTCATAATCGCAGACTGTTAGTAGAATCACGAACTATTCGATAACTTTGAACTGGTGCAATATTCTCATAATGAAATAGTCAAATACATTTATTTAGTATTGATAATCGAGCAAAATTACAAAGGGTAATTGGATAGAATCAATAATGAGTTAAAAAGTAAAGTGATCTATGAAAACATCAAAGAATAAGGAGAGTTCTTTGTGAATTTTACAATGCAAAAACCATCTCTAAGGATTCAGGATTTAGAGATGAATTTAGATTACTATGATATTTTCATACTTACTTTATTTATGAAGGGCAACATGAGAAACACACTGAATTGGTTGCAATTTCATAAAGAGGATGAGAATGTTCAATCATTAATAGCAGAATTAAAGTTGTCTAATGCTTAATTGCCATACATGCTAAAAAATCAATTGCCGTTATTTCGAACTGTTGAAAATATTTCTTAATTAAGCCAAAAAGCATGGTCATGGTATGATGAACAATGTGTAAATTTAATAAATGACATGGTTAAAAGAAGATAGAAACTATTTTTAGAATCATATGGTAGAAGAATAATCAACAGCAAAAGGCACTTATTCTTAATTAATCATGTTCTGAAGGTAATACTTAATAAGTAAGAATAATAGATCAATGCTTTGAATGTTCAAACCTTTGCTTAAAACACCAGACTAAGAAGATTGAATAAGGAAGTTCAAGACTTTTATAAACCATTATCATAACTCTTTGAACAAGAGGAACAATATGAGATTTTTAAGTAATTTGATAAATTTTCAGAGTTTTTACAAGGCTGATAATATTTGTACAAATCTCTTAAAATCATTTTTTATTTATATAATAATTGTCATTAGTTGACTCTAAATTTGAGTTAGAATAATTTATTCATTTTATTGAATTGATATGAAAACAGATTAGATGACAAAAGAATAAATATTAGAGGAGTATACTCTGTATAAGAGGTATGTTTAGCATCTCCAATCGACATTGCTTTAAAACGAAGATCAAATATAGAGAGAAATAAAAGTGAATGTGCTAAGGACTGAAGCCTATGAGATTGATATCAAGGTAAAGAGAAATCGAGATAATTTGCCGATCAAAACCAATCACTATAAAAGTATTCCAGGCAATATCAGATTGTAGCATCCTACTCCAGTATTTTTAGAACGCTTAAGTAGAATTTTGGTTATATTTAATAAAAGCACCCCTATCCATTCCAACTTAATTAACTGAAGAGATCGAAGAGCATGTGTAGAATCTAGAATAAGGACTGGCTAAAAGCGTAGATGAGAGCAAACACTATTTGAGACTGGAGCACAAATTATTTGTAGATTTCTTTTTTGAGAAATTCAAAGACAAATTTACTACTTTATCAGCTGTTTTTCAATTGCAACAATTAGCTTTGGCAATAGGTTGTTCAGCAGAACAAATTTAATCATATTATTTAGCTAAGCAAGCTAAAAAATATGATTAATTTGTAAATTTTAATGTGAAATATCAATTTGTAAGATTCAATCGATACTTTTGTCCCATTTGTAATTTATATCTGTGTAGTTTACATTACCAGTACTTATATAAATATATGGTTTAGTTCTAAAAATCAGAGATTGTATATTGAGAAAGAACCAGAAGAAGAACCTTAAGATTAATAAAAGGATGATCCTACTCATCATGATAATTTTTATGAGACTGAATTTAAGCCTAATTCTTAGTTATTGAGAGAACTCTTTGGTAGATACAAATTGAATAATAAAATTGAGATGGAATAGAGATGTAGAGATATCACTTAATGTGGCAAATATGGTGTTGATTAAACGAAGATGAAAAAGTTTTAATAGAAGTCGATTGAATAAATGTTGGAGTTTGGATTTAGTAATTGTTGTTTTATGGCACGAGTGTTAACTCATAGAATATACCCAGTTACTTGTTAATAGATCAATTATTTAATTAAGACTTTAAAGAGTTAGAGCAAGAAACACATGACAAATGGGAAACGTAAATAATAGTAAGCATCCAAAAAGTAGAATCTGAATAATTATGCTCAATAATACATTCCATGTTTCCACGAAGGAGATTGTGGATCCAACTCATGCTCTTGCGTAACATGTCACAAATATTGTTGTTGTAAAGGTCAGTGTCAATAGAAGGCAAAATCCTGTGATTGTAGAGTCTGTGGCTATGATGAGAAGAAACAGAAGCACTCATGTCCTTGTTACATTAGTGGATATGAATGTGATCCTTAATTATGCAAGTGTCAATCATGCTCAAATAAGAATCTTTTGATGTAGATTCGAAAATCACTGGTTTTAGGTAAATCCTTAATCTGTAATGGACTTGGATTGTTTGCAGCTTAAAATTTTAAGGTATGTGATTTCGTTGGTGAATACACAGGGAATTATATTTTGTTAGACGATGAGAGTACGGCTATCGAATGTATTTAAATGAGTATATCTTAGAATGTGATTGGATTACCAATAATCATTATTTATTTGAAGTGGATGATAAGTGGTAAGTAGATGGAACCTATTATAGTAATTGTCTGAGGTATATCAATCATGCTACGAAGAAATCAGATTTGGCTAATTGTTAAGCTTAGATTCTCTTCTCAGAGGGAAGATGGAGAATTGCGATGTATATATTTACCGAACTATTTGTAGGTTCACCACCAAAAACATATCAATAGGGGAAGAATTGTTCTTTGATTATGGAGATAAATTTTTAACAAAATGGTTAACTGACTTTAACAAATTATGTGATGATTACTACAAAAAATGATTACTTATCAATCAATAAATACACAAAGTAGGTTATTCTAGTCTGCTCCACTTAGTAAAGAGTTGTATTCTTCTTGCTTAACCAACAATTCTCTTAATCTCTGGATTGCGTTGCAGAGGACCATTCAAATCAGTTAAACTAGTGCTCCAAGGATAGGCACCGTGTGTAAGCAATAATTTAACTATCTCTTAATGATTTTCCATTATCGCTATACTCAATGGGGTTCTATTCATCAAATCTATTGCATCGAAATCTGCGTGGTAATGCAATAGCATCCTAACCATATCCACATAACCGTATTTACATGCCCAATGAAGGGCAGTCATATTGTAATAATCATATTGAAACACCAAATAAGGATGAGTTATTAAAAAACTCTACATCTGTTCAAGTCGATTTTATTTGGATGCAAATATAAATTCCTTTGAAAATTGACTTGAAAAAGCTTTCTTACTAAATACTTGCTTCTGAATCACTTCAATGATCGACAATCCCAAAAGTTTGATCTTTTTCAAGGAACGTCTCAAAAGTTCGATTCTTCTACGATTTCTCTTTCTACTGCTTTAGGCAAAGAATTTTAGATTGGATGATGCATCTATATTGGGAGTAGACTTAGCTGAAATATCATGGATTCTCATCTTCCTTTTAATTCCTTTCACATCTATTTCCAGGTTTTCCCGATTCGGTCTTATTTCCAATTGCTGTGATTTCAACTCTCTTACTTTACTAAACTACACTGAAGATTGTCTATCAAATGCTTTTTGGGCTGTCTACGGTTTTGGTTCGATCAGTTTGTAATTTGTATTTGGATTTTGTTACATGAAGAGTTTTCTATTCTTTTTATTTATCATCAAGGGCGAAGGACTGTTTGATGCACAAATCTTATCGACGTTTTTAAAGTCTACAGCATCATATTACACAATATGTTTAAGGGAGTGATTTCTCAAAAATTCCCTAATCTACTCATCTGACGGCACATTGATCTTTTATTTCTTCAACAGTGACACCATTTTATTTGGAGGCAACACAAAAAACTTGTAATCGTAATCTACATTATCCTAACATCATTACCTTTTAAAGCCAATCTATGCTTCAATTGTGGAAACCAAGGCTTGGCTGTATTTATTGTTTACCTATTTGGGGTTGTTTGCTTGTCGATAATTCTCTTATAATAATCTTATTCAAACATTTAGTTTTGCCTATATAAATGCTTTAATTAAACAATATTATTATAAATCAATTTTAAACTATCCAATATACAGTAAAATATCTCTAAAAAGGCAACATATAAATTATTAATTATTTTCAAAATACCAATTTTACATATCCACATTCATCTAAAATTCTCCATCTTTTTGAAGGCCTTAAAGAGTACTCTTACATTTAAGCCTACCTAATTATTATAAAATAAATTAGGCTTTTAGAATCAATACCCATATTACTTCATACAGTTGAAATTATATTTCTGTTTTTTTTTTATTATTATATTTAGAACCTTTTTACAATTATATATATAACAAAATATATATAACAAAATAATCTTATCTTAAATAATAATTCATTATCTACCATTATTAAAATAGAGAATCATCCTCTGTTCTATGGAAAAACTTGAAATTTAATATATAAAATTGAAATATTAACATCTGCTAATCACCTGAGTAATTTTTATGCTTAATTTGAATGAATTAAGGCGGGTTCAAATCTCATATGAATCACTAATAAATCACTATTGTAAATTTAGATATTTATAGTGATATTTTTAATTATTTAATTTAACTATCTTTGATCATGAAAAGTTTTGAGAGTTCTATTAAATAACATATTCCATAATAAATTATACGAGCCGCAGAGAAATTTGAATCACTTTTTGTAAAAGAGACGCAACATCATTAATCTTAAATCTTGTATTTTAAGATTATGGCCAAAAACAATAAGAGAATAAAAAAGCAATTATAATAGGAACCTAAAATAGGATTGTCTGAGTTGGGCCATTTACAATAAACATTAAGGAAATCTGGAACTTTTGGAAATGAAAACTCCTAATCAATCATTGTAAAATATATATATTAATTCTCTAGCACTGCATGCAAATATTGAAGCCAGAATTTGGGAGATAAATATACATAGATGAACTCACAACTGTTATTAGTGAACAAATACCTTATGATAATTCAGATTTTATTCATGATTATTGTGATATTAATTTATGATAATATTCATATTTCATATTTATAAAATCTATAGTGGTTCATCTAATCTTAGTGTGCAGATAATCATTTTTATTTCAGAAAATCTTAACCTCCAAAAAATTAGTTATTTCTGGTTACATTCTAATCTTGAATTATTAATATCTAAGGTTTTCAAACACTGTTATTAATTATTAATTAAGTGTGTTCTTGGGAAAAGAAATCTTTAAAAAGTGTTTCACACCTTAATCAATTTAAATGAACTGTCTAAATTATTAAGTAGCACAATATTAATGGAAATATTAATCAACAAAAAGTTGACTTTAACATATTATTGTTAATAGTATTCAGTGATTTTTAGTAAAATATAATAATTGTTATAAGAATTAATCTATTTGATTGAATATTTATTATTATAAAATATGCTGATTGAATTTTTATTTTGTTACTCTTTGGTTAATATTTATTTGATGGTTAATAGTGTAAACAATCATTAATTAAAGAATTTATATTACAATATGAAAACACTTATTTTCGGAGGACTAATTTATGTATTTCTAATATTGGTGAAAATAATTAATTAAATGCTATATTTATCACAAATAGCCTTCTCAAGACTTTGATGTATCTAAACTGAAGTGAGTGGACTGAATCTAAATTAATTAATTAGATACATTCTAAATTGACCAAAAAAGCTTATACCTTAAATTATTAGAAAGAAATTAAAAATCTATTAGGTTTTATAGTATTTTTTTATGGAAGAGACCAAATTTTCAAGAACATTTCATGTTAAATATTTGCTAATCAAAATTAACTTAACATCTTCTATTTTAGCACAAACTATCAATCGAACTAATCTAAATAAAACTTAAAGGATTTCATGAAATATATTTTATAAACTATTTATAAACTGTTTTATGGAATATATTAATTAGATATTTATAAATTTGACCATTTTTACTGAAGAAGCTGGTTGTAATTATTAAACGTGACCTAGTTTGTTATGTATCCTATACTATGTCATAATTTAAAACGTAATGCATCAATCTATAGTATTGAAATAGTTAAGAACAGCTCGAAAAACTTTTCGAAACCAATATAAATTGATACATATTTTAATGAGTTGTGAGATGAATGATATTGTATGTCAATAATATAAATGAATGAGAAAGAAGGAATTTAAGAATTATGTTCTATAATTATTAATAAAAATAAAATTTTAGAATGGGAAACAGTATTATTAGAATACTAATTAGATATTTGCGGGATTGATGAGGAAAAGAAGTAAGGCTTATAGTCAGAGTCGAAAGTGATAACTACGCGTACTGTAAATTAGATAACCATTTAAATCGTATAAGCAGATATTGTCGAAGAATTAGTAGATGTAGTAGGTAATATTTGGAATAAATGTGTTAGTGAATTCATCTCATGAGCCAGCCTGGTCTTACATATCAAAGCGGTATTTAATTTATGGTTATATATTGATTAGAGATAATAATAATAAAACAAATGATCTCCTATAACAAAGTATTAATGCAGTTCTATAACAATAGTGAGAATTGGAGAGTTAGTGATAACGAACACAGAAAATGTGAATTCCGTCCAAATCTTTCATACTCGATTGCCATTATACTAAGTAATAATTTATGTAAATAGAAGGATGCAAAGGATTTGTTGCAAATATTTAATGTTTATAAAGAATGCCTATAACAGAAAGGACATAAAACCATTTCATTTACTGAATAGAACACTCCGAATTTCCAGATACCAAAATAGTTTCATGCAGAAGTATTGATAAGAGCCATCCTTTCGTAAGCATAATTGATAAATTTAGAGCAATTTAAGAAGGAGATGTAGAGTTTGAGTTGATAAAGTTCGTGAGTTTGGATTAATTGACTCTGAAATACTTTGCTTATGAATTGATGAAATAATTAGACGAGTTGAAAATTCCTGAGTTGTTTCAATTGAGATATTAGCAATTCTTGAACTTTTTATGTATGAAATGATTAGTTTATGTTTATAGAGAATGGAGAAGATGCAAAACAAGAGGTGTATCTTTTGAGTACTGGGATTACTACAGAAATGGAAGGAGTTGTGGAATAGTAATGACTTTTTTAGTTTATAATATTTATTATTTAATTATAATATTTTTTATGAATTTTAATACTAAATTACATAAACTAAACATAAGAATCAATCATTGTTAAAATTGAACCTTTTGAGTAAATTCTATTTCATATCCAGACAGCACTTTGATAACTGCAATAAACTATTTTCCTGGAGCCAGTTCAATGTTGAGTGTGACTCCTCTATGAGGTTTACAAAATTTCAGCCCATAGAATTTATGAAAGGATATTTTGCTAATTAATTTAACATTTGATTGGTTGTCAATGAAATAATATCCCCAACCATCTAATCTATCTAGATTATAGCAACTTTGGATTTTGGGTTATCCCATAGTGTCATAACTTCGTTTGGGATGTTAAACGAGTCCTTTTTTGATCAAGACACTGGGGAGCATTTCAGGAATCTTTTTTATTTATTTAAATTCCAGTTTGTCAATACCATATGATGAGAGAACAAAGAAAAATTCTTAATGATGTTCCCAAATCACCTTAGCAAACACAATATATTCACCCTTTGTTAAAGTACATTTACACCATACTTCTCCAAACTAGCTAAATTTACCAGCAATATATGTGTATGTATGGTTTTCTTCCTTTTTACAAATAAGCAATTTAGCATTGCTATACTTAGGGTTTCCTGCCCATCTTTAATTTCGTTAATTGATAGTAATGTAATAATCTCCTTCCTTAGTAATTTTAAATGAATAATAGACAGCCTTTTTCTTGCTGGACTTGATTTGAGTAGCTGAATATTAATAATCTTGTTTGATATGACATATATGAATGTCTCTAAACTATTGCATGAAGGATCCAACATCCATATAGAATACACCAGAATCTTCTGTATCCAATTTCAACTCTTATCTCAATTATGGAGTCCACAATGGACTATCCTATCCCCAATCTCCAGTCCATTCTTTTTTTCCCCAAGGGTTTCTCAATTTTAACAATTCCACTTATCCTCTTTTTGGATGATTGATTTATCTGATCTTCAGAACTGAATAGGCATGATTTGGAACCAATCCTTGTGTAATGGGTTGGATATCACTACTTTAAGTTGCAGCAACCATGATAACCTTATTGGCAAGACATTTTCTAAGTTGAGCAATGAAATCTGGAGATTGAGTCCAGATAACTTCTGTTGGTGCTCCAGTTAATGCTCTGAGTACTTCTTGCATTGAGCCAGCTGCACTATTTTGATAAGAGCCAAACAATTTGGCCCAAGCTTTCTCCAGTACCATGACCCAGATTGCATTGTTTTTGGCCTTAGTAAATATGGGTGTTAAATTAGGATAAACTGGGAAGTAATCATCCACATAGATGGCCTTCCACATTCCATCTATACACAATCTAATGCAATAAATGCCCTATTCATTGATTGCTCTAGTGATAAAAACATCCAATAACAAATCGGGTCTTCTATTTCCCAAAGCAGATATTGAGGCCAGTAAATAGCAGTTTCCTAATTGACCTTATATGATATCTTAAGGCCCAATGTACTTACCAAGCCCAAACCTTTTGTTATCGTTTGCTTTAGCAAAAAACTAATAATCCCCATTGAAGATCACATTCAATCTTTACCAGGTAACTGAGTAATTGGATCCCACACTTTTGTCATTAGGTCCAAATCTGAGGTCGATGTAATTTTTTTCCTTGATTTTGAGTTCATCAAATGTCTTAATGAATTCATTCATGTTGGATATTTACATGTGTTGCAAGGTGACTTCTTCAAATTGGAACTTGCTTATTAGGATATCTTGTTGATCATTTGAGGACTGTTGTCTTTTTAGTTTGACTTCCTCCACTTCCCCTAATTGAAAGGTGACATAGGTTAACATGAATTAGTTTAATTATTCTTAGTTGATTTACCAACCGCAATCCTTGACAAAGCAGACACAATAGTCATCATAATATTTTTGAATGCAATCATAACATAGTCGATGATCACAGATTTCATTATGAAATAAGCCTGAGTTGTTGGAATGGCAATAGTCACATTTATATGAGAAGGATTCGATCATTCTATTGTCGATGTCCACTTTGATCTCCTGCTTTTGTGGTTAGATTTAGACATTTTATTGTATCAATTTTAATTGTTATTATTTAGGTTATTACACTTGCTGTTATGGAATTACCTATGCTTGTTATCTTTATTAGGTTTATTGCTGTTTTGGGTTAATCACCTTTGCACTATTTTATTGCTGCAAAACACGATCTGTTACTTTCTGCATTTAAGATTTGGATTTTGTTTAAATTGCCACAGGAGAACGTTCTTAAACTGATCTTCTAGGCAGAGTATTTTTCTACTAATTTCGTGGAGTATTTAAGTTTTAGTTGTTCTGTTTTACAGCCGTTGCTTTGTTTTATTGAGATGGCGATGCTATGAGATAACTTCCCATTTTTACCTAATTTTTTGGGATCTCCTGGAAACATGGTAACCTATTTCCCAAACACCATTTGATTGCTATTCGATAGTTTTTGGAATTGTCTGTTCATGAGATCAGCTATGTTTAGAAAATTAGTGCATGATTTCTCTGAACAATTGGAACCCCCTTCAGCAGTTATTTGATCTATACACTTGTTACAGTACAAATGTCCACATTTTGCTTTATAAGACGCACTTTCTTTTGTTTCCTGTTGACATTTGACACACTTTAGCGATGACTTTATCATACTAATAATTATATAATTTAATTTTAATTAAAGCGCTAACATAAGTATGATAATTCAAATAGAATTCATTAGGCTATAGAAACCATCAGATTTTACAAAACCCACTCTGTTAGCATTCTAAATTTCATTCTTTTTACCAATTTCAATATATCTTTACAAGCCCTTGCTATTTGAATTTTAAAATAATATAAGCCTCAAAAAGACTCTGCAAGTTCTATAAACAGTGGAGTTCTAAAATCTCATATGTCTAGACTCTCCCTATTATACTATCTATTTTGACAAGATCTAGGTTTGGTCAGAATTTAAAGTCTTAATTTTATCATAGATGGCTTGAAAGATATTGATTCAATCATTTTATAACATTTTTTATCTCATAATTTTTGAGATAATTTTTTTTTCATCCTACATTTCATGAAAAAAGTTGCACATGATAGATGTTTATAACTACCTTAAACAACAAACATTATATATTCTATTGACTATCATAATTAATAATAATCAATGGAGTTTTAATTTATTTTCAAAAATGATTTTAACAATAAACTTTAAATATCTATCATAGAGTTCTCTTGTTCGAAAACTGCATGACCTATACTTTTTAAAACAGGATGAGAAATGATGTTAAATTTAATTAAAAGATATAGATTCATAAATTGAGTTATTAAGAGAATGTCTCATTATTCCTTTTGTAGCTAAGTACATAGTACTTTGTTGTTATATTTCATTTACAATCGATATTATTATTGTTATTCCTCAAAATCTAATCTTGTGATGCTAACTTTGTCATTTTAAAAATTATTTATAGGGTGATAATCAAATATTTTGCTTAAACATTCATAGCAAACACACTTTAAAAAATTGGTGTTCTAATCTCGACATAATTTACACAATATTTATGTCTCTTACCTTGTTTGATTATTACATCTATTTAATTCATCAAGCATATTAAAATAAAAAAATTGATCCCTTTTTATACTAGGTTCCCCTTCAAAAGATTTCACAAATTCAATACTTAGATCACTATGTAACGAGATATTATCATTTAAATCCAAATTAATTGTATACTTATATTTTTTATTAGATTTTTATATTGTAAATGACTTGATAATTGTTTTAACTTTTATTTCTTTCTATTTTGAGTATTCAGACTACCATACCTCTAAAATTTGAATTAGGATTTGTCTTTTGTTTTTTTCGAAATTTTCCAAAAGATTTTGTCCAATTAAATTAAAAACTTTTCCAATTATAACAATCTATGATTGTACGAGTATATTGTTTAGTAGAAATTCCACATCATAAGGGAATGTTAGAATTTAATTTTATTTTTTAATGTCAACCTGATTCTGCTAAATCATTTTTTTTGTATTATAATTTATTAAATAACTTGAAAATATTATTGTATTAATTCTCTGATAATCATTTAAAGCAGGCAATTTATTATCTCAATTGCATAAATGATTCAAAATTGTAAAATATATTAATATAAATCAAATATATCTTTTTTAAGAGTAGGTAGGATTTCTGTGAATCTAAGCAAAGTTGTTACTATTTAATACTAATTTTTAATCTGGATCAGGCCTTCCATAATTATATCTATCAAATTTCACAGGATAATATGATGAAGCTTAAGGTTAAGGTTGGTAGCGTTGTAAAGTTAAATCATTTCTTAACTTATATTTATCATCAATCTATTTTTGACTTTCCAAAACTCTTTTATTTATCGTATCAGTAGTAACATTTCGTTTTGCTGCTGAACTTTCAGTATATCTGAGTCTATCAAAATTTTGAAATTTCTCACTCGGACTTTAATAAGTTTATTCATTTGGTTGATGCCAATAATTCGTTAAGGCTGTTTTTGGTAGAGTAGTTTCAAAAATTTTTTCGATTTCTAGAGGATTAGTCGGTAAAATTAAGCTTTATTTTATCCTCATTTTATTAGTTGTTTTTGTTTATTCGCATTGTGGACAATTTCTAAATTTTGTTAAAGTGCAGCAAACTCCTATTTCATGAGATCTACAATTTACCTCTTACTTCCTGTTAAACAAAGAAAATTGTTGATAACAATTTGTACAAAATCCAGTTTAAAATTCAGACTCCATCTCATCAGCGAATTTAATTTCATCTAATTATTTATTAAAGATTATCTCGTCCTCATCCATCTAAGAAACTTTGTCAGCTTCAAAAAAGGGCTATTTATTTTATTTTTTTTGATTTTAATTTAGTATTAGATTCTGTTCATTTGATACCTGAGTATCCTTCTATTTTTAAATACATTCTTCTTGTTACTTTGGATTATCTTATTTATGCTGCTTAAAATCCTATAAAAGTTTTACTGAATTTTGAACTGAAACTGATTTTTCTTCTTCAGTTTTGATGTTCTCTTGAAGTGTAAAACTTTAAGTAGAGTTTTATTCAATCAGCTTTTCTTCCTCATGAATAACAATATGATGGCTTTTATTTTTGCTTTGATTTTCTAATTTATTATCGATTGTAGGTTCTTCTTCCTTTTAATTTGAAATTTTATAAGAGTCGATTATTTATTCACTTTCTTTTTTTTACTCTGCTATTTGATCCGAAATGAACTTATTCAAGGAAATAGTATAAACTAAATTTCTCTCACATAATTTTTCCAAACATTTATAGGGTTTTCTTTACATTATATTCTAACAACAAATACAACAAAATTCATGTTTACATGGTAATATATAAAGGTTTTTCAAAGGAAAATTGTTTTAACAACCTTTACAATTCACAATAATATTTTTACGAAAATTAACATATTCTTAATCTTTAGATGAGCTTTAGCAGCATTCGAATAGAAAATAATCTTTAACGATACATATTTAACAGACAGAATGACCACAATTTAAGATATAATTTTCTTTTTCATCCCTATCAATTAAACAATTATCACACTTAAATAATGAAAGTTTTATTTAGATATTTTTTCTTTGACTTTGAAATTGCTCTGACTTTGACTCCTCCTATAATTACTTAATATAATTTTAGTAATCTTCTGATTTAAATTGCTCTCTGCATTAGAATGCCAAACAGTTCAGGGTAGTATATCTCATATTGGTTTTTTATAAACACTAATTGCAGAATTTATGATTGCAGTTTTTGATTTAAAATAACTTATACCATTAGATTGTATTACATTTTGAACAAAACTCCATTATTCTTGATTCTTATGAAGCAGATTATTTTTATTATATTTGATTTTGCTTTTTATCTACCTACTCATTACAATCATTTCTTGTTTAGATTATATAATTATTAAATTCTAAATAATCAATCCTCTCATAGCATTTATTAACTAAACAATAATTTTAGTATTTCTTTTCAAACATACAAT
Organism: Paramecium octaurelia; assembly: GCA_905182995.1. Taxonomy (NCBI): domain Eukaryota; phylum Ciliophora; class Oligohymenophorea; order Peniculida; family Parameciidae; genus Paramecium; species Paramecium octaurelia. The sequence continues at coordinate 86,338 of CAJJDP010000166.1, read as the reverse complement.
CGTAACAATATCGATGTTTGCAAACACGTAAAATAAATAATTAATATTAGAACTTTCTGAAACATAAATCACATTCCTATTAAGGATCATCAGTTATTAAAACTAATTGTTATTTTTTATTTTCCTGAAGTTGTTATTGAATACATTGTTTTGTGCTTTCATAATATTTTTTCAATTCTTTACTTCTTTCATTATATTCTTTGAATTTAAGAATTTTTTCCATTTCCCTTAATGTATTAATTTTGAAGTATTATTTCCCACAACAAGTAAATGAAGGAGAAAATTCAGGAAGACATTTATAGCAAAATTAGTGTGAACACAACAAAATAATTTATTCAGTCATGCTTTTGCAATTAGAACAATAATTAGTGGGTATTTTGTAGATTATTGGTTCTGGGATCAAATAAAAGTATTTTTCACTATTTGTACGTTTTAGATCAATTGAATCCGTGGACTAGTTGTTATAATTTTCATTGTTGTTAATCGAAATCCTTATTCTCAAATATAAAGCCAAATGGAGATAGGAAATTTCCTTTCCTTGCATCAATCTTTTCTAATAACAAAACTCGTATAATAATTTTTGAGCAATTTCACTTATCTGGTCTACTTAAAATAGTTTTTAAAAGAACATCTATACAGGATTCCTTAGATCCGTCGATTATTGGATGGCATTTTTAATTTCCAAATAATTTGACGTGTTCTTAGAGCAGCCTATAAGTTCTGTCAATTCTTGTAAGATTTTAGGTTATTTTCTATTCAAAGCATAATGAATCAAGGAAAATAGAATAGCTGCATCCTTGTTCTGTCCCATGTATTGCAAGTACCTGTAATCTTTTAGGGATGCATCATTGCGTCGATCCTCTTCCTTGATAGGACATATGAAGAAAAGTTGGACTTCTTATGACATTTGTATTATAATAATTTTTATTGCTTATAGAATTAAATAAAAGTTATATGATAGTTTGATATTATATTTGAAAACAAAATAGGCTTTTTGGAGCACAATCAATCTTGTTTTTGGTCTTTGTCGTTTGAAGAGAGTGGTAAATATAATGAGGATTTTATTTCTTTTACTTTTTAAATAGAATACAAAATTGATCCCAGATAACTAATGATAATGCCTGCAAGAATTTGAAAGTCGTACTCTTCCTTCAAGAAGAAGAAGGAGTAGGAAGTGATCAAAATGTCCTTGATGTTGTGAGTGATCGCAATGGCAATGGGGGAGTTGTACATATTGCACAAGTTGGTGGAGTAGCACAACATGAACCCCATCAATGCAACCAATGTGAATGCTATGAGGAATTACTCACTCATGTAGGTTGTAGTCATGAAGTCATGTAATTCCTAGCTTGCATAAGCGCCAATAAATAGAAAGGGAATTTGATTACAAGAATTCTAGAAGAGCAATTCCAGAGGATCTATTTATTTCTCATAATTTAATTGTTTCGATTTGTGCAATGCAAGAGCATTGAATACGTTATTCATGAGAATAAGTCCGTAACCTAAATAGTTCTCATCCAAATGTTCCTGACCTTAATCATATCACACTCAATCATGTACCTGCAATAATGGCTCCCAAAGTTATGAAGATCACGGACATAAAATTGGAAATCTTCCAACTCTTCTGCATCATGAACACAAATAAAATCAGAGTCCTTCGCAATGTCATGTACATTGAGATGTTCATTATTTGCAATCCCTTCATCCCTGAGAAGGTTTGCAAGGAATAAATGAACGAATACAACAATGTATCTTTCGACGAGTGATTCCTCTTTCCCATAAACAGACAAATTATAGCTGTAAGAATATTCTCGTACAACAATAACTCTAAATAAATAAAGCACTGTTACCATGAATGTCATCCTGAATTGAAACTTAATCCATAAGTATTTCACACTTAGAGAAAAACAAAACGAGCATCCACCATATAATATACAATAAAATAAACCTAATATATGTTTCATAAAATTAATAATGAGAAATTAATACCTTCTCTAATTAGATTCACATCTAAAATAATACACTTCTTTATTTATCTGCTCCGAAAAGGAACATTCTCTTGAAGATGATTAACACACTGTTAATTTAGTAGATGGAAACTATTAATTTTATGATCAATTTGATTAAATGGAAATTTACCATCAGAAATCCTTAAATGAACTAAAATATTCCTTGTAAAACCGTGTCTATCATTGTAAAGTAATGCTTGAAGCACTTTGAGATAATTGAAAACAAACATTCTTTCTAATTAGTAAACTACAAAGTCTCCTAATTCATAGTTTCTAAGGTTTAACATCAAAGAGAGACTGATAAACCTAAGTTCATCCCTTCCTTAAGTAGATTGTAACATCTATTATTCCATCAAGTTATGTAATTCTTATACATAAGTCATTTATATTTTTAAATGACAAAACATTATAAAATATCTTTCATCTTGAGATATTTTAAGAAAAGTCAAGAGTAAGATCGAGAGCTTCAAGTTCCCAAAAGATTTAGTGAGTACTTAGCAATTGAATTACAAAATACCATACATATAATTATTATTAAGAATGTCTTGTTTTGACGAACTCAAACTTATATTTACCCTAGAAACCTAATACGTGCCTGAAATGGCTCGGTTTGAAATAAAAGGCATTTTAGGCAGGGGAGCATTTGCTACAGTTTTTTCGGCTCTGGATAAAGTGCTTAAGATTTAAGTAGCAATCAAGATGGTAGACAAAAAACTTTTCAAAAATAAAGAGCAACAAGATATTATAAGGCAGGAAGCGATGATGCTTAAAACACTTGAACATAATCACATTGTCAAAATCTTAGCAGTAAGAATTTTGATCTTTAACATAACTTAAGTTTTTCGAGACTTCTTTGAAATTTTATATTGTAATGAACTAGATAGATGGAGTCACTTTGGAAACTCACATGAGTAACCTCAAATCAACTGAAGTGGTTTCTATAACAAAACAGATTCTCAAGGCTCTAAGTTACTTGCACCAAAGAAACATTGTCCACAGAGATATCAAACCTGAAAATATTTTGATAAGCTTTTCAAATTCAGAATTGAAAGTCACCTTGATTGATTTTGGGTTGTCAGCATCTGTGAATAGAATTTAAAATTCAATGAATGGTTTGATGTTCCAAAATTGTGGCACACTCTTGTATCAAGCTCCTGAGTTAATCAAGAAGGCCAATTACACAAGAGTATTCATTCATATTACATAATTAGTCAGTAGACATTTGGGCTTTGGGCATTGTTGTGTATCAGATGTTAAATAATGGTTTACACCCATTTTATGAAAGAGGCGACACAAAAGGCATTTATGAGAATAAAATTAAAAACTCATCGCTAAACTTTTAATTTAATCATAACATCGATACCAACAACTTTTTAAAAAGAACCATTGCCTACCTACCTGAACATCGATTAACAGCCGATCAGTGTCTAGAACATCCTTGGATTACAGGTAGGGGTGACATCTCAGTTCCAATCACTTTGAATGAAATCATTCAATGCCAAGTAGAGAAGGAACAAAATATCACAAAATATTTAAAAATGATTGTGTTCCTCAAATACTTGATTCTATCATCCTCCTGTTATAGAACACCCTATAGAATTGAAGCGAACAAGCTTATTTAAACAGGGTCTCTGACAGAACGAATGTCTGATCTATCAACTGCCACCATCAATTTTAAAATACGTCCCTTATATATCAAGTCATAGACCAGATTAGACAAGGATGAAAGTGTGAGTAATAGCAGTAGAAATACAAGTGACATGTTTCCAGAAAGCATTGCCTAGGCTAGCACACCTGATAATAAAAAGATGATGAGGAAGAGTACTTCGATGAATCCGTAAGAAATTATGATTAAACAATTAAATTAAACTCAAAAGAGATTGGTTAATTTTCCTAATAAAGAGAAAAGTCCAGTAATTCAACCAAGAATACTCAAAAATACTTAGGCATCCGACTCTATTAGTTCAAGATTACTTAATAATGATAGTTGGAAGAAATTACCAAATACTAATCAAAATAGTAGATTAAGAATTATACAGCGACCTAATTTCTCAAGAAATCCCACGTAATTATGAAATTATTTAAAGTGAAAAATTAATTATTTAAATCAAAATATATTACAAGAAAGTACCAGATAATTACTAAAAATAGACCATACTTCTTTACTTGTTTACCTATTTTCTTTAAAAGAATTCGAAATAAGGAAAGAATAAAATACTTATATCTTTATTAATTAATGTTTACCTACTTGTATTTATTTTTAGTAAAATACTGCATATTTTGATTTAAATGTTATAAATCATGTGTCGACTTAAATTTTGGTATCCTGTTAATTGGAAATCCCATTTCCTTCAGATTCGCTATCTGGATATATCAATAATTCAAAATCTGAGTCCTTAAATTATTATTACAAGGGTAGGATATTAGTATTTTCTACTACTTTCTATTGAACTTGCAACAATTTGGACTCAGTTTATGAAATAGTTTAGACATCGTTGCTTTTCAGAATAGGGGGACTGCCATTGTTTGGAAGCTAAGTAAAAATATATAATACAATTGCGTTTAATTTATATTAATAATCTTGGTTGATACTGCATTCCAATTTGTTGATATTTTACTACTCTTCTTTAGCACTATCAGCATATTGTATTTGGAATGGGATTCCCTGATTATGAATTTACTGGATCGTCTTGGGAGGCAACAGATTCTATATCAGGAATTGCAGCCTTGATATTTCATAAATTTAATTAGAGATGGTTAATTTGATTTCACTAATATGGGATAGTTTTTGGTATTGCTGTTTAAAAGATTGCAGATCCAATAGTCTTCCATTCTTTTCCACCTTATTGATGTTCCCAAAGATATTCTTTGTGATTTTGATGTTCTTAAAATCAGGATAGTACATTTAAATAACATTGTTGATGGCTTCGAATTCCAATTGGCTTTGGTTCATGACAATGACCAAATAGGATAGTAACAGTAAGGTAGATGCAATTGATCCTGCTTCTGCTAGCACTTCACTGATTTTAGTATAGGAAACTGAGATTTCAATTTATATGTTATCGATTTTATACAGGAATGCCATATACACATTGTATCCAAATAGTTTATTGTAGTACTCTAAATCTAGAGAGGCACTAACTACACGATATTCATTAATGTATATGTAGTCATTGATGGATTCAAATAAAAAGCCAACGTCGACCTACGTCTAGGTAATTTGAATATATGTTTGTGATTGGTACACTTTATTAATTTGGAAGGGAATGATTTATTCTCTTCCTATTTTTTCGAGACTTTCGGTTTAAGTGTTGTACTCTTTGGCATAATGCTTGACCACAAGAGCATTGGTGGCTTAGTTCTTAAATTGCTAGATAACAGTATCGTTTGCACAAGCTTGTCCTTCCTTTAGAAAGGCTTCAAGACAAGCTCCGAAGGTGAGCATGAATTCAAACTCTGGATTGGCTTCGTCCCTTGTATCACTGATTGATACGGTCATATTGGTGAAGCTGATGGTGTGAAAGGTATCCTCGTTTGTGATGATTTCATAGTCAGGAACAAATGGTTTGCCAAAGGGAAGTCTATTCTTGAAAAGGTAGACGAGAGGTTGGAGAACGAGGGCGTCAGGGTTAAATGGATCATTTATAGAATAACCGAATTTTCTTAAATGAACATCTAGGAATTGCTCTTTGAGTTCAAAATACTGATTGTTCTCTACTTTTGAGGATGTAGTGATCTTAGGTAGTATTTATCCTGTTCTCCATTGAATGATTATATAAAGTAAGTAAGCGAAGCTCAATCCATACAATAAAATAGACATGATTCCTCCCCAACATGTTTTATATTGGGAGGTGGAATATTTGATACTTGGTTGGAATGCCACTCCAAATTGATCTATGTTTTTGAGTAATTTTATCATTTAGTATAATAAATATCATGTGATTTTATTGATTTCAAAAAACTAAGGCATCAATTAAGCTTCAGTTCTCTGCTTCTTGCTAATCAGCAACTCGAAATCTTGATCACTGAGCTCTTGTGGACAATTGAATTTATCAAGTGAACTCTGAAATTGTGATTTGAGTTGTTAAAACACCTCAGGCTTATGATTTACACTCGGTAACATAGAATTATCGGAATTATCTTGGAGCATATTTTATTACCCCTATTGTTGTTGTTGCTAAGTCATCTCAATTTTGCTGTCATTGGAGGGAGCCTAGATCAAATATCACATCCATACCACTCTGGAATCCTTAAACATCTCCACTTCTTGATTATCCATTTCATTGTCCTCTTTGGTATTTTCTATGAAGTTGTTTTCTTTGATCCCAATCTAATGGGAAGATATAAAATGGGATCTGCTTATGATGGACTGCAATATAAATTGGAGCCTTGAGATTTCGTAGATTTAATTTGTTATTGTCAATTTCACTTGTGCCACTTCTTTCAGTTTCCCATAATGCGAATTAAATTTGTCAATATTTAGATTTCTGTCCAATAACTAAATCCTGGTGATCTTGCCATACCAATTCTTTCTGTACTTTAAATATTTGAGATTCGGATAGAACATATTGATCACCTGGGATATAGCCTCACTCTCCAAAAAGTATTGGTTGGTCATTATGACAAATGCGGAGGTCAACAGTAGAATAGACACAATTGAGCCTGTATCAGCCAATACCTCATTGACCTTTGGATATTGGATATATTGGATAGACTTTATTCCATTCAATTAGTAGTTGTTGATAAAATAGGTGGTAGAGTTTATCACGTCTGCGAAGAACTTACTATTCACCTGCTAACCCGCTGTTGAGATATCTAAGATAAAGTCTCTCTAATACGTGTTCTCAAATAGCAATCCATTGTCGATCACAGTCTCCTACATCTTCAAAGTGCTCGTTGAAAAATAGACCGAACTGGGATCCAAGGCCACAATAACCTCGGATCCGAATGTGTTGATCTTTTCTTATTGAGCATTAAACTATTTGATGAAAGTTGTAAATAAGAGTGTATTAACTGATTAATTGAAGAAGCTTTTTCTGGTCGTTGAATTGGCACACTTCAACTATGTATTGTTCGCCAAAATTTGAGGAACACAGTCAATCAATATGATCATGTACTCCAACTCTGGAGATTCCACCGTCCTCTCTTTACTTATGGCCAGAGTGATGTTGTCAAAGAATATGGTAACGAACTCATCATCAGCAGTGTTGTTTATTAAGGGAAGACTAGGAGGAGTAATCAATTGCCCATTCACATATTAGAATATCAATGGAAGCATTACTATATTCTAAGGATTGAAGGGATCTATGTTTGTGTCATTCATCTTTCGCATTCGAATAGAAAAGAGAGGTTCATCAAATTAGATTTATTGGTTTTCTATTACTTCACTTGATACTGTGATTTTGGGTAACATCCCCCCCTCCTTCCAAATAGCAAATTAGTAAATGAAATATCCTAAACTTATTCCATAAAGCAAAATAGATAATATTCCACCTAAAACTGTTTTATACTCACTATCTTATGTTATACTGGGTTTGAATACAACTCCGAATTGATCAAGATCCCGAAGAAACTTCTTTATAATCTAATTTAAGTTAGACATAATAAATATAAAAATGTCTTCAAATTCTGTTAATCATTAATCTTTCTCTTAATTACTAAATAATCAGCAAATATTACAGTATGATAGATAAATAAAATACAAAAATTATAAATATTTATTCATGATTATGTTAGTCTCTTGATGTTCTATCTTTATGCACAACTCGAATTTTTTTTAGAACCAAAATAATATTGTGGAGTATTCAAATAAGCACTCTGATTTTAAGAGGAGATAGAATTGATATCCATAGTTTCATTTTTTCTCAAGATGGTTCTCAATCTTGGTTTGGTGTGCACGAATGAATAAAAGTTATATTCAGGAGTTTTCAAATATGTTGGTGAATTCTAATTGCTCGATCTCAAAGAATCTACTTTTTCAAGACCATCCAAATTCATTTCCATCTGTCCCTCCTTCAACATAGATGGCCTGATAAATCTCCTCATCTTCAAAACCAACTATAACTTTTATTTCAATATCTTCATCCTTATCTTCTTCGGTTCGCAAACTCCCTTATAAATCAAATCTTGCAATGCTTAATTCTTCCTTTAACGAGAGTTTCCCAGATTCTAAGACAATTACATCCTCAATGGAGATGTTTGTCTTTTCACTTTGTTTCTCACAAATTCCGAAATGGCATTCTGCTAAGTCAAAGGATTCGTTCTATCATAATCAGTGGGTAATTTCAAATAGACATCCTCGTACCTAACTGAATCCTCCTCCTCATTTAGATCCTTAAACAACATTCTATGAATTCTGTAAGTTGGTAATATGATTTCTAATCCTGCTAAAACAATCGAAGCCAAATTCAAGGATTAACAAAGCTTGCCAGAATTGAATACAAAATCTATCCAAAATTGCATAGTTGCAAATAGAATTGGACTCAAATCTATTAAATATAACATTTCTGAGTCCAAATGACTACTTTAAAATGGAGGCTTCGAGTTTCTTCTCAATAGTAGATACTTCTCAATCCAATAATAACTCACCAATCCCACCTACCCAAATAATATCGATATTGGGATCAGAGGAGCGAAAAAAAAAGTAAGCCAAGTTGTTTTACACAGATATGAGTACTGATCATAAAATTCAACTTAAGGACCTTCAAATAGTTTATTTGCCTAATATTAATCCATATCTTTGTTTTTCTCGATTCGTAATTGTCTAATTTTCTTAAGCAAATAAAGAGGGTTGAAGTACAAAGACAAAGGTATGAGAATGGCATTTGTTCCTGAAACATACAAGAAGTCATCAGCAATGCCGCCCTATTATTGGACTGCCAGATTGCTCAATTAATTCGATTGATATTTCAACTATGGATTGTATGCACCTATGATGTTTATTATCATTAAAAGCAAACAGGAATTCACAAATTGCACATAACTTAACTTCTATGCTATGGACGTGTCTTGATAAGTTTTGGTCACGTGTCTCTCCTGATTTGCTAAAAGTGTGATAAAGTAATATATGAGACCCTCCACTAGTGCGATTATTAATGATTTAGAGAATGACACCATGGTTGTTATCAAAAATTAGTTATCATCAGACTGTAAGAAACTATTCTATGTTTATTGAATACGATTACTTAAAACGCATTTAAACCATATAGTATTCCAAGAGAAAACCCAAGTAAAAACAGAATCACGAACCAACTGAGTATCTTCCTCTTTAGTTGTGTATTTTAATCGACCCCACAATTCTCCCAAAACACGTCATCTGGCTCAGGTGCTCTATTTATTTAGATCAGTTCTCCTTTGAAATAGAACCCCCTGCTATCCTTTTTCTTGATCAACGACTTGACTGCTATCATAAAGACTTCCCAATAGGATAACTTAGTCTACTCCAATAGACTTTTTAGTTCTATTCTTAATTAATATTTAACATACACTTCTTCGTTTAAAATGTAATGAACGCAATGGGTGTAGTCTTCCTGTAACACCCATTTTCAATTTCGTATTCAATTATCTATTAAAGTTGAGAAATCTCCTTAATTTAATTAATTAATTTTTCTCTATTTTTTGTCTTACTCCGTTCCAACTGCTTCTCCAACTTGAGCTTCTCCCTGCCCTAATCGATAAATTAAGATATATCATAAGCTACGTTAACTTTCACTACTTCGTAATTGTTATCGGGATCGAATTGCTTACAATACTCCTCTAGTGCATGTTTCAACTCCTTCTCATCATAGTTATTTTTGGGCAGATGATTCAAAATGGCTGTGAAATCAGAAGGCGACAACAGTTCCTTATCTATCGCAAACTCAACTTGTTTCTATTTCTCCCTTATCAACACCATTGATATTTTCATAATGATAACTGAACACAGCAGAATCGAGGATTGAATTATTCTCTATTAGCTTTCTGCTTGCTTGTTGATGAATGACAATTGGGACATCTGAGAACGAAGACAAACCTTAGTGTAATGATGGCAAATCTACGAACAATCCGAAAAGATCTTAGTGAATTAATTGAAATCCTCATGTTCCAATGGACAATTCTATTCACAACCCTGTTCTTGCCACAACACATATGCGTAGTTATCCTTTGAAATACAGTCATCACCCAAAACGTTGAAGATTATATTTGGAACCATAAAGCATGCCAACATCAAAGAGTATATCACAGTTACCAATATCGTTTGATTAAAGAATAAGGGAACCCCTTAACCCAAGAAGGCCAAATCTATGATCTTAATTGATAAGGGCAGGGAAATTTTGGAAACGCTGAGTCCACAACATGGACAATACTCAGAATTCTCGAAACTATAACCGCAACTGGTGGCTAACTAAAATCTCATAGGTTGTAACCTTGTGTTTCAATGCGTATTCTTTCAGAGGTGGCTTTTTGAACAAATCAAATTTTATGGTGTTGCCCAAAAATTATGGATATTCCATTTATTATTTTATATAAAATGCGTAGGTAAGATTGATGAATATTACAATAAACAAACAATTCTTGTTAATCGTAATATTCTATTATAATAATTAATTAATTATAAAAATCATTACCAAATTACGAATTTCCTGTCCAACCCTGTGGATATCATCGTCTTTATATCATTCGTTATACAAACCGATGTGTGCTAAAATATATACTCAACACTTCTTACTTTTGTATCCGATATCTCATAAACAGAATGCAAACTCCAATCCCTAGAATTCCAAAATTTTATGTTCCCATCATAAGAAGAACTAATTAAAAATTTACTATAAATTGGCTAAAATTTTAGATCGCTCACCAATTTAATATGTGCAGGTATCTTTTCTATCACATTTCTTCTTCTTATATCCCAAACCCTTATGAAATTATCATCTCCACCAGTTGCTAGATGATAACCGTTCGTACTGAAATCACTAGCTAAGATTCCTTTGACATGACCAACAAATGGCAAAATGCCTTTGCCTATTCTCAAATCCCATGCCTATCCAAATCCTCCCAAATCCCCTGTGAATAATAAGGAACCATCCGGATGCAAGGCTCCAGAATAGATTGCCCTGGAATGTCCAGTCTAGACCATTAACTCAGTTTACGTTTCGATATCCCATAATCTCCATGTCTTATCAAAACCCATACTTATCAATCTTTTACCGTCCTAATGAAATATTACTTTGTTTATCCTGTCTTCATGACCTTTCAATACAATTGATTTTTACAACATTCCCAAATTCTCTATCTCTTACTAATCCAAATCCAATGTCCATAATCTAATAGATAAATCAGCTGATGCAGTAGCAACATTGGCAAAAGATTACGGAGATAATGTCAATAATGATTAAGGATGAAATGCTATAGAATGACACTTTGTTAAATGTCCCAAAAAACTTGACTTTAGTGTGGCGGTTTCTATGTCCCACAATTTACATTCTCCAGATCCACCAGCAGTTGCAAGGTACTTTTGATCAGAACTAATGGTTGATCTAGAAATTCCTGAAGAATCACCAAATTAAGACATTTAAATTGCAAAATGGTTTACTTTCTACATCTCCTCCAACACTTCTTAATCCTCTTACAAAGCATCAACAGTCAATCTTCTTAGTCTCTGTTTCTCAACTCTTAGTGCTGCATTGTGAAGTGATAGCTTGGCTATTTCTATTCTAGCAGCCCTCAATTATTCAACCCCTTCATATAAGAAGTATTCATTCTCTAAATTACCCATATTATGATTGTTCTATTGCTTAAAAAACTAAGGCAATCTCCCATATTACATCAAGTGTTCTGTTAACAATGAGCGAAGTCGCTACCTCCTATCAGCAGCACTTTCACCAAAATAAGTTACTGGCTACCCTAATTATCTTAATTATGACTTTATTTCATTTTCCTGAGTGGGCACCATCAATTTACGTGCTTCTGCCATTAGTTTCTATTTTCTTTCATTTTCTTCCTATTGTTTTTATTATCTGTCAACATTCTCAGTTGTATACGATATAAATGGCAATGACTCCTGCTGCTGATTTATTATTGTAGGTGCTCTAGTGCTCAATTAAGATATTTAACTTAAACTGTCAGTGACTCTTTGTCTTTCTTATTATTATAAATTCATAGATTAAATTGTTATAAATTATAGCTTTTAATATTAATACTTAATATTAGGAATATCAACTTTCTTCCATTGTCAAAAGAAACTCGTAAGTTATCTCTTACACCTTACTACTTAATTACTCCGGTATAGATGTAATTGCAGCTGATACAAAAAACTAAAATGCTTTTACCTAATTATTTTAAGGAATTTGATAAATTTATATAGTTTTACGAATGTCTCCAAGTTGATTATTATGAATATTGACGAAGAAATCCTGAAGGTATATGCCTTACTTAAGAACTCCGCTGAAACACTAGAAGATGTGTTACATAAATCATTTGAAATACCAGTTGACAATTGGTCCAAGGAGAAACCTGCATTACTATTCCCTGATTCTGGAGATGGCTTATAGGATTTATTAGAGTTGATGAGCAGAATCGACAAAAACTTAGATCAAGTTCGCGTAAACATAAGATAGTTTGAATTGAATAAATTCTAAGTGATCAAAGAAGAAGAATTCGATCCCCGCTATTCCCAACCGCTGATTGATTACGAAATCGTTTAGAATGCTGAATAGACTAAAATGAATAGAATGAAATCGAATGTGAATAGATTGCAACGCCAAATTTAGGCCTATTAATAAAAATATTAATAATGAATTAATTAGGCGTTCTTCTTCTACTTGACTCACCTGAGAATCTGTAATTCGGAATTGATAATTCCCAATGGATAGTTGGAAAGAAGTTCAAAGGAGTACAAGCCATACCCTTTGGTACACACTATGTCCATTATTCCCTAAAGGAAGAAGGCTATCAATTCAAGTAAGGATTCTTCTTCATAGTGTCACCAGAAAACAAATATCTGGTCAAACAATGGAATAGTGAATTATAAGAATTCCTTACTTTCAAGGATTGTGCTCCATACATACACACTCTAGAAATGCATGATTTCGATTTGTATTTGGGAGTTTATCCAATGGATAAGTACGACATATGGAAATAATGTGTGAATCTGATCAATAGAAAAGTCTTAGATAAATTGGATCCAATCAAAAATATATGTGTTGAAGAATACAATGATAAAGACATTGGCAGCAACAACCCCTTGCATTCTACCATCTACTATACTGATATACCTAAATTAAAGAACCCAAGCAAATCTCATGGATAATAATTGACAGCCTTAAATTTTGATAAGTCAACCATAGTAGAAGAATTATTAAAATCAGAATATCAAAGTGACTATTCTCTTCTTTTGGGAGAAATCTAATATGCATTCGTTAAGTTTTTATTGGGAGAACATTTTGAGTCATTCGAACAATGGAAATAACTATTAATTCTAATTACATCCTGTGAAAGGTTAATTGAAGAATAAACTAACTTGTTTATTGACTTCATCCCTGTATTTTACCATCAGCTATAACAAATGCCAAATGATTTCTTTGTTGATCCCATTAGTTCAAGCAATTTCATCTAATCGTGCATTAAAAACTTGATCGAATTATCATAGAATGACAATCCAAATATGATTAGATAGAAAGTATACTTAGAATATTAATATTAGCTAATCCAAAGATGCAATAAATTGAAAGAGTTAATCAAAGTCAAATTTGTATAAGATGTCGTTTAGGTGGATGATGAAGATGAACCAGTTGTAGTTGAAGACTTCAATTTTATTTAACTATGATATATGTAATTAAAAATATAATCAAGATTATTGTTAAATTTCTTACTGCATGTCATGTCCCTCACTTTACATAGTCTTGCTCTTTTATAATCGTGCTGGTTATATGATAGAAAGCCTCCTCTTTTCTTCCTACACAATCGACTTGACCCTTGAACCTCTTCTCTTTTCGTCTATCTTTAAGAATCTGTCCACTCTTTTGAATTATACCCAAGCTTTGCCATCCATCAATTCATCTAACTTCCTTTAATTATTTAATTTTTACTTCCATATTTATTTCTTCCTCTGAGTACCCATTTTCTTTTACAATCTCCCAAAATGCCATCCACTCTTCCTCTGTAATGTCTCCACTCTTGTCAAAATCAACTGCTTCAAATAGTGCTTCGGTGTTTAACTTTGCAAAGTTGGACTTCCTTAATAAGTTATTTAAATGGTTACCAAAACTATTCGGTTCCTTCCTTATCGATAGTTCCGGTCCCTTTGATATCAAGCTTTTTAAAAATCTCACTCGCTTTCTCCCTAAGTCTTTCACTTAGTGGCTCGTGAATTTTTGCAGTAGTGCAACCCATATTTTATTAATTTATATGAATAAAATGGAAAAACATCAATTTCTATACAGAAAAATGGTTGGATAAACTTATTTGAACAGGAGTGAATTCCATCTTAGATTTTTTAGAGGAAGCAGTTACATTTTGAATGGTATGGCATCAACAAAAATACTTGACCGATATACTATATGCACATGATGAAGAAAGCCAGCATTGCGAAAATGATTGATAATTCAGATACCTTTTAAAATTAGGTTAAATTATTGTTAATGGAAAATTCATAATTAAATAAACAAATTGTAGTATTTTAATATTTTTATTCTTATCAAAAAAGATAAAGGAAAAGATCATTGATAATTAGTCATAAAAAATAAGAAAACAAAGAGATACTCAATAAATAACTTAATTGCATGATTACATTTTTGGACTAGTATTTGGTATATGTTAAAAAAGAGTCTATAGACAAATAATGTTTGAGACCCTTTTTATGGTGACGATGGTGCATGAATTATTAAATAATCAAATGGCCATCTAAACATTTTAACAAATACTATTTAATCATTTTTCAAAATAGATTTCGGTGGAAGGAATATTGATTTGAAGAGTTATCACTAATAGTATCTCTTGAGCATTTTTCTTTTTATTTATAATTTATTAAAGTATTTCTATGTTAGATTCTTAACCTAAATGAAGCATAAATAATTATTTTGGAGATAAATCGTAATTGGCATAGTAAAAGCTATGATAATACTAGTAGCCTTAAATTAAATAAACTTTATACTAAAAATAAATTGTTCATATTAATTGAATTTATATATTTAATAGATCTAAATATGAGAGCATATCTAAGAAGAATTCAAGCTTATTTAAGTAAAAGGAGCATAAATTCATTTTTTTATTTGATGGTTCATATTGTTCCAGTAACATTAAATTTTTGGTATTTTCATGTATATAAGTAATAATTATAATTTAAATTTAAATTTGAACTATTAAAAGTATTGTAGAAATAGAAATTTATGCATTTTGGATAGGAAAACATAGAAAAGATTTGCATAATCGTTTAATTCTATATTTTTAAACAATCTAAAATAACATTTTACATGTAAATCATAAATCATTTTTTTAGATTCTAAAATAAATTATTAATTTCGCGCTGCACTCTTCTCAATTCTAGAATCGAAAGGAAAAGAAATAGTTCGCCATCAATAAGAGCAATTTATTTATCTTGATTTTATTTCCCTTCTTTTTGATAGTTAAAGTATTTATTCATGTAACAATTCACTTAACCTTATTATGAGCAATACTACTTAAGTTATAATTTTCTTGGATATTATTGATTATTTTGCTAAAACTAGAAGTTCCCATTAAATTTTTCTTGTTCCAAAACTTTGCTGAACATATTTTTTATAATTTTAAATAATTCTTTTGAGTGATTTAATGAATACTAAATGATACCTTCAAATGAACGATTGATATATTTCTTTATATCTACCCCTATAGAGATAATTTTTATTTGCTTTTATTAGGCCATATTTATCAATTATTAAAGTTCCTTAAATTAATAGTCATAAAAAGAGTGATTAATAAATATCAAATATTTTTTGTAATGACAAAATCTTTCAAATTCATCAAATATTTATTAAAATTATGGATCAGTATTATCTGCTGAAGCTTCATTCTGGTAATCAATTAGTTTTTCAATTAATATAGTATATTCATAATCGGTCCATAAAGTAGAGAAATTTGACTTTATAATTATTAAAGGATTATTCAAAATCATCAAATTACAAATTAACTAATATTACTTACATATTTCAATCAATAAAGATAAAAATGGTAATACAACATCTAACAATGTTTCCTTCTAAATTGAACTTAAATCTAAAATTACATAAAAAACATAAAGTGACTTTCCCCCTCTATTTTTTCTCTTCATAATGTCTCTAGCAGTTCCATTAGTACAAAAAAATTTGATGATGCCTTTTATATCTATAGTGGTTCCTTTTGATGATAAAGAATATTTTGTAAACGTATTTATCTCTAAAAGTCCTTTTAAGCTATTTGCTTCTTATGGGTCTATCTAGAAACCATATTCATTCAATTTTTGTTTTAATTCCTCCTTTTCCTGATTACCTTATAACCTTTATTTTTTCATTAATGGTGATTTTTTTTCTATTTGATTTAAAAATTCGAATAAATTATTTGAACTACTGATAATTTATCCATTTTTAATATTAATAGCATTAAATTGATTTTAATCTTAAATTTGAATAATCGTACTGAATCCTTCATTTTGTAATTCTGTTCTACAATTATTTGATATTTCTAATAATTATTCAGTAAATAATAAAATAACATCATTATTATTTATGCTATTCTCGTTTACAATACTAAAATCCTTATTACTTTACCCAATCAAGGCATGTAAAATTTCATCAAGAAGAGAAATTGTTAAAGCTTCTTCTTTTCGCTTCAAAAATACTGGTTAAATTTGTCCAGATAAGATTACATCATAATTCAAATTTAGAAAAGATAATTGCAATAGTAGTTATCCAAAATTTTCAAGAAACTTTTATTTTGCATTTTAATCTATTACTATTATTCTAATTTAAGTTTTATTGATTGATTTAAAGGGTTTTTTATACTCCTTCCATTGTTGATAAAGATGTTTTTCAGCAATATATATTAAGTAATTATACTATGCCGATGTTAGTTTTGTATTCAAATCTTTATTTTTATTTTATTATTGATTTAAATGACCATAGAGATTAGCATTAAAAAAGGGAGATATTGGCCTTAAAAAAGATAGATTAAAAAAATTGTAATCATCGAATAATGAATCGTCTTAAATATTAAGTGAGTAATGATTTTATGCAGAATTTGATGTAGGGATAAAAATTGGAAATAGCAACCGCTTATTTTAACTAGTATTTGTAGTTGGTTGTTATGATATATTAGTTTCATTTTAGGGAATAAATTATGATTAAGGAATATTATAAATGACAGGTTATTAAGATTAAAATTAAATTTAATTTGAATAATAGTATTTATTAGTTGGCTAAATGGTATTACTGTTTAAGAATGTGGATGTATTTAATGGTTAGGTTTAAGTATTAATATTTTATTAATATGACCTTTAGGGAAGAAATTAATTTTATTAACCAATCGAAGATTATTAATTATTCTAAGAACAATGTGTATGATTTAATACTTAAGTTTAATAAATTGTTTTTTATTCATAATTAGTGTTTGTAGATGCATTAAAAAATTAAACATTAGTATAAATTGGTGATTAATTTAATGGTTAATCATTATTAATATTAGTTGATACTTATGTAAATTATATATTTTAATTATTTAGTGATTAATTTAATGGTTACTCATTATTAGTGTTAGTTGATACTTATGTAAATTATATATTGTTATTATTTTGTGATTAATTTAGTGGTTACTCATTATTAGTATTAGTTGATACTTATGTAAATAATAAATTTTAGTTATTGAGGAATTAATTTAATGGTTACTCATTATTAGAGTTAGTTGATACTTATGTTAATTATATATTGTTATTATTTTGTGATTAATTTAGTGGTTACTAATTATTAGTGTTAGTTGATGCTTATGTAAATTATAAATTTTTAGTATTTAGGAATTAGTTTAATGGTTACTCATTATTAGTGTTAGTTGATACTTATGTAAATTATAAATTTTTATTATTTTGTGATTAATTTAATGGTTACTCATTATTAGTATTAGTTGATGCTTATGTAAATTATAAATTTTTAGTATTTAGGAATTAGTTTAATGGTTACTCATTATTAGTGTTAGTTGATACTTATGTAAATTATAAATTTTTATTATTTTGTGATTAATTTAGTGGTTACTCATTATTAGTATTAGTTGATACTTATGTAAATAATAAATTTTAGTTATTGAGGAATTAATTTAATGGTTACTCATTATTAGTGTTAGTTGATACTTATGTAAATTATATATTGTTATTATTTTGTGATTAATTTAGTGGTTACTCATTATTAGTATTAGTTGATACTTATGTAAATAATAAATTTTAGTTATTGAGGAATTAATTTAATGGTTACTCATTATTAGTGTTAGTTGATACTTATGTAAATTATATATTGTTATTATTTTGTGATTAATTTAGTGGTTACTCATTATTAGTATTAGTTGATACTTATGTAAATAATAAATTTTAGTTATTGAGGAATTAATTTAATGGTTACTCATTATTAGTGTTAGTTGATACTTATGTAAATTATATATTGTTATTATTTTGTGATTAATTTAGTGGTTACTCATTATTAGTATTAGTTGATACTTATGTAAATAATAAATTTTAGTTATTGAGGAATTAATTTAATGGTTACTCATTATTAGTGTTAGTTGATACTTATGTAAATTATATATTGTTATTATTTTGTGATTAATTTAGTGGTTACTCATTATTAGTATTAGTTGATACTTATGTAAATAATAAATTTTAGTTATTGAGGAATTAATTTAATGGTTACTCATTATTAGTGTTAGTTGATACTTATGTAAATTATATATTGTTATTATTTTGTGATTAATTTAGTGGTTACTCATTATTAGTATTAGTTGATACTTATGTAAATAATAAATTTTAGTTATTGAGGAATTAATTTAATGGTTACTCATTATTAGTGTTAGTTGATACTTATGTAAATTATATATTGTTATTATTTTGTGATTAATTTAGTGGTTACTCATTATTAGTATTAGTTGATACTTATGTAAATAATAAATTTTAGTTATTGAGGAATTAATTTAATGGTTACTCATTATTAGTGTTAGTTGATACTTATGTAAATTATATATTTTTATTATTTTGTGATTAATTTAGTGGTTAATCTACTTTGGTGTTAGTAAATTCTTATTTTAATTAAACATTATAATTTTCTAGCGATTCACTTTTCATTTAACTATTATTTGTGTTATTTATTACTTATTGGAAATTAAAATTATTTTATTTTTGTTATACTTTTTATTATGAGTCATTATTTTTGGTATTTGAAATTTATTCTTATTCATTATTTTTCAATGGTTATTTTCTTATTATTTCTCTATTATTATTATTTTAATTAGCTTATATTGTTTTTTAATATTTTTGCCCGGCTTAAATATCTTTATTTTAAAAATTATTTTAACATGATTAATCATTTTAATTATTCTAATTATTTGAAATTGTTTATTCATGTTAATTATTTATATTATATTCTATATTTGGTTGATATAATTAGGTTTCGTTTTTAACTTCTTAATTAATTAGGTTTTCTCCTTTAAGATTGTATTCAATGTCATCTTTTCTTGTATTTTATTCAACTTCTCTAGTAATCTATTCAATTTCTTACCGAATGTCTACATTAAATACGTTTTTATAATAATTTTATACTTCCCACCTCTTTTTATAAATTTCGATTTTAAGATCTTAACCACTATTAATAAATTATTCTTGATTTAAAATTTTTAATAATCCTTATATTTTTTGGATTGTTAATTTAAAGTTTTCTTATATCTCACTTAGATTCCAAGATATTTTCTTAATATCACTAAATTGTTTTAATTCAAAAAATTAGATTTGATATTCAAATACAACTTCTAAATTGTTAACTAAGTTTATTTAAATTTCAAATTTTCTAACTTAAAAAAAATTCTTAAAAATTTATTCACTTATCATTTCTTCCAGTTTATTTAAATCAAATTACATTATTCCTCTTAATCTTTATTTTTTCATTAATTAAATATTAAAACTTGTTATAAAAATCATATTCTCGAAACATATATCAAAGTTTAAAACAAAACCTTCCCCTTTTATATAATTTGCTGAAGTTTTCAATTGCTTTTAAAATAATATGATTTCAAAATCTCCAAAGGCAACAAATGCTTTATGCATTTATAAAATTTCAAACATAATATTAAGGAAAAAATTAGGAATATCAATTTTAACTTCTCCTTTGCCAATATAGTCATTCCCATTATAATATAATAAACAACAAGTCTATAAACGATCTTCTTGTTCTCGAGCATCTATCATTATAACAATTGGACACTACTCTGTCTACAAAATCTGATGTGTATTAAATTAAATTTAAAAATTGTGAAAATCTAGTTTATTAAATCTTTTCAAAAGGCTGAACAATTTTGAATTGCCAAACTTATTAATAAATTCTTTGGGAAAATTACATTTTTCGCCATCTAAATTGAGCTATCCATTTATAACAATAACTTGTTGAGTGTTAGGAAAGATTTTTAAAAATTCTTTTGGGAAAATTTTACATAAATGGAAAAATTCAAGCGCTTTTTTTACTTTTATATTAACAAAATCAAAGGCCCATGTCATTGGTATAAAATAATTGTAATATAATACAATAAGGTCTGCAAAACCATTATATATTTTAGCATTTAAATTTGCAATTGATTAAATATTATTTTAATCAATTTATAAATGATAGGTCCCAAAAAAATTCAGCCACTCTAATCCAAAAGCATTTTTGAATGCAATTTCCAATTTTCCTGATGCTGAACTATTCCTAAAACAAATATTCCCATTATATATCAAATTTCCAAAATTTTGATAAGAATATGTTAATTATAATTCAATTTAAGAATCAATTTCAGTTGATAATTTTCTAAACTTATAAGCACTTTCAAAATTTTCCTTTTAAAAATATAGTTTTTTGCTTTCAATAAGAAAATAAGTTTCATATTAATAAGAAATTTCAAGTTCTATATTTTTTGGAATAAAAAAAAGTATCTCTTAGAGTTTTTGTTTAAATTCAGCATAGCACTATACAAAGCAACTAAATCCAATTCTTTTTAATTTTCCTAATTATTACAAATTCAAATAATTTTAATAGCATATACTCATATCCAGATCATTGATAAAAGGCAAATCTTTATCGGTTGAATATATTATTAAACAATCTGCTTTTTCTAATTAAAAAATATAATCTAGTTCAGATAAATTTTGAATAATATCTTTAAATTCTTTTTTATCTTTTTCAAATTATTATTGTAAAATCAATGAAAATGTACTCAAACTTAAATAAAGATTGAAGTTGTGATATTATCCAATAAGTTTTAAGATTGTATTTTATTATTTGATTTCCATATCATTGATTTATAATTCCTGGTTTATTATTGGAAAGTCTTATTAATATAGTTAGATTCTATCATATTGATCTTTTTGTGAAATAAAGGGAAGTAATTATGAGGCTTTCATTTATTTGTTTAATTAGGTAAATTTACAACTTTGTGAATCCTGATCATATTAAAGTATAATTGGAATTTCAAAAATATTTAAATGACAAGTTAAAGTTATTTCTTGTAAATTTTTTGCTTAAATTATCTTCAAATTAAAATCTTAAATTTTAAGTATATACCATTCAGAATTGATCTGTTTTTAAGAATCAATCTAAAACATTTTGAAATTAAAATTCTAATCTACTATTATTTTACAGGTGATATTTAAAAATATCTTATTAAAAAATTCGTATTCAGAGATACTTAATTAGAAATTATGATTTAACTTTTGTATTAAATTATTGGCATTTACATTTTGAAATTCAAAAATAAACTCTTACTCTTCAGTTAATTGCAAAGGATCTATAGTTATTTTATTTCTCAAATTAATGTCATCCAAAATTTCTAATTCAAATGATAAATTTGAATTTTTTTCTATTTAAATCTCTTCACTTACAAAAAACATGAAGACAATATTTTTCAACTTTAAAGCTGAGATATTATTCCATGAAAATATTTTAACTTATTATTTAAGCTCGAAAATGGTTTTATTGTTATAAATACCCAAGTTAACTTTTATTTCATCATGTTTTATATTTTCAAAAAAAATAAAATTCAATTATTTATTATAAATAGTTAAGAAAAACTCTTTCGACTCAAATTTAGGGTTTAATTAAAATTTAGCTTCAAATCCTTTTACTTCCTTGTTAAAAATTAGATTAAAAGATCCTAAGTTAAAATCACGAACAAAGCATATCCCTGATATACAACTATCCACCCAACTTTAATTTTTATACAGAATCGAACCATTTAAATTTTGAAGTCTTACAAAATTCTCTAAAATTTGACATTAACTATCTTATATCTATAATATTATAGAATATTTCCAAGATAAATTCTTCTCTAATTTAAACAAAAACTCAAAATTTTCAACATCAAACTGTAATTTCTTTTATGAAAGAGTTATTCCAACACTATTCTCTAAGAATTCATTGAAACTAAAATTCTTTAATGAATTGGAAGTAAATTTTAATTATTTAATTAAACTTTTAGGTTTATTAATTTATTGGGGTTAAAATTATAAATAAAAATTAATTTATTGCTTAAAGAAAATTACTTTTATTTCCAAAGTTGCGAAGATATTCCTTAAATTATCAGATGAACCAAATACTAATTTTACATTCTCAAATTATAAATCAGAAAAATTCTGTTTACTATTTTGTTTCACAACATTAAACTCTCCATTAAACTTTTGAGATAACATATTGTATTAAAATCTAACA
The DNA here is from genome assembly GCA_905182995.1 of Paramecium octaurelia. Taxonomy (NCBI): domain Eukaryota; phylum Ciliophora; class Oligohymenophorea; order Peniculida; family Parameciidae; genus Paramecium; species Paramecium octaurelia. The sequence continues at coordinate 63,414 of CAJJDP010000166.1, read as the reverse complement.
ATTTAATCTAATTTAGGAAAAATATCTAAATCTTCAAAATTAGAATCAAGCAAGCCAAAACCGAAACTAATTGGATTGATCTACATTATTAAGGGTTAATTTTCGATTTTTAAATCAAGTGAACTGTTAGGAGTTAGTAACAACTAAAACTTATTTAGAGTCATATTCATAACTTTGATAAAGCCATTTAAATTCAACTCAAAACTTTAATTTTTTGCTTTAACATTTAAAACACATTGACAAAGGGTTAAGTATTTGGATACATTCCATTGGTTTAATAGATCGACGCTAAATTTCAATTCGATTTAATCATCCCATATTATAAAAGATTCTTGAGATAAAATAAATTTCTAATTGTTATTTTCTTCATAATTTAAATTTATCTCTTTTTCAAGTTTTTCATTCAAATTGGATTAAAATTCTTCAAATCTTAATTTAGATCCAAGCTCATTTGAAGTTTGGAATTCTTGAACTTCTTTTTCAAATTGTTATGAAAGTTGTTCTCCTAATTTTCTAAAGTTATCAACATTGAATAATTATGGAAAATCTTCCTTCCTCTTAAATTATTTAGTTTATTATTGATTAAATCCAGAAATAGTTTATAATTAGTTTTTCAATTCAATTGAAAATACCTCTATGATATCTTTTAGATAAGGAGAATTTTTTCCTGTTTTTAAAATCATCTTCATTTACTTTTTTTTTTATTTGGAAAACAAAGATAAAAAGTCAAAAACCACTTAAAATTCAAAAATAAATTTAAGAATTTCAATAGTGAAACAAATAGTAAAGTTCATTGTCTAAGGATCAATATGACAATAGATATCCATATTTTTCACTTCTAAATGAATATTTTGAAAAATATTCATTTTCCAATCTATTGAAAAATTAAATTCACAATTCCAGTAGAGTGCATTAGTGATCAAATCCAATTTCTTTATAATTGTCTTTTAATTCTCCACAAATAGTTAAAGAAAATAATTATTGCTATCAAAATAATTTAATAAAAATTATTTAATGAAATTTTAACAATTAATTTAATGCTACTCTTAAGATAACTATAATTTTAATTTTTATTTTTCAATTCGTGCCGTTAAACTACAAAAATCCTTTTCAAATATCTGAAATGTACATTGAATATTTCCATTTAGAGTAATTTTTTCCTTTAATAATAAATATGCTAAAATTCTATTTATTCTAATATAAAATGGCAACTTATATATTTAAATAGAATTTTCACATTCTAAATTTATTTCTAATTTTCTTTCTTTAAGATCTAAATATGAGGCAAATTTGGGAGATTAAACTATATTGATATTTGAGAATAAATTGAAGCAACCATAATCTTAAAAAATATTAATTTAATTTTCAGGGGGAATAATAATCTCTCCTCTAAATGAACTTAAATTATCTACTCTGCTAAAGAGCTCTTTCTTAATAAAATACTAATTTAATTCAAGTTATAAATCAAAACTCAGTGAAAATTGTGTTACAATATTTTCTTTATTAAAAGAAATTTGCCCAGATATATTCTTAAATTTAAGATTGGGAATATACGATAATGAATAATCAAGTAATTTAAAATTGAAGAAAATTTCTATATATTAATCTAGCTACATTGAGCATTCAATCTCAGATTTGGAGAGCATATGCTTAAAAATCTTAAAAAACTATTATTAGGATGGTCCAATAAGAGAATTAATCAATGGAACCAAAAATAAATCATTCGGTTATTAAATCGATACTAGCATTTGACCTTCCGATAATCTTGCCTCAGCTAAAATAGATTATTTCTAAAATAAAAATTTAGATTTGACTAACAAATTCTTCAATTCTTAACTTTTTATAAATAAGGACAAAAATGTAGGATATATTTTTATAGATTGTTAACCAAACTACTTAATTAATTCTCCTTAAACTTGAAATTCATAACATCCTAAATCATATTAATTCCCCTCTAAAAAGTTAACTAGAAAAATTTATTGACCTAGACCTTCAATGAACCTTTAATTAACCTAAATTTCTTTTTATGACAAGTTTGCTTTTAAAAATTAACTAATATTTCTTAAATCTAGAAATTTTTTAGGTATATCAATAGTTTTCAAAGTGCTTGAGACTAATTTATTTAATCTTGAATCAGTGTAATTATCAATAATAGTATCTGGAACATTATGAGACTGTAAATCAAAGATAGGAAAATATGGATTTTTTTTGGATTCTTTAAATTCTGAGCCAAAAACAATTTCCATTATTTAATCATACTATTAAAATCCATTTTCTTGTATCATTTTGAAGGCTTTTATTATATTTCTTAAATTAATTATAGCATTTGTATGTTCTTTGATAAATATGACTTACTTCAATAAATTATTTGCTAAAATAACATTATCTTGTTAAATTGATTATTACCCTAAACCTTTTATGGTTAAAATCTCAATAATATCGTTTGAATTATGTTTTAGATCAATTTCAAAATTGATTTTAATACATCTACTATAAAAGGGAGGAGACAATTAATTTTAATCCACTCTTGTGGGATTTTACAAACATATTAATCGAAAATTTTCATGTGGAATTATGTAAGTGTTTGAGTCACCAAATTCATTATTAAAGAAACGAGGCTAATCTTCTCCTAAAGAATTTAACCTTTCCACTATTTCAGCTCTTGCTAGGTTTATATTATCCAAAATTAACCAATAACCAAATTTACAACAAATTTTTAAAACTCCTTCAACATATTTCATTTGCATTCCGTTTTAGTTTTATCCAATTAATCTTCTTTTTTGATATATTAATTTTTTTGATAACCTCTCTAATTCTTGTTAAATTTCATCATGATTTGGGTTCACTTAAGCAAAACTACCAAGTAAATCATTAGTTTCTAAATCGCTATGAATTGGCAACAAAATAAATCTTTAGTTCAAAAGATTTGCCATTTTGATAATGCATGAGGTTTTTCCGGATGAAGAATCCCCTTAACATAATATTACTTTTTTAGAATTTATTGCAATAAAGAGTTTCTCTAAAATAATAGAGTTTTGTATGTTAATAACGAAAGAATTATTGGAAAGTTAAGGAATGATCTAATTTGATAAAACCCAATTAAATATGGGTACAAACTCCTTTTCGATTTATCTACTTATTCTAATTACATTGGCCTGTTGTTCTAAGAATACTCTTCGTTTTTTCCATTAATCTTAACTTAAACCGAATTTATCCAATATTATTTTTAGTACTTATTGTGAAAATTCTGTCTAATAAAAGTGTTACACATAAATAATATCTAAACAAACAATTATTAATTCTAATTAAAGATTTTCATTATTTAATTTTTATCTTTGTTTCAAAAAATTTTAGCTGAAAAGAGACAGAAGATTTTCCAAAAATCTTATATTAAAGGCATATTTAGATTTTTATTATTGTTAGTCTAACAAAGCAAGCTCTTTATGTAAATCTAAAATTATAGTAAAATTAATTCCAGCCTTTTACAATTATATGATTTCCTTTTAATATTTCAATTTAAATATTTCAATTACTTGATCAATATTGAATGCTTCAATGTACACTTCACATAATAGATTTGATATGCATTAAGGTAATTCTTATCTTCCTTAATATGTAGAAGGATTCATTGAGCATAAAAATACGCATTTTTCTTTAATGAATGTACTATCTTTTATTGAAATTTCTTTCTCATCTGTGTTAAATAAAGCTTAAAGAGTGCTTAATATTTCAGGAGATGCTAGATTAATTTCATCAAATAGAATAAGGCTGTTTTAAGATATTGCTTATGCCAAATAACCTTATTGAAAAACGAATACTACTTTATTATTTTCAATCTTTGGTGCGTAAGATCCAAATAGATCTTCTACACTCAAAGAATCTGAGCAACAAATTCTGCAGAATTTTTTTTTAATTATATTAGCAATTTCCTAAGCAATTGCAGATTTTCCAACTCCAGGTGGCCCAATCAGGCAAGGTATATATTTAGTAGAAAAAGCTGAATATATTCTTTATATTATTTTATTGGTAATAGGGTTCATAATGATTTTTTGAGAATTGAAAAACTATTGTTCTTTTAATTTAAGTTAAATTTTATTTTAAACCTATTAATAGTGTTCCTAAAGTTCAGGATTTTTAATCACTTCTTCAAAATTTACTTTATAATTATCCAAAACCACAAATTAAAATCCTAAGGCCAATTTTTATTAATATGTTGCCTCCAAATCCAAATTCAAAAAACTCATCCATTAATAGAATTTTCGATTAGATATATTTTAATAGAAAAGCTCTTTATATTCTTTTGTACTAATAAGAACTTTCTCTATAAACAAAATGATTTGAATGTATTGAGTTTTATCTGGAATTTTATTCATGATATACTTTTCATAAGAGACATCTATTTTTTAAGAAGGATTCAGAAACTCTGGAACTTGAATTCGAATTTTTGTTAAACGGGACTCTAATGCATCGCTTAATTAACCTCCAAATGTAGTATTTATAGTTGCTATCACAATAAATTCTTTATGTAATTTAATTTCTTAACCATTTACAATAAAATGTGGTTCAATCTCCAATAAAGCATTTAATCCTTCAATAACAGATTATTCTGCCAAAGATATATTTTTTAGACATACAACTCCACCAAACCTAGCATTAAATGTCAATCCTCTTTCAATAAAAGGAAATTAATTACCAATATTTTTAATAGTTTGATCGAAGAACTCTGGTGAATTTTAGCTTTATTTTAATTTTTATAAACAATCTTCAATAGTTTTCTTTTCATCTTAATTCATATCCTAATTGAATCTTCTTATCAAACTTAAACAATATTGATAATAGGAGCTTTTAGTATGAGACTCCATGCTTCCAAACAAATCTGTAATATTGGTTTCAGAGTTTATATAAATTAATTCAAATGGATTTTGATTCTAAAATTCCACTAATTCTGAAAACAGTTTGGACAAGTATGTTTTTGAAGAGGTTTCTCCTGAAATTAAAATATTTTCTTTAAAATAATAGCAAAATGCTATTTTGCATAATGCTAATCTTTAAATTGAGTTTAGATTTTCAACAAAAGTCTGAAATTTGTTGAAATATTTTTTATTAAGTTTAAAAGATATTTGTAATTAAGCTTATTGATTTATTATCGAAAAAAATAAATTGTATCCAATTTTATTGATTTAACATTCCAAGTTATATTCTTCATCAGCGTTTTTGGGAAAAAGTATCATTTAATGTAATTGTAAAATATTTTCCCAATTAGGCTCGTTTGTAGAGAAACATGTTCTGGTTAATCGATTTCTAAATCTAATGAACTACCTTAAAGTAAATTATGTACCATTAATATTCAAACATCTTTCATTACCATCTTTAGGATATTGAATTAATTTAGTTAGAAAATATTCCATACCATTTTTGATGAAAATCTAATTTTCGTTTTGTATACTAGGCTAAGATTCAGTGCAAATTTAAAGTACTTCTTCCAAAGTGTAATTTGGAACATTAACTACTATAACTTTAGAAGCCAACGTGTCAGGGAGCAAATTTCTGCCATTATAAGATGGAGGGTTTTATGCAAAGAAGATTCTAAATTTTTCATGAACCTTTATTATTTGATCCGAAACAGGATCATGAAATTCTGATGGATACTTGACTACATTAGCTAAAAAGTTGAGTAGGCTAGCATCTGCTAAATTAGCTTCATCTATAAGAACAATGCCACCTTACTCCATCCCTAAAAATAATGGACCTTTTTTAAGTTTAAATTCTATCTTATCCTTCGAGCCTGTAGATACAAATTATCCCATTAAATCATTTATATCTGTATTTTAATTCATATTAATATAATGGAAACTAGTTGATTCAAATAATTTGCATGTTTATTAGAATGTAGAAATAAGTTTTGTTTTTCCGACACCTGCTGATCCTTGTAAAACTATTGGTATTTTAGCAATAATAGCTGTTGCAATAATGTCTGCAACCCTTTTTCTTGATTCAGTAATGACATAATTATTTTATCTACCATCATTTAATAATAGCTCTTGATAATTTATGGGTATTTTTATATTTTCATTCAAAAGGGATTTATTATCTTGCAGGCATAAGGCTAAGAAGAAATTTATACACTCAAAAATTTTTTATGATAAAGCTTAATTTAATTAAGATTTAGCAAACTTCTATATTTCTTAAATAGGTTTTAAAAATCTAATTATCTTATTAAATGATATTAGATTAATTTTTTTTGCTAAATTTAATGAATCCTTGCAATTACCTAATGCCATCAGCTAATCAATAATTTTAGGAAAATACAAATTCCTTGTTGTTAGTCCTATTGATTATAACAATAACGTGATATCATTAAAATTCACTCTAAATTGTATATACAAACTTAAGAATCTGCTTTTCAATGATGGGGTCATTTTTTTTTCTAATAGCTCGAAATCAGATGATAAAGCGATGATTGCAAAATTTTCATGTTTTTAGAATTTTTCATTTTATACAATCAGTTAGTTAAATTTCCTTTCCAATATTCCATTTAGTGATTCTATCAAGGCACAATCTGGAGCTTCAAAATTGGTAAGGATTAATACTGCTCCTTGATTGAAACATCTGGTTACAGGGCCTAAAATAAAATCAAAACCATTCTAGGTTGGTTGATACTTACCAAATAAATCTTCAGTAGTGGTATTTGATGATAATTCTAATACTTCATATTTTGAAATATTCAAAAATTTAAGCCAAAGGAGAACACTTGATAATTTTCCACAATATTATTGTCCTACAATTAGAGCTGCTCTTTTTGTTTTATAACACAATGTTAACATTTGAAACAAATATTTATGGAATGAGAGAAATTTAAGTGGCTAATTACTGTTCCAATTCTATATTTCTGACTCTCTCTAATTTTTAGTTGAAAAGAATAATTTATTTGCGTTAGAGATAACTTTATTTTAATCAATTTAATAATTAATTAGTTCACGATTTTTATGTAAAGGGATAAACTATGTTGAGATTAATTTCATACAATCTTTAAAACTTAATATTTCTAAAACTTTCTCCTTTATTTATTCAATGCATAAAAAGAAAAGATCAATAATCTAAACAATATCTCTTAAGGTGAATAGACCATCATCCATATTTTTCTATTTTATTTCTTCATAAATTATCATTAACAATTAGGATAATTATTAGTTAGGTATATGTTGCTTTAGTTATTCTTTTAATTCTTGCTATTTCTAGCCTATGATCTAGTCAATAATGAAATGTAGATCATTTGAGCTGATTGGCTCAAATTTAATAGTAATAAATTAGCTCATCAAAGATGGGGAAAAGATATTTCTTGAGGAAGCAAACTTTTAATCGGTTGCTGGATTTTGAGTTAAAAAGAGTTTGAAATTTTAATGTTTCTTTATAGTTAAGGTTCCATCAACTAAATCAACATGAGAATTGATTTAGCAGCCATAGATAGTGATGTATCCAAGCTCAAGAACATCTTCAATAACCCTAAGTATTGAATCACTTGCCAAGTTAGCTTCATCCAAAAGTATCCACAATCCCTCTTATACAGCTTTAGCAAAAGGACCAAGTTAATATTCAAATTTAAAACCTGGTAAAATTTCAACTTTTCCAATTAAATCAGAGATTTAAGAAAATGAACTAAGATTCATTATTATTAATGGTTATCGATTTTTATAAGCCAAATACTGTATTATTGAGGTCTTACCACAAGCAGCACCACCTTCGCATAAGATCGGATTATCTCCTTTGAGAGCAGCCTCCAATTAATTTAAATGTTTCTTCACACTTTGAGTTTCAGCATAAGTATCCATCTTTGGTATCAACTCTTTAAATTTAAAATTATCATGCAAATCAAGATTTAAAATTCTAAAATCTACTAGAGGTAATAACCGAGATTTAAAATTTATATTTAATATACTTTTAAATTTTGGGTTCAAGTGTTCAAAATCTTAACGATATTACTGAACAAATAGGTCAGTTTATTAAACAATATTTGGATCTGTTAAAATACCCTAAATAGCTCTCTTTTTAACCTAAGATGCTAAGGATAACGTTTATGTTTAATAAATTTAACACTCTATTTGGGTCTCTGATGCCAATTTTTATAGAATTAATTGATTTTTATCGTCAATAAGTATTAAGTTTTCTTTTAGAAGTGAAACATTAAATTAAATGATATTTCGAATAGTTTGAACTTTTTAATTTATCTAAAAATCTGCATTAATTGTATAAATATGTAAATTTTAGCTTGAATCAAGTAAAAGCAATTCTTGCATTTACTTTCTATATGCAACTTTCATAATATTTTAATGAGGATAAATATGCCCGCACTCAATTTTTCTCTCTATTCTAAATCCTTCATCAAATTTTGCTAGCATTATTGCTAATTTATTAGATTGATATTGGACCATCAACAAATTATTATCATCTTGTTCTTCAATTAATTTACAGGAAGCACAATTCTCAAACTTCTAGACTTCATTTTAATTCTCTATTGTTAATACCAAACAAATCGATTTATTCTCTCCATCTTAATATTAAAAAAATAGTTGAGTAAACCTTTTAGAGATTAAAAATCTGGATATATTATTATAATCCGATTTTATTTTTGTTAAAATTTTTTTTAACAAAATATCATATAAGACAATACAATTTTCAAAAATTAATGCACAAATTCTACTATTACACCAATCTATAGTTCTTAATTTAGTAGCTGGAATAATTGTTTTTGAAATTGGAGTAAATGATTTTTCTAGATCGCCTGAATAAAGCTAAGTCAATTATTCCTATTCCAATTCTTCAAATATAAGCAAAATCTATATATTTGGATCGCAGACTGCAGTCGAAATATTCTTATTTGTCATGATGTACTCCCTAAACACAAGGTAATCAGAATCAAAAATTAAGATAGATGTATTTGATTTATCTTTTGATAGAATATTAAGCTTAGAACCAGATAAGGATATGCGTGAAGCATTCAAAACCTAAAACATTGTATTCATTTCTAAAATAATTAATAATAAACATTTTTTAAGAAAGATTGAATTTAAAACTTCAACATCCCAACTTATAAAATATTTCTACATCATATCCTTTAACTACATTATAGGTCATATATAAATATATAATCAATAGCTTATACTATGAGAACTGATATACTGATTTGTTCTATTTAGAACATTTAGAATGTTCCTCAAAGTAAATATTTTAAATATTTAATATTATTAATTTACATATATTGAAATTTATAACAATTAATTATTTTAAAACTATTATAAATAAAGGGAATATATTGAGCTTCTAAAGTATTTACTTAAATCATATGTAAGAAAAATCCCTTTTAACCTCTTTTATTAATTATGAAACATGATTTTGAAATCTTTATTTATTCTTTTTCCTAAATGAAATGAAAACATATTTATAAAATAAAAATTTTGGATTGAGAGGGTTTCAGAATCTATATTGATTAATTAATTTCAGATTATTCTGCTATTCACAATACAATGCTTCATAAAATAAAGAAATTCAATTACTGAAATTATTATAATAGATTTTCCATTTTCTTCTAAAATTTGTACCTAATTTTTAAATAACAAATAGAATTTCCCTTTATTATATATATTATGCATTGCTGCTCCAAGGTTCTAATTTAAAACAGAATTGTAATAGCTCTATATTAATCATTACATTAAATCAATTTAAACTTCTTATTTATCTTTTTATGATTCTATTATATCAAATTGAAAAATTATTGTTTAAAACAAACTCTATTATTGCAGTAACTTAAATTCTCTTCTAATCTAACTTACCTGGGTGTAAATTTTGTAGAAATTTAATATTAGAATGGAGGATGGTATCAAAATAAATTCTATCAATTTTCAGTGCTTTTCTTTTATGGTATTCCTCTCTCAACTTTTTCTCTTGATAAGTTCATATAATTTTTTACTCTGCGAAGAAGTTGGTTTCTCATTTCCTTCTTGTGTAAAAATTTAGCATACTGTTCTTATCAAATTTCCATAAAATTAATTTTTCAAAGAAATGGCACCAAATATTGCATTTATCCTTTCGCATTTGATTAAAATATAAGGATAGAAATAATCTGTAATTGGATTGGCCATCATATCATCAAGATTATCTAAGTGGAAAATTTTATGTAACAATAGGATGTATTAACTTTACGTGTTTTGTTTTCTAGAATGAGTAGAGCTATAACCTAAAAATTGTTATTTTATTTCATAAACTTAATAGAATTTGATAATTAATAGTTAAAATTAATCTAGAATTCGCATTTTTAAAAATTTAATTCGAGAATTTATTCATTGATAAATTACTACTACAACTGCCCATCCTAAGTGTCAAGAACATATTATAGAACTTAAGAATTTATAATTTATCATTATTTTTATAATCTTAAAATATAAATATAATTTTATTATATTTAGATAAAGCACAATTAAGATTGAAAATAGTAAAGAAGATGGAGCTCATAAAAATAACGAAAATAATATTAATTAAGAACAGATTAAGTAATTCCATAATAAACATTACTAAACAATTATAAAATCATGAATAAAGAGAAATTCTATTCTTCTAAAATTATTTAATTAATATAATACCAACTATTAGATTTAATTTGCTTGTTATTTAATTAGGTTTTCTCCTGATTGAATTGCTTATTACTTTTGCTTTTTTTCTTCAATAATTTACATCATAAATTAGGAGATCTTGTTTTAATTATTATTTTTGTGATTTTGATGATTTAGCATTTCTTCTATTATATTTTCAATGTTATGCATCCTATCCTTTACATCAAGTAAGACAACCTCACTTTAACTATTTAAAGAACTCTCTTGAATCTCTTTCAAGATCCTCGTGCATCCTTTTAGTATAGATTGGATGTCCTATGAATCACAATGAGTTTTAATGGAGAATTAACTTTTTTGATGAGGCTAATAAGGAGAGTTTAATTTGGCCAATGATGAATTTTTACTCCCGGAAGGTGTACTTTTGATTTTCATTTAAATGAAAGTTTGAGATTTAGTCTATTTTGGAGTGAAAGAACAAGAAGGATTGATCTAAATCTCTTAAGAGGATCCAAATGATGGTCGTATTAATCTAATTGCACTCATATAAAATTTAATTATTATTACTGATTCTATTATTTATTACTTTAAGAATCATATTTATATTATAAAATAGTTTATTTTTTGAAGTTTACTTAAAGATACTCAATAAATATCATCCAATTCTATACTGAATGCTTAGAATTCCAGCAGATTTGTGATTCTGAATATGAATTTTATGGTATTCCAGTAATAACTTAGTTACTAAATGAGAAATTCTAATAAGAAATAAATAAAATGATAATAAACATGAATAAAATAAAGCCAGTTTCTGTATAGACGAAACTACAATCTAAAAGATAGAATGAAATCATGATATTAAAATAAAAATATCTAATGAAGCCTATAATCATCGTTTACATATATTTTCTAATGCATACAAGTTAAATCATAATAATGACTGCTCTTAAGTGGTTTAAAATCTCATTTTGGCCATCCTGTAATATGAATTTATTCTATTGCAGACTAGTCTTATTTATTTGCAATGGTTAGATCAAGAAGATTGGCATCAAAAAATAACAAATATTATTGTGTATGGCTTACTCAAATTAGTACATCCACACTGAAAAATTCAAATTTGTTTCATAAACATATATATCTGATTAATTTTAATTATAAAATTATATAATAAATTACTACTTACAACTTATGAATAGTTTAGTTAAAGAAAGAGATCAATCAGAAATCATGATCTTGAACAACTTAGAAGTTCAATCCTAAATCAAATCATCAATCTTCTAATCTAAATTACAACAATCAATCTAAAATATTAGGTAATTGTCAAAGCCTATCGCAATGCATATCGAACCTCACATATTGCCTCTTCATAAGCCGAATTAGGAAACGCCTATCAAAAAGTCCTAGCATTAAAAATTGAGTTCTGATGGGCATACCACTTTGACCAAGGGTACTTAAGTAGAAAATCAAGCTGATAGTACTCAAAAATTAGTTCAAAACTAATTTGACTTTAGTTATTCTTACAGAAAGTAGGATAGTTAGATGAGGAAATCGACAGATTACCAGAGAATCTTTGAACATTATCATCATTCGACAATAGTTTAAATGATAAGTTCATATGAGGAGTGCTTTAACATTTTGGTAGAAAGCAACGAAGCTTAATTGTTGAGGATTCCTACCAATTTGATTTTGGCGATTTTAAGAGAAAGGGAGGAATTGCAACATCAATGTGTTATGCTGAGAAGGAAACTCTATTAGTTAGACCGAGCGAGTGAATAATATGAGAGAGTACAATAATAGCACGCATGATTGATATTAATTTATAATATTAACACAATGTAATTCAACTTTTACTTATCTAAATGCATGACAGTCAATGAGAATGGGATGACAATATTGAATGGAAACCAGAAACGCAATCCTCAGTTGGATGATGTTATTACTGTAATGGGTGAGGCTTCTGCATTGGTAATCAACATCTATTTAAATTAGGCTTAAAATTTGAAATAAGTTATTACGAGTCCAATCAGATTCTTTTAGACCGATCAAAAGATGTATATCAAATCAGAAGGCAAAGTAATTCTGTTAAATATTTGTCAGCTTTGTTTGGGAATTCTAAAAATAGGAAGAAAAAACTTATTTCACAGAGATTTAAATGGAGTAATTAAAGAAATCTAACCAATTTGTGTCCTCGACTTTTATGTGCATGAATCAGTTCAAAGAAAAGGCATTGGCAAAGAACTCTTTGAAGAAATGCTAAGACAAGAAACTTTGAGACCAGAAAAATTGGGATATGATCGACCATCTCCAAAATTGTTGGGATTCCTTAAGAAGTACTACAATTTATAAAGTTATATACCTCAAAATAATAATTATGTGATCTACTCACAATACTTTTTCGATAACAAACCGACTAATGCTTCTTAATAATAATTTGCGCAACAAAATCATTAATAATCTTAAAACCCTTAATTAGTTAACTAGTAAGTACAACAACAAAGAGTCTAACCATAATAAACCCCTTAGAAGATGGATTAATTGGATTAGATGATGCAGCAAATGTCTTTGGAATCGAAATAACAATATTAATCATATTAAAAAACCAAGGCCTAGCCACCTTGGGCAACAGACTAGAAATAATATTAAAATGTAAGTATAGAAGGATTAACTTTAGATGTATTAAACAACCACTGGAATGATGTCTGCTTAAATTCATAAACGATGATAAAATCAATACTATTTGAAACAATTATAAAATAATAATAATTTCAGCCATTTCCTCATTTTTTTATTTATCAAATGCTTCCCCTTAAAATTAAGACTATTTTTAATCATTTTCAAAATAATCATTCTTCCCTATAGTAGCTTTCATAGTTGTAGGCTTCTTTATAAATAATACAATTTTGATTGTATTCAGTACTCATGGAAGTTAACTTACTTAAGTTTTCTTTAGTTAGCATTTGATCCTTTTAATTGTAAATTACAATTTGATATTTACACTTACATAATATTAAATATAGAAATTGATTATTATTAAAATACTTGTTGAGTTAAATCTGATTATTTTTAAATTATATGTAAGTGAAGAATATATTCATAATTTTACATATTTTATTTTTCTTGATTATTAATATATATTATAAAAACAAGCTCTCAGACACTAATTGCATCAATTAACTCTTCTTTTTTCATTCCTTTATAACACCAAACAACATGAATATTAGAGTAGAATTCTTACAGTCTCTTGATTCTGACATATTTTAACAAAAATGCTTTAATACTTTAATTTTCAAATTCCTCTGGGTACATAAATACATACACTGAATCTCCTATCTTTAAATCAATCAAAGAGTTATTTTCTATAAAGAAATCAGTATACTCTGTTTTCATTTATCCTATAAAGTAATCTAAGGGCAGTTCTGTACAAAAGATCTTACCTTATGAATAAGCTAGAAATTCTGGATAATGCAATCCAAGATCAGATAGGAAGTATTTTTGATATAGAATGTTTATATTCATCTTTTATTGTTCATATTTATATGTAGTGAGTAAGTAGTTTAATCTTTGCAAGACTTCTTATTCATTTATGATATTCCACTTTTTTAATTTTTGAATAACTAAAGTATACGCTAATGGTAGTGCCTCTGCTAAAGTAATTTATTCTTCCTTTAATGTATTTGCGTAATGCTTATCAATGATATTGTGATTATCAACTATTATTGAACAAGCTAAACTTTCTATTGATTTCCTATAATTAGTTCTCCAATTTTTAGCATGAGGATCGTGTGTAAAGTTTCGAATGAATGTACTTTTATCAATATTCCTCTCCATGTAATTAATGACTTCCTGACTCTCTTATAATTTTTGATTAAATAAACTAGTCATTAGGTAAGGCCCGAATTTCTTTATAATAGAGCTTGGCGAATCTAGTTGTTCTGCCTTATTAATGAGCTCGGTTAAATTATGTTTCAAGAATGAAAATTTCATATTAAATAATATATTTGTTTCATTTTAAAAATACAAAACTATATTTGTTATAATCTAATTTATCTATTAAATAAAATTAAACTTTTATGGATTTATTGTTTCTAGATTTGGCTATATGTATATTATTGTAATATAAATATTAAACCGTTTGATATGAATTATTTCTTCACACATATTCTTTCAAGAAGATCTATAAATTAAAAATTTTAGTTATACTAATATACTAATATATTGTATAACAAAGAGAAAGTGAGATAAATTCAAAATGTTATTAAATATTGTAATCTACTAAATTCTTTAATGGAAATAAAATAGAATCTTAAATAGAATTCATAATCTAGATTTGATGAATTCAATACATGGATAGAAATTAAAAGGCGAATTAAATTTGTACATGATAAACCACCATTATAGAGATGAAAGAAGAATGTAAAGTCGAATAGTCTAAACAATGAATACTAATTTATGGTTGTCTTTATGTAGATATATGATCATTCTCCCATTTAATCTTGTTCAATTAATTATTCAGCTTATTATACAGCGTTATTAATCAAATCTTGAGGGACACTTTGGTGTTTACGACCGTTGTTATCAGTGATCCAAGTCATTTCGTATTCGTATTTCTTCTCTTTGAATTCCTCATGTGCTAGTATCAACCTGACAATTAGAGAATATGGATTACATCTTAGCAATGTAGACCAAGGCTTCTTGACAGGTAAGGTCTTTGAAACTTCTTCTTTCAAATTCAGACTTGCAAATGGCTCTACCTTTTCCATGAGTGCAGGCATGATAGGCATACTTGTTTCCTGAGGGTTCAATCATGTACAACTCATAGCCATCGAAAGTGTTGTAACTGGCAATGAATGCTGAATAATAGAGAGGAGTTGATACTTGCAGATCCGAAGGGTCTCGCTCCAGAATACATAGTGTAGGCATGGACATATTGTGCCACTCTATCTGACAACACATTGGCAGATGCTGGAATAGCATACATGTCTTAATATTGAGATGACTCTGCTTTTGCTCTTTATAAGATGTTTCTTCCATCTGGCAATTTGCCGCATAGAGCCATTCCAGTTTAAGTGTCGATATTATAGATTCTCTTGTTCGTGTTGTCTTCCAACAATCTGGAGAACTTTTACTTCTCTGCAGCCAGAATGACTCCATCTTTACACTTGACTCCGATCACAGTCCTAATTAGATTAATTGAAAATTTACTCTGAATTTTCAACTGCCTTTGTTGCATATTCCACCTAATAGATACGTCCCTCCTGGGAATATGTGGCTACTGATAAGTCATACATGCTTCCACTCATTTTTTTTAAAGATAATATTTAAATTAAGTCACATAAGTATTAATTTATAATTTATAATATATTATACTAATGGGATGTATGAATGCTTCTGGATACATATCTGGACCCATCGAACCATTCCATCAATCCAACAAATCCAATTTTGAAGCATTCCTAATAGAGTAATTGACACTCTTGGGATTCCAAGAAAGTTAAATTGTGATTTCGAAAACTATTGAAATCAAATTCATGTATCAATTCATCATTATCTCTCCCTGTAGACCCTATCTAAAGGAATTGCAAACCGTCATTTAATAAGACATCCACTCCCCCTTCAATAACAATATCTACTTGATCCCAGTCCTCACGAATCAGCTGAGAGAGATCTACATAAAGACATCCGAATTCCTAATTAGATTCCAAGATTACAAATTGAATACTCTAATCAACAAAGTGGGTCTCAAGTATCAAGCTCTGCTTAGAGTAGGTGATCTGTTCCCCAAATAATTGAATCTAAGATTTTACAATAATCAGATCTCCAGGATCCAAATAGATCCCACCATCGTAATAATCGTCATCAATCAGACTGATATTGGTTATGCACTTTTGTAATTCATTAAAGATCTCAATCAACCCTTTTTGCTTGTATTTCGTTATGATGACAACAATGATAACCAACATATTAATCTATTCATTGAGACCAATTCATTTCAAAAGTATCATCTCTATAATCCCTAGTTATTCAGTAATAATTGGCGTCGATGACAAGGAAGATCGATACAATACTATTATCAATCTTTACACCAAAGTCATCAAAAAACAAAAGAAAAACTAGAATTCTGATTCTCATTCCAGAATACTTACTCAATTCTTAAATTAAGAGGATCAGGAGTAGTTTTGGGATGATGGTACTCTCATTTTCAATTTTTTGGATTCAACCCAATCTCAGATATCCACCAACACATCCATAATCACAATTCAGAATTACAAAATAACAGAAATCAATGAATTCAACAACAAAGGCCTGCAATTTCATACTCAAAAGTCTCTGCAAGATAAAAAACACATCGATTAATAAATCTACAAGTCAATTAAGCAGATCATGATCAAGGAACTAATTTAAGCACTTTAATTGAAATCTTCCTAGTTCTCTCAATATTTCAAATTGAAACTGTCAACCCAGAAGATTTATAAAGATTTGAAATTGCAATAGAAAATCTACATGCCTTCCCAATTGAAATTGCAAAATGCCAACGAAATCGAGAGCAAGACTCAAGATATATTGACCATCATCAAGAAGGCCTCTTATGACACATTGATTGTTAAGTAATCCTCAAAATTCCAATTGCCAGATAAGGAACGTATCTATTAGATCTTGCAATAAATATTCAAGGATCAAGATGTTAATTAAGTGTAAATTATTATCAATTCCATCTTGCATGTCCAATGGAGTCTTGGCGATGAGATCATCAATAGTCAATTCAATATTCAAAATCAGAACTTCCAGAATTACAAGTATAAATGGAAGATGATCAAGTTTTATGATAATTTCAGAATCACGAATCTTGCTCAACCCAAAAAGCAGTAGATCTTCTTTTAAGCCAAATAACTGCTGAAGTGTTTGACTCGAAAATCTGATCAAGAAATAGTGAACAAAATCACAAGTCAAATAATGCTGGATAAGTGGAATTTAAATGAGGAATACTCACCGATCTGTGATGTTTACCAGATTTCATTTATTAATTCAACTTCAGTGGATGAAACTTCGCAGTATCAAGAGAAACTGGATAAAATAGTGGTCTCGTAGGAGGTATGCAATTATGTTTATTATTAAGAATCAATATTTGATCATCTTTTTAATGGATTACTAGGATCCCCAAAGGATTAGTTAATTGGATTAGATCATTTCTCTCCCCTTACAATTAGATGTCAAATTGATCATCCTGAGCAAATCGGAGTTCGATAATGACAATTTTGAACAGTTACTGAACAAGAAGAAAATAGAAAAAAGAATATACCAAAAGAATATTCAGTTTTGGTTTCCCATTTCATCTGAAATCAATGACATGCAATTCTCGCAATATCTGGAAATCTTCTACAATCTTAATCAGAAGGAAAACGTAATTGTTATCAACAACAAACAATAATTGTGTCACAAAATAACTGGATTCCACCTGATTACAATGTTGCAGGAGAGGAACTATCAAGAGGACGATAAGAAGTGCAATCATTTTGGAGCAAGAAATCAACAGAGAGTTCAGAACAATGAGTAAATAAAGAAAGCAAGACAGCAATTGAAGTAGAACATTGAGAAGGAGATCAAGCAGCAGCAGTAGTTGTCATTGTAGAATGAGCAGGATCATTCAACAAATATGATTCTAGATTTTAAGTGGGCCAAAGAGAAGACTATTAAATTGGATGGCCAGTAGAGAGTGCAGGTGATTTCTAAACAATATTTAAGGCCTATATTCAATAATAACAGTGGAATATAATTTGAGATATTTTAATAGATAATTTCTAATAAACAATACGATTTTCAATGATTTGGAAATAAATATCATAAAAAAAACACTTTCTTTTATAAATTTGAGTTTATTTTTAGTATTATTAATTGAAAAGGATTCTGCGACTGTTTCTGATGATTTGCGGAGGTCTGTTGGGAGTTGCATGATGGGGAGAGAGATCGAAAAGTAGTGCACGGAATATATTGATTACTAGGAATAACGGTTTTGGAAGGTTGAGTTTGATTAAATTGAAGTGTGAAGAATGAACTTGATGAGATTAATTAACTTCTCGTTTATGAATATTAATAATAAATGCAATAAAATAACCGTGTGATCTATGAGTTGGAGGACGACGAGGACATAAAGTAGGCTCCCTTCCCAAAGACTCAAGTATTTGATCTATGTCATAATGAAAGGCGATCAAGATTGATAGGAAATTAGGTGCAGTGTCGTACATAAAATGGGGAACTCTTTACAATTACTTCTTCTCGTTTGACCTGAGGAAGGGTAGGTTATTGTGTTACAAGACTCCACAATCAAATAGTTATAATAATTATTACTCTTTGAACAAGGGGGACTTTGTGAGGGATGAAGCTGAGATCCAAAAATGCGAATAATCCTTGAGAAAGAAAAAGAATTATTAGCAAGCCAATGATTAGAAAGTAATGTGGCACTTTATAATTTAAGTCAGTGATATATGTGAGAACAGCGAAAGGGCGAGTTTTTAAATTGATGATTGACGAAAACGAAAACTATGATAAGATTTTAGGATATTTGCAGATTTGTTTCTCGTCGAAAATGCAAAACGTAAAGGCCTTTTATGCACTTTTGGGAATAGGTCTCGTGAAGATAGACGGCAATGAATTTAAGCTGACTACAGGAGTGGTTGTGTCTTTAAATGATTGGTCCATAAACAACAACAATAATTATTTGTTAAAGAATGACAGTGGTTTTAATTTATTAATAAGCAATATTGAATTGCTGGGCGGCATCATTGGATCCTTCTACAAACAACACGAGATCCTGGGAATCATATTCAATCCATCCACCCAAACCATAGACATCATCCTATTCGATAATTTTTAGTAATTTATGTTCCGAATATAATTAGAAATCCTAAAGTACTCCATCAGGCCATATTCAAATTGGTCAAATTCTCCAAAAAGAAGGTGATCCCGTCTGGCAAAGGACAGTTATTGAAATTGAAGACTGACGTCGCTGAATTCAATCAAACTGAATACATCGATATAGCCAAAAATGACAATGTCAAAATCTACATTCATACCTCCAAATTGAATGTGGCTGATTATGCCCTAATACAAGGCAGTATGTTTTCAGCACAGTATGTGGATGACCAAAATGATCTAGACGGTGACAAATTGTTATCCAATAATGCTCTTGAGTTTTATAAAAAGAACTTCAAAAACATGAACAATCAAGATGATGAAACCAAAGAATTCATTATAGTAAGCAAATAACAAACACAAGTCTTCGTGATGAATAATTAATCATCTCCCAATAAGGGAAGTGCTCAAAAACAGAGTTCATTTAAATTTGATGATATTAGCGAAGAAAGTGGAGGAGTGGGCTCAGGTGTGCAAATAGCTAAGAGTATCAAAGGTAATTGAGTATATATATACATCCACATTTTAGTCCACATGAGGAGATAAGCCAATGGTGTAGCAGATTAGAGTCCAAAAGTGCAGTTCGTTAGTGGTTTTCAAGGGAATGGGTTTGAAGGTGCAGTCAATTATGCCAATGAAATTAATGAGTAGAAGCAAGCGGATGAGGACAAGAATGATAATTAGGATGTCAATGAGAATGGAAATGGCACTAATAATAAATAGGAAGCATCTGATAATCAATTGAGCAACAATTGCAGTAAGATGCAGTGTGAGGAGTAATAGTAGGTAGTGGTGAAGCAGGAGCAGTAACTACTTTAGCATAAACCCAGTAAGACAGAGTAGAATTAGGAGGAGGACTCAGATGAAATCGATCTTGTTAAGGTTTCGATTGTTTTCGATGAGGTAGAACATTGCAATCATAGGGATTATAATACAATTATGAATTATGCTTTGAATTTCAAGAAGGTTGATTACAAGGACGAGTATAGAGTTCCTTAGGCTCATAAGAAAGGAGGGACGGCTTGTTAGGATGAAAAAATAATTGATTTGGCAAGAAGTGTGGGAAAGAACATGATCAAGTAGGTGGGTCAGAAATTGCTCAGTGGAAATTTCAATTTGACAACAGTTTCATTTCCAGTAATTGATTCGTTTTTACTATTGTAGATCAAAGCTATGATTCCTAAATCTGCCCTAGAAAAAACATTTATGTAAACAATTCTCTTTCCTTTGTACATGAACAAGGCTGCTTCTCTTTAAAAGCCATTAGAAAGAATGAAACTTAGTATAGTTGCTCTTATATCTAATTACATTTAGGCTAATTCATTTCTTAAACCTCTCAATCCAATCTTGGGTGAAACCTTTGAGGGTGGCTACGAAGACGGCACCTAACTATTTTGTGAATAGGTACGAATATAAAGATCCTATTCTATAGATATCTCATCATCCTCCCTTGTCTTATTTTCTAGTTTGTGGACCCAAGAAATCTTACAAATTTTTCGGATATTCTCTCTATGAAGCAAAAGCTGGTTTAAATTCATTGACTATATTGAATCATGGGAAAAGAACAATCTAATTCCCGGATCAAAAGATAGTGTGTACTTTTTCATCTGAGCATTATTCAGGAACATTCTTTGGAACAATGAAGAATGAATCTTAAGGAGCTCTTTCTTTTGTGGATGAAGCCAACAGTACTTAATGAGTTTATGATTAGATTTAAATTGCATCGTCTAATTGGGCAAGGTGAAGAACAAGCCAACGGATTACTTCGAAGGGGAAATCAAGTAAGGGAAGACTGTGCTCAGTAAATTGTTTGGGAGTTACATGGGTTTCGCCGATTTCGATGGGATCAGATATTGGGATGCCAGAGTGATCAAACCATTTGCGATGCAGATATTGAAATCGAACTTGGAATCGGATCATACTAAGAGAACGGACAGAATTTGTATGATTGCTGGTGACATGAATAAGGCATAGGTGGAGAAGGAAAGGTTGGAACAGTCCCAGAGAAATGATGCAGCTTTAAGGAAAGAATTCCTAAAATAGAAGAAGAAAAAAGATTAAAAATGATTAATATATATTATTAATAATAATGACCTCTATAACTTAAAAGATTATATCTAAGTTAGATCCGAGACAAGTAATCCAATCTGAATCTATTCATTTTAGTACTATCTAAGTGGCTGTATTGATATCATTGTTGTGGAATAACATAATGAATCATTGAAATCGACCCCCTTTCATGTACGATTTGGCAAATATAATGGATAAGACTACTAGGTGGACATTATTGTGAATGACAAACTGACTGACGTGAAAATGAGATTAGGGAAGGAAGGCTCAGCTTATTTTGAAACTAGTTCCTATTCCTCAGGCTATTAATCTGATGACACGTTTTCCGAGAAAATCTCGTATAATTCTTACATTACACAACATAGATTGTTCAATGAAGCATCGGAGTTTAGACAGTCACACCTGTATAAAAAACCCGATGATTTGTTCAACAGTGACAAAAAGAATAGTAATTGGCTTCAAACTCTAAAATTTTGGGGCAAGGGGTCCAATTCCAAAAAAGATGATGGAATTAAGATTGAAACACCAAATAATCTCAAGGAATTTTAATAAGTCGATACGTCATCTTTAGTAATTATACTATCATCATATTAGAGACTTTCATAATTATAATTGCAAAAATAATTCCAGTCCCAAGAAGCAGAAAAACACATCTAAACTAACGAGTACGAGAAAGACAACATCACTTATAGTGACAGGGAGACCCTCTCTCCACGTCAATCAGTAATAGAACTTTCTCTGTGCGGTCAATATTAAATTTAATAATCAAATCTAACATAAACTCAGAGATTGCAATTGTTCGAATAACACAAAATCTCCTTCTCAGTATTCGAGAAAGACTCACTTAAAATTATAAATCACAAAGATCTTGTCTTTAAGATTGGCGATAAGTTCTTCAGCAGAGAAGCAGGATTAATCTAATTATTGGCCAAGCAAGTCTACGCTAGGGATATGGTTATTGACAGTTTGGATCAATAGAAGAAGTAGAACACTTAATAGTAGTAATAATGGTATAGTGTTCTCTTTGGTAAGAAGAAAGGTTCAGATTAAATTGAATAGAATAATACCAATAATCAGAGATTAAATAATAATGAGTAGACTCAAAAACAGCATCAATAGTGTAAATCTTAAGACAGACTCAGAAAGCTCAGTGAGAACTCTGTTGATACCTATAGTACTATGTCAATCTAGAAAAGGAGAAAGTCGCAAAGACCAATACTAAAACCTAATTCATCAATTTTAAAATAATTAGGATTGAAGTAGGGAGATAACAAAATTACATACAGATTATGTATACCCAAGAAAAGCGATATTGTGGAGTTGCATGGGACTGTCTACTTGTATGATCAAAAAACTAAATTTGTCATATCAGACATTGATGGCACCATCACCAAATCAGACATCTTAGGTTAATTAATGCCAAAATTAGGAACCGATTGGAATCATGATGGAGTAGCCAATCTCTATTAGAATATACAATCTATGGGATATAAAATTATGTACTTGACTGCAAGAGCAATTGGCTAAGCAGATCAAACTAAAGATTTTATTTACAATCTACAATAAGACAATACTAAATTGCCAAAAGGACCTGTAATTTTGAGTCCTGACTCTTTGTTCCCCGCATTTAAGAGAGAAGTCATTGACAGAACGCCTGAACTATTCAAGATCACTGCATTAAAAGAAATTAGGAATTTATTCATTGGAGAGAGTCCATTCTATTGTGGATTTGGAAATAGATTAACAGTAATATGATCTTTCTCTATATTAGGATTCTACAGCTTATTAGGCAGTCAATGTGGATATCAGTCGAATCTTCATAATAGATCCAGAGAGCAATATCCAAAAATATAATACAGATGAAATCACTACCTATGTGGAAATGAATAAGGGCATCCATCTTTATTTCCCTCCTGTTAATGAAGTAGAATACTAATGCTCAAACTTCTGGAAGATTCCAATAAATGTCAATGTTGATATAAATTATTATTGATTTTTGATTACAATAGATATTATTGGTATTCCTAATATCATTTATTAAATATTCAACATGTACTTTAGAAAGTATGAAATACTTGTCTTATGAATATTGTCAATTAGGCATTGCAATGATTTCAAATTTCAGCCTAACTCTTCAACATAAAAATTCAATCAGATTATAGGATTTTATTGAAGTGAATTGTTATCCTGAAATAGATAAATAATGTTAAGTGATATATGTAAAACTAATAAGTTTGCAAAAATATACATCTTCATCAAAACAACAACTAAGAATTTTTATAATCACACTAAGTAGATTTGTTTTTTTTAAAAATTCAAGAAATGCAAAAATTTTAATTGAAATTGATATTCCAAACAAAATTAAAATCTTTAACGGATTTATATTTATAATTATGGACATTATTTCACTTTATCTAGATATAGCTTATTAAATGATTAAAAAAAATGTTTATAAAATACGTTTTAACTCTCCTAAAGGAATTTGTATGTTTTAGTGACTTCCTACATTGTAGTTGCATAATTTATTATCCTACAGTTTACCTAAAGTACTAATTTGAATACCAATATTAATAAAATTAGTTGACTTTTCATCAACAGAGATATTTAGAGAAATAGTATTAAATGCAATTCTAATATCACCAAAATCTATATCAAACGAATTGTGATGAGAAAGATGGTAATAGATTATATGTAGAATAAATAAAATAATTGTTTTAACATTCAATATTTTATTAATCTTCAAATACTATTTTAAAAATGAGTTATTATTGTAACAGTAAAAATTACAAATTGATAATTTTAATTTCCATAAATGGAGATTAATAAGATAGGAAAGTTCTAACGAATTGAAAGTTAAGGATATAAATTATGTATTTTCAGTACTTTGTCATTAGGTCCAAAAATAGAATTCTTTTGATGGAACTATTTTTCCACAATTATTTCGAAAGAGGATTAAATTTAGTCAGGAAATAAAGGAAATAAAAGAAAAATAGCCTAATATTTTATTAATTAATTAAAGAGTGAAAAATAATTGCTTTATTGGATAAAAATATAATTTGACATGGTGTTTTTATTCACATGTTATTATGAAGTGATTGGATCAAGGGGTGTCATGGTATCTTTGCTGATTCTTTCAGGAGTTCCTGTGGGATGTAATGGTGTCGGAGGAATCAATAATTTTTGGAGAGAGGATTATTGGTTATATGGTATATGTAATTTGATCATTAATTTTAAACAATTAAAAAGATTGGTTATTTTAATTGACCCTATTTATGTGTAACTGTTAATGACGAATTGATATTAATATTAACTTTTCATAACATTTTACTTGACTTCTAACTATGCAAGGAGCGTTTAATCAGATAGGAAGCTTGGGTTAGGCCATGGCTATTTAGATGAATGAATAGGCACAACATTTGATCCAAGCAATTTCCAGCAGTTGTTTGGAAATATTGGGGTAGCAAGATGGTATCTTCATAAAATAGAAATTTGAGTTGTTTGAGGCAATCACAGGTACTCGAATATTGATTAATTGTTAGGTTTCGAGACTCCAAATGTATATAAGGTCTATGCAGCTAACGATTAAGGAAAGAAGAAGAAGTAAAAGGCGTTATTCAAATGCAAAGAGAAATCGTCTACATGTGCTCGTCTTTGTCTTCCGTAAGTTCATTAAATTAATTCGTCTTAGAGGGAATGCAAGACCTTTTGAAATGAAAATCAACAATTACGGATGTAAGGACTTCTAGCCAGCCATGGCGAAAATGTTCTTGAAGGACGAAAAGAGAGTGGTTTTCAAGTTCAAGAGGGAGTATCAATGCACATGCTTGTGTTTTAATAGGTATTTTGTTTGAGTGATTTAAAAATAGACCTCGTCTTGAAGTCTTGTATGTGGAGAACGACGAGAACAAGAAACTGGGAACAATAGTGAATCCATGGTATTTCTGCAACATTGGATGTCACGTTCTGGATATTCACGACAACTTAAGATACATCGTAGAAGCTAGTTGTTGTTAAACTTATTTTTGGTGCAGATGTCCATGCAATTCCTGCAACAAGGTTGAGTTCGTCATCAAGGTACCAACTGGGGAGGTAAGCACTCAAATTCATTGAATAATTAGGTTGTGGCCCATTTAATGAAGAAGGGAAAGGACTGTTGCAAAAACATGGTGGGTGATGCAGACAATTTCAGTTTGATCTTCCCCAAAGGAGCTTCAAAGGAAGACAAGGCGTTGTTGCTAGCTGTCACTCTTATGATGGACTACATGTACTTTGAAGATAAAGGAGGTGCTTAAGCTTCTGTTGGACCAGAATGAGCTTATAAAATAACATTTTCATGTTTTTTTAATAAAAAACAACATTTAATATATTAACAGATGAGTAGTTAATTTGAAGCTGATGATTAAATGCTGTATGCAGATGATTCCCAATTCATAGAGTAAATTAATCAGAAACTGTCGAAGATCAGAAATAATCTAGGAATAGACATTTACGACCAAGAAAATCTGAAAACTCCATAATCTGAATAATCTGGTAGAAATAATGAGCATAACACTTTTGGGAGGGAAAAGAAAACGACAGAATCCAAAAATAATATGCAAGATGTTCAAGAACTCAATTTTATTACCAGCTCTAAACATAAGAATAAGAATAATAATAATAATATTGACAATAACAATGACTATTAGTATTCGGGTCAAAGTGGCAAAGAGGAACAACCCTATCAGATATCATAGTCAGGCACCAAGGATGATTTATTGCCATAATAGATCAGTTTCTTATAAAACAAATTGGAAGCCCTTAAATAAATTTGTATTAAATTGAATTTTATTATAGATCCTTGTCAAGGCCAAGATTAAGCTAGCTTTCTGGAGAGAGAGAACGTGTATCTGAAGATCGAATTGGAATTGAAATCCAAGTAGGAGAGATTCTTAAGACAATAGTTAACAACATTAACAGAAGAATATAATTTGAAATAACAACAACTGCAACAAAGCATCCAAGATCTCAAGTAACAACACGAGGAATTCGTTTAGGCTACAGATCTAACCTAAGATATCAAATAATACATTCTATCCTTAGAGTCTGATTTGCATTTGACAAAAGGTGAGTTGGACTTGTTCACATAGAGATTAGCCAAAGAATAATCTGAAAAAGAAATACTCTAGAATCAAATCAACAATATTCACACCAAAGCCAAAGATGAATTCCAGAAACTTTATGAAAAAGCATTCAAAGAGTTACAATTCATGTGTCAAGCTCTGAGTTCAGAATTGCTCACTGAATAGATTGATAAGAAAGTCAATAGGATTTCTTAGCAAACAAATCTATCCAAGATGTATCAGGATCTCATCGATGAAAAGATGATTCTAGTATCTATATGTTACTTATTCCTAGGAAACCAAAGTTGACAACCTCGAAAATCAATTGGAATCCTATTAAAATAAGCAATTTAGCATAAGTTATGCCCCATCAATCAAATCGGTCTATGAGAAACGATTGCATGTTATGAAACAGGGTTTATTGCACTGGAAAACCAGAACTCAGCAAATCGAATAGATTGTGCTTTAATGGATTCAAAAATTGAAACAAGAAAACCAATAGTTAAAAACATCGCTAATAAAGAAATAGAACAAAATGTTTGTTGTGTTTGAAAATTTATTACGAGAAATATATCAGCAATTTGAATAGGACAAGTATATTCAAATGGAGGAGATTAAAAAACTGTAAGAACAAAAAGTTGATGATCAGGTTAAGATCACTAAACTTAGATCAACTATTTAGTAATAAACTAAAACTAAAAAAAGATGATGATAATTCAAATTACTCTTTAAAAATATTATATAAATATAATAGATTATCAAATTAAAACTAAGTCATATGGCTATGATCAATCCGTACTTCTTTATCTCATCCACTTTTCTCTTCACTCTTGACAGGTTTATGATGTTTTGATTTAGATATATCTGATTCAAAGATTAATGCTGCATAGTTTTAGAGTATTTCTTACCTAAGAAAATATGATTTTTAAATTAATCTTACATAAATCAAGAATAGTGTCTACAACTTTGTCGGTCAGCATGTTACTCGATAAATTTATAGTTTATATTTGATTGTTCTCCTATTCATTCTCATTTTGCTTCTCTATCAATTCAATCAACAATTATTACGCTGCTCCATCCTGAATCTTGTTTTTTGCCAATTTCAATACTCTCAGATTCTTTGTTTTTTTTATTATTGTGATCAGAGACAACAGCCCTTCATCTCCTAATTCAGCCTAACTAAAATCACACTGATCCAAACTGTCGCCTTTCAGTTTCACAATCAGAGGCTGGAATTTCTCATTAATCTTCTTTTGTTTCATCGATCTTCTGATTGGCGAAGGTGACACAGTTCGTCTCGTAGCCAAAGTGGTGGCAGAAGGGGATTTCTTCAAGTTATTCAAGTATTAATCGTCTAACTCTTGAGATGTCAAAGGTTGATCCGTTCGCTAATGATTAGAATAAGACAATTGTTAGTATGGTTAATTTGTAGGTAATTATTATTACTATTACTATTGCTATTGCTATTGTTGCACATACAGATATTGTTGTTGTTAATGTTGTTATTACAATTAGAATTGTTGATTCAATTATTGTTTGTACTGTTGATTCTCTTGGTATTGTTTGATCCACAATTCCATTTAATTTTGATTCAAGGGATCTTGAATGATTGAACTATTAATGTCTTTAAGGAGTGAACATTCAGTTACGGATTCAAGTCTTGATAATGAGTTTTCTAATCTGAATTAAGGGTCCTTTTGATACACAATCAAATGAGTATTTATAAATTGCTCCAAATCACTTTTCATCTCCAGATGTATCTCCCTGTAGGATGGCTCATCGATTTTGAGTAAGATTTACTATTTGGTAGTCTCTAATTCCTTCAAATATTGTGCACCAATCAGCATCAATTCATTGGTTGAAGATATCGAAATCAATTCAAATGGAATAGAATTAGACTTTTATTACTCTTCATAGTAATGAATTCTATCCTTGCTAGTCATCCTCCACAATTCTACTTTCCGTTGAACATCGATGAATGACTCTGTTATATACTTATTGTATAGTTCTTGGGAATGTATTATTTTCTCTCTGCATTCTTGGATTATTTTATTTCTTTTGTTGTCTAATATTTAGGTTAATTCATCAAAAAATGCATTGACTTACTTGATCTGAACGTCTAAGTTAGATTAAAAATGCAGCTCAATTTTGTTAAAATATTAGGACATTTCAAAGGTTTCATTTGCTGCTTTGTCCAGTCGTTCTGACATGTCCTTTAATTCATCTATTCTTCTAATAATCTTTTTTAACGCATCCTCCAAGTTAACAACTTTATGATCTGCATGATCTCCAAATAATGCACACTTTGCACAAATCCTTACACGATGATCAACACAAACTACGTCCATTTTCTCGCCGTGTTTCTTGCATCTATCTGAATCCTATTCAATTTCTGTCTACTTTGGAGAATTGTTCATTACGATTTTTCTGTTTGTTGGTCTATTTTTTATTATCTACAACAAAGCAAAGTTTTTTGGGAATTCATTCATCTAATTCCTTGTTACTTGTACACTGCCATAATAATTCAAATATATATACCCATCTTCTTTGCATACAAATTAATTTCCATTTTTTAATTTTACAGTTAGGCACTCAGCACAAACACTGTGACCACAATCAGGTAATAGGAATGGCTCCCTTTGAATGGAGAAATATTCCTTGCAAAATTAACAAGCGAATAATTCAGAATTCATTATGGATTAATTTTATATGAGAAATTAATTATTCAATCTCATCATCTTACCATCATCAATATTGAACTAATATTAACAATTATTCTAGATATGAAAAAATTCATTAATGATTTCAATTTATTATTGTCTATTATTAAAATAAATCATTTTCCCAATTTCTCTGTTTTATTCACACCATTAAACCAAACTTCAGACTAAAGTCCTTTTTGTTAACTCATTTTTGTAAATGCTCTTTCGGTGATGTTAATTGTGACACTAAGAAGCATCAATTACTTGGTAACTAAACTCCAATCAATTCATCTCTTCATTATACATTTATTGTATTAATATTTTTTATTTACATTCTTACCGCTCCAATTTGAACAACCCTATTTCAAATTAATTCTCATCTCCCTAGGTTTAATCATTGACTTAATTTTATAAAGGTATAATCTTTTTGTTGTTGTAAATACTTAATTTTACTTAGTAT
Source organism: Paramecium octaurelia (assembly GCA_905182995.1). Lineage (NCBI taxonomy): Eukaryota > Ciliophora > Oligohymenophorea > Peniculida > Parameciidae > Paramecium > Paramecium octaurelia. The sequence goes on along the minus strand of CAJJDP010000166.1, from coordinate 33,575 downwards.
TTCTAGCAAATTTAATTTTAATTAATTACTTTTTATAAGATATAATCATACAGATTATTCATTTTTTCTTATATGTGCATTTTAGTAAACTGATATAATCTTAATCGTCAAAAGAAATTTGATAAATCAGAGAAGGTGTTTTGTCAATTAAAATACATATAAAGATAATTGAAAAGTAAATAGTAATTATAGCGAATATTAACAAACAAAGCCAAAATAGTTTACTATACTGGATTCATATTAAAATATTTTATATGAAAAATGTAATTATTCTATAAGTTTTTCCACTCAAAAGATTTTCTAACCTTATCTCAGAATCCAAAAAAATTACTTAATATTAATTTTGAGCCTTATATCTTATTTAATATTATATAAGGAAAAAAATTTTGTGAACCTATATAAACAATAATTATTATTATCTTTGTAAAATCTCATTTTTTACTTTTGATCATTTTATTTACCATTATCTGGAATTATTAAATAACTGAGGAAATTTATTTACTTATCAGAAATTAATAGAATTCACATATATAACAATTCAGTATTTATTAATGGCGTTAATATTTTATATTGAAAAAATGAGAACTAATTTGCTTTCCGTTGTTCTTTTATCCATACTAATCATTCCAATTGCAAGCTAGAGATAATGTAGATCAAGTTCTGAATGTGCTGCTGGATTTTGCTGTGCCTTTACATAAGTTACTTCTGTTGGCATTGATTTAAAAATAGTCTATTAGACATGCAGAAACTAGACAGTTGTTAAAAGCTATTAAAATGAGTTACATGTTCAGAGTTTATCAATCCCTGATTATGCTAATATCCATTAAATATTATTTGAAATAACATATTGCATAACTGCTAACTCAACATCGAATATTTTGGGATATTGAATTTGAATATATATTATTCATAATTATCATTTTTAGGATAGTGATCTTTTATTAATCATCAATACTTTTTGACTTGATAAGTTTAAAAACAAAATAGAATATTTATATTGGTATTTATAATCTTCAAACTTTTTTATTGATGGATTACTTTTAGGTAATACTCTAGCATCTAAAATGGCTCAGTTTATAGATAAATCATGTAAAAAGTAAAGTAGCTGAGTTCTGAAACCAAGGATGAGAATTATTATTAATTAGAAAATTGTCTAATTGTACCTATTCATTTGGATGAATCGATTAACTCCTATTTTGATTCATAATGAAAAATAATATTGGAGGGCATTTATATAATTAATATTTGAGAATATTGGATTAATATGGTATTTATTATAAATAATTTAATTTTTTAATTTATTCAAAATTCTATATATTTTTAATGCAAATATCTAGAGGATCTTAAGGCAAGCAAAATAGAGTTTTACCGCAATTATTGTTGATTATAGAGGCTCTAATAATCTTACATCGTTTAGTGAACAAATTTTATTATAAAACAGAAATATGGAATTATAATCTACATAGATTAATTGGAAAAATAAATTACAATTTTATGGAATATATCTTTTAACTTTAATTTTACAGATTAAATTAGGAGCATTCAAAACTTTGGATGATCATTGAATATCAAAATAAAATAGATGGGAAAGACACTATGTTATCTTCTTTTATATTAATAAATTAACATTTCACATCCAAGGAATTGGCAACTCATTAGCCAATTAAATAACTTTTTATTTCAAAGGCATCAATTTATCCTAATTTTCTGTTGCCCATTACTTAATGTCACTGGTAACAGTTTAAACCAATTCAACTGATTATTTTATGATTTCGGCTAATCTTGTGAAATGCTCTTTAGTAGCCTGTCTGACTGTTAATGGGATTGATCTTTTATTAATATCATAACTACCCTATTCTCAAAGCCCTTTGATAAGAAACTGTGTCAAACGGAACATAGTTTTTATTACATTGTATGTTAATCAAACTTAAGATATACTCCATTTTAATAGCATCAACATTAAAATTTCTCAAGTCTACCAAAATTAAGTGATTTTCAGTTTTCCCTCCAATCAAACCAAATCCTAATCTTTAGAATTCAGCTGCAAAATGTTTATTATTTTCAACAACATTCTACTAGAGTTGTTTAAAGGATGATGATTAAGCCTCTTTTAATGCCACAGCTATGGCAGTAATTGTATGGAAATGAGCACCAGCTACTAATCCTGGGGCAACTGATTCATCAATTCTATTTTTGTATTGTAATTTATAATAAATTAAACTTCCTCTTGGTCCTCGTAAACTATTATATAGAATAAATTGTACGATTTGTGAGTAGTACTCATTACAACGTCTGCAAAAGGGAATGGAGAAGGAATAACACCTGCTGACATTAAACCACTCGTATGAGCTATGTCAGCTAATAAAAGAGCCCCCACTTAATCACAAATGGTTCTGAATCTTTCAAAGTTGATTAATCTACTGTAGGCTGAACAACCAGCGACAATTAGCTTTGGCTTAAATGACTTAGCCAATAATTCAACCTTATCGTAATCGATTTCCTATGTTTCCTAAAAGGTAAATCTCTAAATATACTTCATTAAGTTAATAAAAGAGGACTTCAAAGATTCTGTTGACAGGAGATAACTTCTTTTCTCCAACTTAGTAACCATGGGAAAAGTGTCCACCTTATTAAAATTCCATACTCATAATTCTATCTTTCGGTTCTAATAATCCTAAAAATATGGCTAAATTAGCTGTAATTCCACTTCCCATCTAAACATTCACTCCCCATTCTTAAGGATCCAATGAAAATGCTGCCAGTGCTCTATCTTGACACAGCTTTTCAATTGCATCGTAATTCTCTACTTGGGGTGCATATTTGCCTCCCTAAGGACCTAGTATATAATAATAAGATAGATATTACCAGGAGCATATCTCGAGCCAAAGACACATGACTATGCTTCAGCTACTGCTCTAGAGGCATAATTTTCACTAGGAATCAAATTTATACTGTTTTGTTGCAATTCCTTTTCTTTCTCAATCAAGTGATAAACTTCTTAGTCTTGTTACTCAATTGTTTGTTAGGAATCTGAATGTAGATTGATCATTATTTATTTTTATAAAATTTAAGGTTATACACCATATATAAAAATTAAGAATATAGGTCTAACTTAATTTTAGATTAGACATGTTTTTAATTATTATAAAATCCAATAATTCAAATTAAATTAATTTTATAATAAGTATTAAACCATAGATATTTATTTTAATTAAATTTATATTTGTATTTAATATATAATTATCAATATACACATCTCCAAATTATGAGAACTTGTTATCATTTAATCCAAGTTGCTAATATTGTTCCATCATTGTTGACAGCGGCTTAAATGTATGAATCTTTGAATTCATCAACTCTATGCTAAATACAGTTTAATGAATCAACATCAATCAAAATATAAAGTTTAATGCTTCACACTGCTTACATTAAGATGACTCCTATACTGAAATTGTATAGAATAGGCAATCTTGAATTCTCTCGAGCTATAATTCCTATGTAATTTTCACTAAGATTTTAAGAATGCTTATTTTCTCTAGTTTCTTTGTTTGAAGTATGGAATTACAGTATTAAGAAATTTTAAGGTTAAAATACAAATTAGTCTTCACTAATATAACTCAGAAATACTTTTCCAAGTCGATTTAATTAGATTTTTATGATCACCAAACAATTAAGTTTCTGTTATTATTCAATAACTAAAATAGATCCAAAAATTTCTTAGGATATCACCTAATATCTCTTTGATAAATCACACACTGCGACCTTTGATTTCTTACATAGTTTAAAAACATTCCCATGATGAATTCAATAATTTTGACCAAAATTTTATACTTTGATCCAAGCATCCAGAAATAATGATTATATTTAATGGTTTCATTTTGCAACAAAACTCCATCTGAATGTCCTTTGATTTTTGAAGGTATTTCGGTCTTTACAATAGATTGAATGATTCTAACCTTAAAAATGAATCATTAGAGGTAGTCAAAAATAAAGAACTCATCTTAAAAATATAGTGTATTTAACTTCTATTGAAATATATGTAAGAGTTTCAAACATTTAAATTTATTTTATTTGAAATAATATTTTGCTATTTATCTCTATCTTTAAGAGATTTTTCCATATTTCAGATTCAATACAATGAAGCCTGCTAAGTCTAATATTCATAAGAGATATTGCTTAGCATCTCATAGAATACTACACTAAGACTACAAAAATACTGAAAATAATATCACAATCAAAACAAATTCATTAGATAGAATATATAATTAGAAACCCAAATTATGATGTAATTATTATTGGAGATTATAATATTTTTATAATTGATAAGAAAATTAATTTTATTCTATTTCATACAGTTTGAATTATAACACGGTTTTTTATTTCCACTAAAATACAATGAGAATTTTTTTGAATTTCTTTGGACTTTTCTTTTTTTTGCTGGAGTTTCTTATAGAATGAACGAATCCTTTCATAAATAATCATAATTAATTGCACAACAAGACCAAATGAGAGAATGCTGATGTGAAACCAACCAAATTTAATTTTTAGCTCCTAGTTGATATACATCGAGTAATCATTTACATATACAAGTGATGTAAATGTAAACAATATTATTGATCCTTCAATAATAAACTAAACCAAAAAGTTTGACAATTCAAAAACCTTTCGATAATTGTAAACAATTTTGAGACATAACACACATATCAGTGCTATGAGCATAATCTACAAAATTTCTTAACTCTATAAAAATACTAAGATAATAAGGAAGCAAGTTTATCTTAACAAATTAAAAATCTCATATCTTTTTATCAATAACATCTTTCGTCTGCCATTTCTAATTAGACTCTCTCTATTGCAAGCAGAAATCATTATAAATAAATAGCCTATAAGGATGAACGAACTCAATGTCAGGGAAATAACATCCCTTACTTAGATTGAATCTAATGATCGAAGATATAGCAAGGTTTTAAAGATCAAATCCCATCCATTAATTAATAATAACTATTTGATCCCATTATATGTGGCAACTTATTCTAAGCTTAAGCACCATTTGGCTAATTTGTATAATCCTTAAGAAATCTTTATTACAAATTGATTTTTTAAGCAGTTGAGTACAGCAGAGATTTTTATAGAAAATTAATCAGTGAAGATGTGATAATAGAACACTCTTTGCAACAATTGGATAATTGATATTATAAGTAAGCAAATGATACATTGAAATAACTACCACTGTATATTCTAGATGAGATCAGCATTTAGGTTGTAGTAATAGAATTTTTCATAAGAAGGCTTGAAGCTCGAATCTACTTAGAAAAATTAGAAAAAGTCATGCACACAAAAATAATCCATTAAAGTTTAGCTCTATAACAAATCACCTAATTCGAAATATATCAAGAGATTTTAAGGAAACTCCAGATTGAGGTATCTCAAGTATTATTGATATTACAATATGTTAATTATTTAAAAAAATAATTCAGATAAGCCAAATAACAGGGACATTATTCCAATACCAAGAATAATATAAATGATGGATTTATTAATTTGCTTCAACTTTAAAGAGTATACTGTTTAGACTTCATCCAAGTAATTAGGAATATTTAAAGTGATGTAATGATCATTAGGAATTACAACAGCTCCATGTTAGTTAACAATTTATTAATTTAATTTAATCTAGAGTACTGGCTTAAATTCAAGTAACTAAAATATCTGAATTGCAATAACATATTCTGGCTTTGAAAGTTATGCACTTGCATCATTAATAATAGTTAAATTTAATTGTTACTTATCTTCTGAAACATCAATTACCCATGTTTCCATTGTATCAGTAAGTACCATTTAAGATGTAGTCATAACTTGTTCATTGAATGAAATCTGTACAAATTAAGTATCTTATGTATAATTTAGGAAGGTAAGTATCAACTTTGGATTTACAGAAAAGGTACACTAACTAAGTATGTCAACTGAATAATCTGAACATACCCAATTCAATTCAACCATTTAATTAAAGCACCCATCATTTGGTAAATCGTTACCATCATAGCATTCAATAATAGCAGTTTCCTGCTCATATGAAATTGCAATATATTGGCATTATCCATTTTTAGTGAGTTCATATTACTCCTCGCACGCAAGACATTATCCTTAATAGCAATCTAAACAATTCAAAGTACATGAGTATTTACAATTATGACAGCCATCATACTCAATATCATTATTATCATCGCATTCTTCTTACAATGTTACATATTAATCGCCACAAATTGTAAAACATTCCCCCTAGAGTAATTTATATCCTTCTCCACATAATTAATCATTACATTTCCCGTCGATACATATGATGCAACTTTCTTAACATTAGAATTTGCATTCAAAACATCCATCAAATGGTATTAAATTACCATCATCACAATCCTCAAAACCATTAATTACGATCTTATCTCCACAAAAAGAATAACATTAATTATCGATTAATTGATACCCTGGTTAACATTCTAAGCATTTCTTCAAATAACAAGTATTACACGTTTAATCGCATTCAAAATTACAATTGAAACAACCATCACCTTCTAAATTATTACCATCCTCACATTTTTCTTAAGTATAAGGAACTACGAATCCATCTCCACAAATAGGTAAACACTGTTAATCATTATTTAATTCAAAACCAGTTTAACAATCTACACATTTGCCAAATTAGCATACAAGGCAATTTTAGTTGCATTAGAATTTACATTCAAAGCATCCATCGTGCGATAAGTCATTTCCATCATCGCATTCCTCATCTCCAACAATAAATCTATCACCACAATAGGGTTGACACATTTAATGAATAGCAATAAACTTCCAACCTTCATAACATTAATTACATATCAAGTCAATTAAAAACATACACCCAGGCATGAATTAGATTATGTTTTCTTCTTCGAGATCTGCATAGTAAATATCAATATCCCTTATATATAAACTAGATGATAAGGATTCAAGCAGAATTTCATATACTTCGCCCTTCCAATCATCTATCAAAATTTATATCGACCCTATTGAATTGTAAATAACTTTGTAATAAAGATTATTTAATGAAATTTGAAAAGTATTTGAGTCATATTTAAATAATCTTATAAGGATTTATTGATTTTTTGGCAAATACAGAAATCTTCTAAATTTCATTCCATTAAAGTAATGGCAACCAGAGCATTAGTCTGACTGAAAAATAGTTAAAGGAAATCCTAAACCATCCCATAAATCAGATCCACTGATGTAAGATTATGAAAAAGATTATGTATGTTTTTGCCATTTTAGACATTAGGGGTAATCATCACCAAAACAAGCCATACATTCACATTTTTCTAGACTTAATTTAAATGTTTTTATGCCCCATGATTACTTTTATACATTATAATTTTACATCTTCATCTGTTTTCACATTTGTATAAATATGTACCCAGGCACTTCTTTTGACATGAGGAATTGTGATTGATATTGTATCTAATTCATCATTGTAGACAGATGAATCATCATCATCATCCTACAAGCTCCCAGTACCACAATAATCAGGAAATACGCCAGAATGAGTGTAACCTTTTTAGAATTACAAAGTATTGTCAATTTCAATGTTTATTGAATCTAAAGTCCATCTATCTATTCTAAATATAAAAGATCAAAATCTACATCCACAGCTCGATTTCAATTTTCAACTTGTAATGAGGATCAAGGTCATTAAAAAACCTAGTAATATAGGTATTCATTCCAAAACTCTTAGGTCCACCAAAAATCACTTAAGAGTCACAGGTTCTAAACATCGTATTAAGCATATTTGTGATATTCCAACCTAAAAATTCAAATAATCTTGTAATACAATCCTGATTTTTATCGTTTGCATCAAAAGAGTAGACTTAAACAAAGCAACTAACTTTCTTCATATAAACTAACCAAATTAAAATTGTGAACATGTTATAATTGAATATAATTTAGTCTTTTTATTGCCATCAGTCATATATTAATAATTTAGAAGTTGTAATTTGTTGAATGAATTGTGGAAAAATATTAAGTTTATTATAATGGAATTTATTTTTTATTTATGGATAGGGTTGCTTTGGATCATTTTTCTCTATTGAAAAGAAGAATTACATTTGATTTATATGAGTTTTTGAGAATTATCATTGAAAAATATATTGCTATCATATTTTAAGTTGAAATTGTCACCAAGGATTAACAATATTTTTGGTGAAATTTCATTTATATGATATGAAATTGATCAATGAAGACAATATAATATATCATCTATTTTTGGTGTTTGGCCTGGATGGTTACTTTATAATATAATTACTAAATAGCCAAATTGAATGAATTAATTAGTTATTTACTACTTTGAAGCAGAGTAGTTAATTAATGATGAGAATAAAAGGTGTAGGGTAAATTTATTGATAATATGAATATTAAATTTTTAATTCGAATTACTAATTTAGTAATTAAAAAAAATATTAAAGATCTAGGTTAACTTGAGAATTATGGGATTGAGGATTATAATTAATTAAGAAAAATGAAATATGATTATAACAGTGTTTTAACGACACGATGTTAAGGAATCCATTGTATTTATACTAAATCAACAAAAAGAGAGTTGATATTAATAAAATAATAACAATTAGGTAAATTTGATTTACAAATTAATATATGTAAACGTAAACATGAAGTTATATAATGGATGAATGTTAATACAATATAAATTAAAATTATACAAGCAGAATGAATAGATTCAAGTTGGAACTAAAAATAGAATGATATTTTATATGAATATTTAAATAATATTCAATTCTAAACTTTCTATACTAGGTGAAGTGTTGCTTCACATTAAATGTTATATTCCTAAATGGTCTTAGCATTATCCAATTACAATCCTGCAAATATTAATCTTTGTTCTTCAGGAGGCATTCCAATCTAATTTGCTATTAATTATTTGAGATGTTCTATTGTATCTGCATTTTCTACTACTACTGCAAGTGTTTGACCAGTTATAGTTTTAATAAAAATCTACATCTTACCATCTTCCGATACGGCTTATTACCTTAATCGCAAGACTAAATGAATTGTTGATTCATGTTCTACATTATATTCCAAAAGAGTTTTTTCGTCTTCTAATTAATGACCAGAAAAAATAAGTCTTTATTAATCTGGTGGAATTCCTTCCTTATCTCGAATTTACTTTTTGAGAGATTCAACTGTATCAGTAGATTCAACCTCAAGGGTGATCATTTTTCCAGTCAGAGTCTTAATGATAATTTGCATACCACCTCTCAATCTCAAAACTAAGTGGAGAGTTGATTCCTTTTAGATGTTGTAATCTGAAAGTGTTCTTCCATCTTCCAATTATTTTCCTGCAAAAATGAGTCTTTATTAATCCGGAGGGATTCCTTCCTTGTCCTAAATTTTAGCTTTGACAGCATCTATAGTATCTGATGGCTCAACATCTAGAGTAATGGTTTTTCCAGTTAATGTTTTAACAAATATTTGCATTAATATAANTTGAAATTGTCACCAAGGATTAACAATATTTTTGGTGAAATTTCATTTATATGATATGAAATTGATCAATGAAGACAATATAATATATCATCTATTTTTGGTGTTTGGCCTGGATGGTTACTTTATAATATAATTACTAAATAGCCAAATTGAATGAATTAATTAGTTATTTACTACTTTGAAGCAGAGTAGTTAATTAATGATGAGAATAAAAGGTGTAGGGTAAATTTATTGATAATATGAATATTAAATTTTTAATTCGAATTACTAATTTAGTAATTAAAAAAAATATTAAAGATCTAGGTTAACTTGAGAATTATGGGATTGAGGATTATAATTAATTAAGAAAAATGAAATATGATTATAACAGTGTTTTAACGACACGATGTTAAGGAATCCATTGTATTTATACTAAATCAACAAAAAGAGAGTTGATATTAATAAAATAATAACAATTAGGTAAATTTGATTTACAAATTAATATATGTAAACGTAAACATGAAGTTATATAATGGATGAATGTTAATACAATATAAATTAAAATTATACAAGCAGAATGAATAGATTCAAGTTGGAACTAAAAATAGAATGATATTTTATATGAATATTTAAATAATATTCAATTCTAAACTTTCTATACTAGGTGAAGTGTTGCTTCACATTAAATGTTATATTCCTAAATGGTCTTAGCATTATCCAATTACAATCCTGCAAATATTAATCTTTGTTCTTCAGGAGGCATTCCAATCTAATTTGCTATTAATTATTTGAGATGTTCTATTGTATCTGCATTTTCTACTACTACTGCAAGTGTTTGACCAGTTATAGTTTTAATAAAAATCTACATCTTACCATCTTCCGATACGGCTTATTACCTTAATCGCAAGACTAAATGAATTGTTGATTCATGTTCTACATTATATTCCAAAAGAGTTTTTTCGTCTTCTAATTAATGACCAGAAAAAATAAGTCTTTATTAATCTGGTGGAATTCCTTCCTTATCTCGAATTTACTTTTTGAGAGATTCAACTGTATCAGTAGATTCAACCTCAAGGGTGATCATTTTTCCAGTCAGAGTCTTAATGATAATTTGCATACCACCTCTCAATCTCAAAACTAAGTGGAGAGTTGATTCCTTTTAGATGTTGTAATCTGAAAGTGTTCTTCCATCTTCCAATTATTTTCCTGCAAAAATGAGTCTTTATTAATCCGGAGGGATTCCTTCCTTGTCCTAAATTTTAGCTTTGACAGCATCTATAGTATCTGATGGCTCAACATCTAGAGTAATGGTTTTTCCAGTTAATGTTTTAACAAATATTTGCATTAATATAAAATTATAATGTATCCAAAATATTAATTCAAGTTATACAGTATAATATGTATTCTGTTCAATTCTGTCTTGAGAATGAGATTATAATATTTTGATCAACTAGATTAGATAGATAATTAGAAGACAATTTCATTCAGTCGCATTCAATTCAAATGCGTTTTCTCATTTAGATATATTTTTCCTATTCTAATAATAGTATATTGGATTATGCAAGATATATAAAAATTTATTTATAAATAGTAAACAATTATAATTACTAGTTTTTCTGCTTAAAAAGAGTAAATACGGTCTTTGATAATATCAGATTTTGACGAACAAGATATCCATATTTAAACTTGAAAATGATAGTTGTATTTAGTCAAGTTAATACAATAAATGTTTAATTTTTATGGAATTAAACTTAATTATTTAATTATAAATCTAAATAATATCTCAAAATTGATATATTTCTTTTTGTATAGCTAAAGATGTAGCACTAATATGTAATAAATCCTAATATTTCAAGCATTATAATTATTAACTCATCCCAGGGTTCTCATTTGAACAACGTAGACATTCTACTGTTTTAGCAATCAATAAATCTAATACAATGGTGTATTCTGCAGGTGATAATAAAATTGTTGTGTTCTAATTGAAAAATGGGTTGAGATAGTTATAATAAGTTAAATCACATTCAATCAAAATTACTACTCTTAACGTCTTTAATCAAAATTCAGGTTTGGTATCTGGTTCTCTTGATGCTTCAATCGTTTTATGGTCTTTAGTTATGAATCGAGATTTCAAATATTTAGCTAGATTAAAAGAGCATAAAAATGAAGTAACATGTCTAGTATTACATCCTTTTTAAAGTAATTTAATCATTAGTGGATCAGATGATCAATCAATAAAATTTTGGACTTTCAATTGTTTATAATTCTCAAATAAGAAATCTTGGTATTGTTCATAGACTATTTCACAGCATAATTCTACTGTTTCTCAAATTTCTATAAGTCAAGACGGAAATAAATTAATATCCTGTTCAAATAAATTAATAATAGTTATTAGCTATTCTGTCTAAAATTTATGGTAAGTAAATTAACTAATTTAACTATCTGAAGTAGGAGTAAGATTGTCATTTATCAATGATAACTTGTTTGCTTACTAACCATGGACTGGAAAATCTCTACACATTTATAAACTAGATTCTATTGAAAATTAATACGTCAAATCAAAAGAAGTTGCAGTTTAAGGGCAAAAAGATGCCTGCTGGAGTTATTTTCCAGCCATTTATGCTCCTTCAAAAAACATTCTAATTTGCAAGAACGGATATAAAATAAATGTGTTAAAATTCATATTCTCTTCATCCGACTCCGACTGGCAATGTCATTTGGAACAAAGTATTAATTATAAACACAATTGGGTATTCGGAACCTTAAGCGCCGACGGTTAATATTTAATAACAAGTGATTGGTTTTCAAAATCAATTCAGATAAGGTAGCTTACTTATTAAGAGAACATTGAGTAATAAGTTGAAAATAATATAAGTAATTATTTATGAATAAATTTAAAATTATTTCATAATTGAATATATTTTATATGGTACTTTGGTCTTAACCATTCTTGTAGATAATTAGTTGATGTTTGTCTCTTTCTAAAAGTTGGGGTTAAAACTAAAAAAATTATAGCTAAATGTTTGATCAATTTGATATATAATTATATAATAACTATGATATTGAATGCCATAACATATTAAGTGGGTCTGAATTTCAATAAAAAGAAACTTAGGCAATAATTTGCAACAATTTATTTTAATTACTTAAAAAAAATTTCTTAGGATAGAGAAACATAAATCCATAAAGGAAATTAAATCAAAAATGCTTATTTCAAAAATTATAGAAAATGAGCTTGAAACATAACCAACAAATTGTTTAAGCACTTCTAAACCCTTAATTATAGAGAGATCAGAGGCTTTTATGCGGCTAATGCATATAAAATAGGTAAAATAAAAATAATGATTAAAGCGTTGGATTTATAAATAGGATAATAAACTCAAGATACTTTACGAGATAATGAAAATGCACTCTAGTAATGTATTTTAGTTTTTTATAATTAAATTATGAATATAATTAAATAAATTAACCAAAAAGGAATCAGACTTCATTCAAAATGGCAGGAGGCTAATGAAAGAATTACCCAATACATAAAATTATCGAAGAAGCAATAATAATTGCCAATATTCTTCTAATGTATTTCAATTCTATATTATATTTAGGTATATTTTTATTAATTAGAATATTCTATTGGTTTATAATTGAGATGAATTAACCAGGAAAAGAAATAATGATGAGAAATTAGGCCAAAAAGATGAATGATAACTTGTATAGAGATTTATTAGATTACTCAGATAAAGAATTAATTAAAACACCGTAAGATGCTTTTATTTTAATAGCAAAAAGTAAAAGAAATTAATAATATATAGGCTATGCTTTATCTGAAGAAAATAAGTTTCAAGAAGCAATTGAGTTATGCGAGAAGGTTTTTGAGAGAAGAACCTTTTTATCGACACGCTTTGTATAACAGATGTAATTGTTTATATTAAAAAGCAGGCGATTNTCCAGCCATTTATGCTCCTTCAAAAAACATTCTAATTTGCAAGAACGGATATAAAATAAATGTGTTAAAATTCATATTCTCTTCATCCGACTCCGACTGGCAATGTCATTTGGAACAAAGTATTAATTATAAACACAATTGGGTATTCGGAACCTTAAGCGCCGACGGTTAATATTTAATAACAAGTGATTGGTTTTCAAAATCAATTCAGATAAGGTAGCTTACTTATTAAGAGAACATTGAGTAATAAGTTGAAAATAATATAAGTAATTATTTATGAATAAATTTAAAATTATTTCATAATTGAATATATTTTATATGGTACTTTGGTCTTAACCATTCTTGTAGATAATTAGTTGATGTTTGTCTCTTTCTAAAAGTTGGGGTTAAAACTAAAAAAATTATAGCTAAATGTTTGATCAATTTGATATATAATTATATAATAACTATGATATTGAATGCCATAACATATTAAGTGGGTCTGAATTTCAATAAAAAGAAACTTAGGCAATAATTTGCAACAATTTATTTTAATTACTTAAAAAAAATTTCTTAGGATAGAGAAACATAAATCCATAAAGGAAATTAAATCAAAAATGCTTATTTCAAAAATTATAGAAAATGAGCTTGAAACATAACCAACAAATTGTTTAAGCACTTCTAAACCCTTAATTATAGAGAGATCAGAGGCTTTTATGCGGCTAATGCATATAAAATAGGTAAAATAAAAATAATGATTAAAGCGTTGGATTTATAAATAGGATAATAAACTCAAGATACTTTACGAGATAATGAAAATGCACTCTAGTAATGTATTTTAGTTTTTTATAATTAAATTATGAATATAATTAAATAAATTAACCAAAAAGGAATCAGACTTCATTCAAAATGGCAGGAGGCTAATGAAAGAATTACCCAATACATAAAATTATCGAAGAAGCAATAATAATTGCCAATATTCTTCTAATGTATTTCAATTCTATATTATATTTAGGTATATTTTTATTAATTAGAATATTCTATTGGTTTATAATTGAGATGAATTAACCAGGAAAAGAAATAATGATGAGAAATTAGGCCAAAAAGATGAATGATAACTTGTATAGAGATTTATTAGATTACTCAGATAAAGAATTAATTAAAACACCGTAAGATGCTTTTATTTTAATAGCAAAAAGTAAAAGAAATTAATAATATATAGGCTATGCTTTATCTGAAGAAAATAAGTTTCAAGAAGCAATTGAGTTATGCGAGAAGGTTTTTGAGAGAAGAACCTTTTTATCGACACGCTTTGTATAACAGATGTAATTGTTTATATTAAAAAGCAGGCGATTTATATAAAGAAACTACTAATTCAAATTGTAATTGGTTTGAGTCAATATTCATCAGCAATTTCAAGTCTAGGTATAGCTCTAAAACATAATTCATAGTACAGTATTGGTTGTAGTTTAAAAGGTATTTACAAAGTTATTATTTTGGGTTTTGCTTTAAAACATAACAATGTTGATTAATAGAAGGATAGATAATCTTTATAAATACGATGATACAATTTTTTGTTATGATAAGGCAATTCAAATAGATCTAATTTTTTGCCACTGCCTATTTTAATAAAGGTTTGTAATTTCTTGGTTGTATTAGGTGATATATTAAAAAATATCGGGAAATACTCATTAGCAATAAAGAATTACGAGCAGGCAATTCAGTATTGTAAACCAGAAGAGAATGAATTTAAGCGTTTTCAATTATGAAATAAAAAAATAAAAAATGAACATTTTCATTTCAGTTATATAATAAATATCTGATTCTATTCGATATTTGAAAATTCATAATAGTTAATAGTGTGATTGTGATACTTTAATGTTTTAGATAAAAACTAGATTAACTGTCTTGCTTTCAAACTCACTAATGATTGTATTGAATGAAAATCTCATCAAAGACAATACCATATGAAAGCCCAAAAGCATTAGAGGAACCAAAAGGGAATTAAATTTATTAAAATGGCTGGCAATATTATGGTTCCTAAAATTATACAATTAGCACATGAAAAAGTAAATGATCTGACATTCCATATTTTTTCAGAGCATAAACCATTTAACTCATATATTAAAAATGACTTCAAGTATAAAGCAAATAAGATTGATAAATTTTCGTTTTTAAAATTAACTTTAATCACAAGGGTAAATCAAATTGTAAGAGATGTTCAAATTTCTGTGACAATTATGAGCCAAACCAATAAAATACTTGTTTTATAAAATTTCGATTATGAAAGTGAGAATTTAGTGATAATAAGTGAAGATCTTATCTTAACTATTATTTAAATAATAAGAGTTGCAACAGATTGACACAGAACTAAAAAATTTGTGAACATTTAAAAATATATTATTAAATTTAAATGTACCTCAAGATATTAAATTAGTTTTGGGAATTTTATTTACTTTAATTGTAAAATTATAAAAAATAGTTTTAAAAACCTGTCCATTTTTTAAATACATATTTAGAAATTTTAGTTGAAAATTTTTAGCGCTTTTTGTAAATTGACTATCTAAAAATATTATTTCTGCTATTCATATTAATTTTAGTTCCCACTAAACATATTAATTTTAATTCTCCCTAAAAACCATAAAAATAATACACGAAAGAGTAACCTAATGAAGGCCAAGAAATTTTAGGATGGGCTGAATGAAGAAGAATGTCGTAACAAAATTAAATCCTAAGATGAAAATCATAAAAAAGGAGACCATTATCATCAATATTGCATTTAATTTTTAAAGTCTGCCTTAAATTATGTTTACTTACAGGGCAAGACTTTAATGAGAAAAGATAAACGATAATCAGATGCAACTTTTTCAGATGTTAGGTGCTTTAAATTATTGTTTAATATTTTGATATTTTAGAATATGATAATATGTAATTCACATTATATCTTCTAAAAGAAAATTCTAAATAATTGCTTCAGAATATTTTTCAATATTATTTGAAAATAATAAATTAGTTTAAGGAGTTAAACTAAATATCAATATTTATTCTGAAATATCAAATATTTTTATAGTATTATCTCTAAATACAGATGCTAGTAGAAAACCAATTGGCGAAAACTATATGATTTCAATATCTTATTGTTGATCAATAGACACCTAAAATACAATATTTTCTTTCAACATATCAATAATAGTTATATATCCTTTTCCTCCAATTGCTAATTGTACCATTTCTTCATTTCGAGAAAAAACTATACATTTTACATCTTTAAATGTAATTTCTTTTATAGGTTTTCTAACATTTATTTTATAACACTTTAATTCATTGTTCGTATCATAAGTAGCAAAATAATGGCCTCCTTATGAAAATTCAAAATAAATAACTTCCTACTTTAATTTTTATAAACTTTTTGTATCTCCAGACTAGTCCAAATAATTCCAGCAATAAATAGTATTTTGAGCAAATATCAAAATCGTTGAATCGGCTGAAAAGCAAAAATCTACAATATTAATGTTTTAAGGTAATAGAGGTGGTTTGAATGCTTCATTAGTCTTCCAATTTATAATTGTTAATTGTGATTCTTTATTCTCACTTAAAAATACCAGATATTCTTCATCCTAGGAAAACTTAATCTTTTTAATTATTGAATTTGTATCCTTTGAAAAATCAACTTTATCATTTTTAAAATTATAAATTAATAACTTACCTTCCTCATTTGCAGATGCTAAAAATTAATCTGTTACACTAAGAATTATTGATATCGCTTTAGAATCATGAAGATCTTTTATTTTTAATCTTTTTCCATCCTTCATATCCCAAAATTTTATTACTTTGCTTAAACTAAAAGTTAACAATGTTAAACCATCATTAGAAAAATGAATCTAATTTATTTTTTTTGGATGTTTTACTTGATGTATCGATTGAAATGCTTCTAAATCCAAAAATTTTATTTATTCGTATTAATTATAGTATCCCAAAATTCTATTATTCTTTCCTATATTCAAGAATTGAATCTGTTATGGATATATTTAAACTCTACTTTATTATTTACCAGTTTGATAATTCCACAATATGATAAAGCAATCATCACCCCCAGAGATTAAAGTTCGTTTATTTTCAAGAAAGACCAAGCAATTGATTTTATCTTGATGTCCTTTAAGTTGAATTTCTTCTTTGCTTAATTATATATTATATAATTAAATAATTTTGGAGTTTTAATCTTTAGATGAAACTGAAGCAATTATCTCGTCAAAGGACACTGCAAATACAATCACTTCATCTGAAAGTTATTTAATAAATTTTGGACGATCCCATTGTTTTACATATCTTAGTTGTATTAATTGTTTTTCAAAATTAAGAGCAAGAAATGTATCACCGTAAGAAAATAAAAGGCTACGTAATTTAGAACCTTTTACATCTATAACTTATTTTTTCTCCTGCCTTTACCATTTCCAAATAATTATTTTATCATTGCTTGCTGAAGCCAATTATTCTTGTTCTTTTGAAAAATACAATTTTTCTACAAAATTGTTAACCTCTAATAAAGGTTGGTAATCAAATGTATAGCGAAGATTCCTTATATAAATTACTTAGCTATGCATTTCTACATAAGCCAAATATTCCCCGTTTTAAGAAATGTCAAAACATTTCAAACTTTTTATACATGAAAAAACTTATTACTTCTCTTTGCCCTTCTCTAATTCTAATTAGAAAAAACAATTTTAAGATTTATATATCACAGCCAATTGTTACTACCTGAATTAAAATAAATAAGAACAATTTTTGATATCTTTCTTTATATTGTAATTTATTGTATTTTTCCAATTGGCTCCGTTTAATTTTGTATTCGTAAAATTACAATCACTGATATTGACGTGTTAGAATATTGAATCGCTCAAGTCAGAATTAGAAAAATCAATACCAATCAAACTAGTGTTTTTCAATTCCATAGTATCTAAAGGTATATTACTTAAGTTCTTTGTTACAAAGCCTAAAAAGCTTATGATGTTTGATGCAGCAGGAATCAAAAGCCTCTTAGCTGATTTCTAAATAAGCCAAATAAGCCTTTCTTAAAAAGCCTTGTCCATTTTTACTTTTTCTTTTAGAATTTCAAATGCCTCTTTATATTAGGGTTTTGATAAATTAAATTGTATATTATTTATCCAAGACTTTCTTATTATATCAATAAAATTGTTTTAAGATGAATTATTTTCATATTATTCTCCATGAAACGAATTCATAAGATTTTTTTCTTAGTATAAGGAACTATTTATTAAACTATAAAATGCTTTGGCAACATAGAATTATGTAATTTTTTCATGAGAAAAAGATAAATTACTTCCTCTTTAAGTTATTAACATTGAACTTCTAATCAAAGCATAATAATCATGACTAATATTTTAATCATGAAAATACTTATCATACCAAGTTTCCACAGTATTTGGAAGAAATTTTCCAAATATCTAAAGCTACCCTTATGGTTGATATTGAATAGATAACTCTTAGTTTTAGATCATTTCTAGAGAGAAATAATTAGCAAATAATAATACATCTTATTTAAAATTCTCTTCATCTTTGATTTTTCCTTTTGATTTTAATCTTAATATTTATTTTTCCAAATATATTGAAGTTAATCTATCAATAAAATCATAAACAGTGATCTATTCTTATTTAATCGCATTGATTACTAGTTATAAGCTTTATGAATCACTAATATATTCACTTAATTTATTCTTTAAATCCGATACATTTAAATTACTATTAAAAATTGTTCTAAATAATCCTTTCGACTAGAATGATAATATCTATTTTTTGACAACTTTTTCAATTTCGAAATTACAACTTTTTAAAATTTATTTCCAACTTTATTATTTATAATTAGGTGATTTAATTATAGAAGAGATTTTATTTGATAGAATACTTGTTTATATAACTTCAAAGTAGTTTTATTCAAAGTGCTTATGTTTTTCAGTCAAATTGTAATTTTTGGTTAATGTTGGGACTATCTTCAAAATCATTTTAATTAAATATGGAATCCTCATTAATTCTCCTAATTTTAAGTTGTTAGAAAATGATTTATATTTTTTTGCATTCCATAACCTTGATAAGTTATCTCGAAGTATGTTCATTTAATTAATGTAATTTTGATTCGACAGCAAACATTAGTTTTTTCCTATTAAATAATTAATTATTTAATCCAATTGATTGCAATTCAATAGTTATTGCTAATCCAATGGTTATTACGAATCCAATAGTTATTGCTAATCCAATGGTTATTGCTAATCCTGGTTTTTACACTTCTTTATAATTTCAAGTACCATCCTCCAATCATTTGAACATTCAAAAAAAGTAAATTATTTATATTCTAATTACTTAAAAATTTTTTCAGAATTTTAAATCTCTTTTATAACACTTAATTAAGTGTATTATTATAAAAAATTGTCGATTTATTAGTCATCAAATTCCAATAACTCAACCTCTCTAAGCATCCTGTTCAATCCGAACCATGTCTGTAATTATGATTCAATATAATCTTATTTTTTTTCATTAGATGATTACGACTTTATAAACTCTGTTCTACAAGATATTATGAATTTAATAGCATTTCTGTTATTTGCTTTATTCTTTAATTCAGAGAATCTGTTCGAAACATATAAATTTTAGTATTTAAATTCATTTGGCATCTCATCATACGAATCTAATAAAAGAAGAGCTAATTACTTGGTTTAAGTTAGAGATTATTTAAACTCTTCAATTTAATTCTCATTAAATCCATATTTATTTTACATCAAAATTTCTTTAAATAAATTTGTTGTTGGAGTTTATAAATTAGATAATTAAGCACTAATTGGAATTATTATTAATTCATCATTCAAGCTATAATTCTTCCAAATATATTATTCAATTTTGTTCATAGCAGTAGTTTTTCCAATTCCTGATCTTCCATGTATTAACATCACGTATTGGTACGTATCTTCAATAAACATATTAATTAGTTTAGATACATCATATTATTTCTTTCCTTCTTCTTTATCGAAGTAATTAAATTATTGCTCAGTGTGTAGTTCTTCAATCCCATTTTTATTCATCTCAAATTCAAAATTTTTTTTTCTAATATCAAATAATTCTTTAGGTGTTTTCCAAATTAATCTTGCTATTCTTTGGTCTACATTATTTAATTTGAATTACAACTCTTAAAGTTGTTATTTTATATTATTAAATTACTTTTTTAATTCTAGCAATATGATTATCTTAATTTTTAATTTATCCTACATATCGTTGATATTTAGAATATATTAACTTAAATCTTTTTCTATTTCTTAAAGTTTGATTTTCAATTATTCAATTTTATCTCCATCAACTTATTATAATATTTGAGTATGACACTCATCAAAATCTGAAAGCCTCTCTTTAAACTATCGTTCGATTTCCTGTTACGATTCCTCAAAATTGCGAAGATATAATTAAGTTTATATTTCAATCATCTCCTCATTTTGTAACAGTTACTTAACTTTATAATCATTTTCTTTAATCCAAATTCTGGTAATTAAACTTTTGGAAAATCTTTGTAAATTTTCTTCCAATATTATATTATTAATCTTAATTAAATTATAGCAGAGGCATTACTTGATTTTCTATTCTTCTCGTTATTAAATTTAAGGGTCAGGATTAGCCTACTTCAAATCTTTATAAAATTATAATAGATTGATATAAGGTTAATTATCATTTGTCGAATATTCAAATGGTACTTAATGATGAAAACCATTTAGATCAAAGCTTTACAGGATTTCGAAAAATTAATAAATATCTAAATAAGGAATTTACGTATCATAGTTTTTAGGAAAATCAAAAAATAGTGACTTTAGATTTTTCTCTAAAGCCCTTTTATTTTCATATAGATCTTTCTAAGGTTTATGCATTTATTCTATAATTTTTTTTCTAGTTTATTCTGCAGAATTGTCGACAGTTTAATCAGATTGTATTTTGTTCTTTATTTCAAATGTATGAATTATAAACTCTGTCTTTCTCATAAGAATCATCAAATTGTTAGCAATTGAATCAAAGTTAGTAAGTAAAGTTTCTGATTTCTAACAAGGCTAGCTTTCTCTCTAACTCTATCTACCTCTCTAACTTTAGTTTTATTCTTTATCAACTGAATTGCATTGGTTGATTATTGACAAAATTTCATATTGAATTTTGCATATTATACGTATATAATTTTTAGAGTTTTCACCCTGAAAATCTGGCAATTTCATCAGTTCAAATAATATTAATGTCATTTTTTTTAAGATATCGTTTTTAATTTTATCGTTGATTTACGTATTCTTAATTTAGTTGATGTTACTGTTCACCAAATCAATTAGTTTATCTATCGAAATCTCTTTTTATTCTTTAGAATCGTCAGATAAAAGGTTTTCTATATACTCCTTCTATTCTTCAAGCAAAATTTTAACAAAATTAGTTTAATTTTAGGTTTCATCTTCTATTGTTCCATATCTTCTACTTGATAATACTTCCATAACTTAATATGGCTCATTTTTCTAAAACCTGACCTACATAATGTGGAGTAGAAATCTAGAAATTTTAAGAGAGGTATAGAATGAATAATAATAATGATTATGCATCTTTTTCTCATTCTAAGTTTCATCTGTAAGTTTTATAATCTTTTTGATATTGCTTATAATTCCATTTAGAAATATAGTAAAAAAGTATTAAAATTCAAATCCTATTATTTCCTCAAATTTTTCTATTAATATAAATTCATCAATTTTCAATTTCTTGGTGTGAATCTGATCTTCGAATATCATTCTAAATTCTTTTACCCTTTCAAAAATATTTTCTGATTCTTTTCTAAATTAATCAAATATGTTAGGAATACACTGAAAAGGATTCTTAACATTATCTCTTTAGAAATTCTTTAGGGTGTCCTTCCAATCATATATAATTTTAAGAAAATTCATAAGATAGTTTGGGATTTTTTTAAGAGATTTTTCATATTCCTTTAAGTGTGTATCCTTAATACTTTAAACGATATTATTAAATTTAAATTTATCTTTCAATACAAGGGACTCTTTGATAAATCCTAAATAGTATATCGTCATTATAATATGGATATGGATTTCATTGATCATATAGATAGATTCAATTGTATTACTTTCTATTTTCTAGCTTTCATTTTCTAGTTCTTATTAATAATGTAAATTCGCTTCATCTATTTCATATGCAAGCGTATTAATTAGTTTATTGACTTTTTCAATTATAATTTGATTATTCTCAAGCAGACTTTTTAGATAATCAAGGGATTGTTAAAATATTGGAATAAAGTTGAACAAATTTTGAATTTATGAGTTTTATTTGTTTGTTTCATTATCTTTATCATTTTTCTGTTTATATAATGCATAGAACTGCCAAAATTATTGATCTGGTAATTTGTCTTGATTCATAAGTTATTGCTAAAATTCAGCAAGTTCATTTAAGCCGATTTTTGAAAATTCTTTTAGAAATTTCAATGTTTCTGAATTTGTTCTATTAGGGAAGCTTATACATTTCCCTTATACTTCTTCTTATTCGGATTTATATGGTAATTATTCAATACATTAATGTTTTATTAGATCTTTCCATTTATCCTTTCTCTTAGATTAATTTGCTATACTTGATAATAAAATATTCATATCTACAATTGGTCTGTATGTTAGTAACTCAGAGATCAATTTAATCCAGCAACAATGTAGCATCCAATCTTATGAATTTTTAATAAATTAAATGTACAAATCATTTAATTAACCTTTAATATTCTGTTGTTAATGTCTTTAAGTTATTTATGAAACAATATTCCATTTCAAACCTTCAAAAATATTATAGACTTCATAATTCTCAATTGGATTTTTTATTTTACCTACAAATTTTTGTAAAATTTCTTTGACATTATTAAAAATTTATTAAACAAGTTTATCACTTATTTCACATTTGGCAATTGATTAAAGAATACCCAAAGTAAAATTATTAGATTTCTCAGACTTTGTGGGTATGTGAGATAAAGCAGTCTTCATTATTGAAATCTCAAATTCTATACCAAATTCCCAACATTGTGTGACATTAGTATTAACAAGACTTTCGAACTCTTTTAAGTAATTTTCTAATTTTTCTTTGTAACTTGAATTAAGTTTTTCATCCTCATGCTTGCTGTAATAGCAAAATAATACTCTTACTAGCACATTACATTGTGATAAAACTTCTATACATATATATCCAGATATCGTTATATAATTTAAAATAGAATTTAACAATAGTTCTAAGGATGTTTTAATAGCTCTTATAAATTTAGTTGCTTATTACTAATCTAAACATAGTGTATTAAAGTGTTTTTGATTGTTAATAAACCATTAGATGGAGGAAATCACTCTTAGTTTGTCCTGCTTATTATACACTGAAAGTGCTTTTGAATCAAGAATTTTAGAATATTTCTCCATCAGTGGGCCAAAATGTGCAGGGATTGATTCAAGTACAACTATTTTATAAGAGTAGGTCCTTGAATTGTTTATGCAACAACCTCCTCCTCTTAAATTCTATTAATAGAATTAATTTGTTAAATTTTTTCCATTACGCATGGCCATATTATTTCTACCCAAAAATTAAGAATCCAAATTATCTAAATGAATACCTCCAAAAAGAATCGAAGATAGGTTTGATTTATCATAATTAGTTTCGCTGTTCATTTCTTCGATTGAATTGATTATTTGATTTATAAAAAATATAACAGAATCAATCGCAATACTAGATTCGTATTTATATAAATATTAATAGAAAATAAAATGGTTTTATATTACATTATTTTCTACATTGTGAGATGAAGGGTTAGCTAAGATACTTAAATTATTCTTACGGTTATAAATCTGAATATTTCGACATCAATTGATTCTATTATCAATTCATTTATTTATTTCAAATCTATCGCTTGATCCATATTGAGGAAAAGAATGCATTGAATTGCATAAGCATCAATCGCTAGAAAGTATGATAGTTGATTTTGATGAACAATTTTACACCCAAAGTGAAGCAGATTCTTATGTATTTTGATTTGGCTTTAATCATTTTTGCTTTTTCGGAGAATTTTATTAGGTACCCTCTGTTATGTATGTATTTCCTTGGTCATGTATTCCTTTTGATGATTTATTAATCAAGATGAAGTATGAATAAAAACAGCTGCATTTCGCTATTACACTATTCCTTTTGATTCTTATTTAATTTCTAAACTTAATACAAGCGATTATTAAAAAGATGCTTCATGAGAAGTATAATTCTTTTATTTGTGATTGTTCTTGTGCTTATGACAAATACTTAGTGCTCAAGCATTTTATCTTCAATTATATGAATAAAGAATGTAGATTGCAAAAAATTTCCTAACGGTAATAAAGAGATTTAAGTGACTATTGTAATATTAGACCAAAAATAATGGAAACTACAATGTTATTTATGTTATTTATACTTTATCCAAATGATAGGATTAGAATATTATTCTTAAAAAATATAGCCCATAATTACGAAGTAATTTTCCTTTTAAGATTTATTGTGAATACTTAGAAGGCCGAAATGATGGAAATTACTCATTCTTCGCATTAATCATTACTTACTATATTGGTAATCTTACTTTAGAGAATAAAAATTTATAAACAAAATTTTATTAAGAAATACTATTATCTAAATAAAAATGTTATGATAGAACTTAAAGATTGCACTACAAAATATAAACTGACAAGACCATATGAAGAATGTAATTAAGGTTTAAAATATATATATATAAATAATTCAGAATTCAAATCATAATATCACTTATAAGACTTCAAAGCAAATATCAAGAAGACGAAACTTAAATGAAAACTCGATATTGAATTAACTTTTATTATTTGCAATAGTAAGAATATTTTGAAAGGGAAATCTGCTCAAAAAAGTGAATCTATAAATCAATTTCAATTATAAATCAGTTGAAACTATATTTGAATTCCTTCTTACCTTATATTTCATATATTTTTAATTCTGATTAAAGACTTGAAATTTAATTTATTTATCATAGTAGATTTATCTATATTAATCCCGGTAATAAATTAATATATAAAACTATTGTATTATTTATAAAAGCAACAACTAAACAATGTATTTAAGAGATACACATTTTTTAATAATATTTAATAAATATTCTTTTTAAATACTAACATTTTCATAATTAAAGGGGATAAAATATTAACTTTATGAAGAAATAAAAAGTTATCATTCATTGTTGTTTTAAATTAATAATTCTTAAGGTTTTAAATGATATTGTGATTTGTTTAGAGAAGCGATATTTGATACTTTAAATTTTAACTCACAAGCTTGACATCAAAGTGATAATTTCAAAACAATAATTATTTTAGAAGAAATGAACAAGCCTTTAGAAGTTTGTTTGCATATATGTTTTAAAGTAAGAATAATTAAGTTTAAATTTCATTTATTATGACAGTCCAGACTAACAAAATAGTTTATAATGAATCCAATTCATTTACAAAAATTCAAGTAACATAAGTTTGGAATGAAATGATCACTTAAAATATCAAATATATGGTCATTTATGATAACAATTTAAGGGCCATTTCCAATCAATTTGAAGAAAAAATTAATAATAATCACAAAAAGTTCATGAAATTGCTTAGATAACAAAACCTAATATATATGACAACAATTTTATTTAAACTGTAAAAAAAAATTTGATATTTCATAATTTTAAACTATTTATTATTTTATTATTCTTACTTTGTCGTATAGAGGATAAAGAGTGGTTATTTTTAAAATCTTTACTGGTTGAGTTCAATTTACTGGAACAAAGAATTAACTTTGTTTCTTTCCTTAGAAATTACATTCCATCAAATGCTAATGAATAACTGAGAACTTGTATTTGTTAAATAAATGAAACATTTTACATAAATGTTAATTATTTCTAATATCTAAAATCAATTAAGTATATCATCAAATATGATTTGTGATTAATTTATATTGATTAGAATAAGAAACATATTTTACAATCAAAAGAGTTCATTTGATAATTTATAAAATGATCCTAAGCTCTGAGAATCAAATTGTATTTAAATAGTATTTATCACCTTTACATTTGTGATATTACTTCTCGGATCAGCGATTAATATTGAAATCTCTATAAATAGTAATTAATTTTCAAATTTATTTGTTAATTTTTTTAGGAAACACTTTTTTAATTAGAGAAGTATCATCATTAGTTATAATTAAAAAAAAATCTGACGAAATAATTTTTAATTTTTAGTTTATAAGATATAAATCATAAAACAAAATCTTTTTAAATTATAAAAAGAAAATAAAATTGGAGCTTGGAGATTGCTGACAATAATCTTAAAATATTTAAATGTTGATATCAGAAATTTATGATTTAATAATTGCTACCAAGAGATGATAAACAAAATTGCTGTTATAACTATACTTTGGTTAGCCAAGCAAATAAAAATTTTTATTTTTTCACCTCAATTTTCTTAAAATACAATCAAAAGTATTTAAACTATGCAATATAGCTTTTAACAAGAAGAACGTGATCTAATACATTAGTTTACCAATATCCTGTAAAAATATATAGCTTAATTAATTGGGAAAGCCTTTACATGAATTAACAAGAATATTATATTATTTAAGATGTCCATAAATTGTTTGTGTAACGCTAGAGCGATTCTTATTAAAGTAACCTAAATTAGCATCTGAAATGAAAATAATTGGTTTAGCTTTGGTAACATTTATACCTGTATTAATATATATATATTAATTAATTCAGAAAATCAGTTAAGATTATTAAAGAATTATGAGTAAGATTATTAATACTATTGAAAAAATTGATCTATTTAGTGTTCCTATTTGTCATTTATCTAATAACAATAACTAAAAGTACTAAAGTAAGCTTGAAGAAATAGTCACAATTGCTTTAAGTAGTTTAAGTTTAGCATATTTTTAGATATGATTCACCCATTATAAGTTCGAAGTAAAAAACAATAGGTTATGCTGAATTGAATTATAAGAATCTGTGATTGAATTAATCTTGGAAGATTTCATAGGAGATGTTGAAACATTTAGAAAAGAAAATAATATCATAACTCCAACCCTATAAAATTGAATTAAATAATGTTAATCTTGTTTTAAATACATTGGATTCTTCTGATGAAACATAAGAAAAACAAGTATAACATGCAATTGTACCTTCAAGTTGCTCTAATTTTTATAAATGGAGCAATTGCGCTGGCGAACTAATAATTGATTAATACTTTTCGAAATTTCATGACTGTTATTCATTAAAATACAATTAAGTTAATTAAATCTAGAAAAAAAATGATTTAGAACAATTTACAAAATTATATTTATACAAGTTTTGACTCTAAGAGCCCTTGTACTCTTAAATAATGTTGAAGCAACAACAATCAATAATAGTATTTTATTTAATTGTTATGTACATTTTAATTTCTTCAATAATTATGAGTTAATTACTAAAGAGACTGATAAACAATATCTAGCAAATGTAATAAATGCAACCTCAGATTACAAATATGAAATCGAGAGTAATGGTTGTTACCTAATTAGTATTGATAAAAATATCTACCTTTGAGGAAGGAACTTATCCAAAATTAGGGTTTATTTTAGGTACAATAGTCTAAAAAAAAGAATAAATTGAAATGCAAGTTTGTACTTCCTTTATTGGTATTATTTTAATACTAATACAATATTTGCAAATGCAAAGTAATTTAATTCACAAATAACTTCAAAAATGTTAAAAGGAAAGAAAAATGATTCATTATTAGGAAGGGGAGGTTTTTAAATTCTCTTACTCTTAATTACCTAGATAATTTTGTTGAACTTAAGATACATTTCTTGAAATTAAAAAATGGTTTATTCTAATTTCATCTTCATAAATAAAAACAACTATATCAGGATGATTTATGTTCTTAAATTCTTTACTAAGTTATTAAAATCGATATAAGGTTTGATAATATTGATGAAAGGATTACATTTGTTTATCACTCTCGAAATGAAAATTTAACTTTAAGTTAATAGGATTGGGATTATAATTTAGTTGAATTTAAAAATTTTATCTAATCATCATTAAATCTGAATGAAAATTCTAAGAATTTTCAAAAAAAAGAAATGATATTTTCTTTTAGAAAATGGACTTCTCTCATGTGAGCTAAAATTATCATTATATAAGTCTAGATCTATAAGAATTGATTGAGAGATCATCTTACGATCTTAACCTTATTAATCTATATATCAATTAATCTTCTTCATAACCCAGATTGCTTTAACAATTTCAACCTTTCTTATCGATGCCTCATGAATTATGATCACAAAAAATTAATAGCAACCTGTTTGCTAGTGGATCCAAACATTCTGCATCCCTATGTCGAAATGTAGTAATATAAGCACTTTTTGAACTTTTATTAGTACTATTGATTAATTTAGAAAAAATTACTTAACTTTAGATTTCGTTTTATATTTTAAGGTCTGATAATTAGAAAGATCCATTCAAAATTACCTTATACAATACTTCTTATAACTTCTGTTTTGTAGCCTGTAAGATTTGCAATGCAGTTACTTTTATAGAGATTTGAAGGAAATTATTTCAAAAAATTGCAGCATGGATGCAGCTTTTCTGTCAATTTGATATTATTAGCTGCTAGACATCATTCATTCTATTTGAAACAGTTATATCTGACATTTATAGAAAGAATTCATATTAACAATAATTCTAACCTCATAAAAAAAGTCTAAATTATTAAGTAATGGCAAATTATAAATTGCGACTTATAATTAAATTAATAATCTAAAAGTTGTTCAATTTAATAACAAAAAACTTTCTAGATACAGATTATGAATTAAACTTACGTTACCGTTATTTTTTTTTGAACATATTAATTTATATAAAATGATATCAATATTAAATGAAGGAGCAGTAACTTGCTTATCACCTTGATAAGATGAATAATTAATTACTCTCTTTTTTCTTATTATAGTACAAAGAAAATATTTATTTTCTAAGATAATGCTTCCGATACAGAAATTATCTTGGGGGACTTCTACTATGTTATCAATAATAGAATTAATTAAATCTTTGAGGGTGTAATTTGAATTTTTAACAATGCATTCTAGATACTAAATAGTTATTAGAATGAAGCGTTTAATACAGAATACCAAAATTCAATAAAATAATATATTTGATGCTAAAATGAAAAAACTCATTAAGATTTCAAAAAAATCATAACCTTAAGTATCAATTTCGATCCAAATTTAATTATAGTAAAAAAATTTTAAATATACTTTCTTTAATTCAAAATATCAGTTGTTGTGAATGGAATTGCAATTAATATATTAAATAGGAAATTGAAAATACTTAATTATCATAATTCACAACTAAGAAATCATTTTATCCGAAAAAAAACCTAATCTAATTTTAAATTAAATCATTTGTTTAAATCTTGAATCCTTCTCTATGCTAGTCTAATTTACAAGTACCAACTTATAATTCTATTTTAATTATTCGAGTTAAATTTGGAATAATCTTGGTCAATATGATTTAATATTCATAAAGCCTACTACTAATAAGATTCTAAATTGGGTACCTGAAATAAAATTGGTATTTTCTTGAAAGAGTTTATTTGGAATGTCAAAATTCTATTGAATACTCATAATAAAATAACTTCATTATATATAATTAATCAAATAGAAAAATAACTTTCTTTCAGCAGCTTTGTTGTTCATCTATATTGAATTAGTGATTAATTAAATTTTTAAAAGACAGATACAGCAATTAAATCAACCGTAAGAGGAAATTATTTAAATACGAATAGAGGAGTAGTAATCTACTCAAAAACATAAAATCATATTGAAGGAGGTAACAAAGGAAGCTGTTTATGTGATAATAATTACATAGTATAATATAGATTTGGACATACAATAAGCCTGATTGGAACTATAACAAACCTATTAATTAAATACTTTAAAAATTTGGTTTGGGGGATCTAAAAACAACTTTCTACTCAATATAGGCTTTATAATATTCAATAATATAGAAACAATAATTATGAAAGTAGTCTTGGACAATCAATAACTAGTATTAAATTTCCAGATTAGTAATTTAAAAACTCAAAATAAATTAGTTACATTAAATACCAAAAATAAAATCACTGATTAATTATATTAAATGTAAATGGCAATACTTAAGATATTGGACTCAACATCATCAAAGCAGAAGCTTAATTTAGGCTCTAAAAATACATGTGAAATAATTTATCATAATTTATTCAATTTATTTTTATCTAAATATCTTGCATTTAATGCAATCTAGCAATTATCATTCTTTCATTTGATATTTATTTCTAGGATTGTTTTAGAAGGATTGTTGTAAATATTCTTAATGTTAGATTTTGGATTATTATATAAATTCAATTCCTTTGTAAAAATTTTTGGATGAATTACATTTTTTTCAAGAAACCACGATAAAATTTAAATTTAATTGAACTAATAAATCTTGAAGCAAATTATTTTTCATTAGGTTTAGAATTATAGGAAAAAATTTCTCTTAATATAATTTTTTTTAACTTGAATTTTAGTGAGGTAATTTTCTTAAGATAAAATCATAAGAGAAGAAACATTAAAACAACTTATAAATATGTGAAAATTGGCTTTATTTATCAATCCAAATTAACATGATACTCTCATTTTTTAACCTAAAACTTAGATATTACCACTTCAATTAAAGAAGATAATCATTATATTTCAAATTATTCTTGAAATGTTTAAAAAAAAAAATTTTCAAAAGAATTAAGATCAAATATTACTATTGCTAAAATGCTAATACCCGGTTCCCAATCGTTAAAAATCATATATACATATTGTAATAAGAATTCTAGTTTCCATATATGTGAATCAATCTAATAGATGCAGGACCTAAACACTTGATACTGGGGANTACTCTTGTACACAATACATTTTCTTTTTTTAAAATTAATAATGAATTTCTATTACTATATTTTGAGTTTTATATTACAAACCAAAAGAATCTAACATTAAAATATTATGGAAGATAGATAAGCGATTTAGTATTGTAAATTGTACAAGGGAAACTCATTAACCTTGTGCATAGTTGATTTCTTAAAATATAGAATAAAATAAATGATCACCAGCTTCAAATAATCACCTAGATATGCATTTATGATTAAACATTCATATGTTCAATTTAGTACTTTCAAGCATTTAAATCTTTAGCATTGAATTACTGAACTCACAGAGGGTTAAGAATTATGTAAGTTTAAAGAGTGAAACATTTTCTAAATTAGATTTATTCAGGCTTGTGTTTAAAATTACTCTCGCTTTTAACTGATATTATTTCTATAAATATGTAAAGTTTTCTGAAAATAAGAGATCTCTTTCTCAGTTGAAGAATTTCGAAGCATTACAGATATTCTACTTACACAAATTAAAAAATTTTTAGAACCATTTTGTTGAGTAAACATTCACAATTAACAGTTGTTTAATGACTTTTAATTCTATTTTAGACCCTTCTCTAAAATTAAACTACCTTTAGATTTAAATAATGATCTTAAATAATATCCACTATAATCAAAAACTATCCTTTCAAGGCCAGAGCTCCTAAAGCTTCTAAATTAGGATTTTAGGAAATTTTTAGATTGGTAGAGCTACGAATAGTGAAAAGAAATATCACTTTCTGGAAGAACATTCTATTAACTAGTTGAAGGGTTATCTTTATAACGATTATTTGAAGATGATATTTCTACCCTGCCTAAACACAGGATTTTAAAATAATTCTCACCGAATGGATATAACGAAATTTATGTTAAAATAGAAAGATATCCTGTGTGTTATAATAAGCTGCTCTATCTCTCTTAGTGTTTGTGCCATAACATTAAAACGTTTAAAGTGAAAATAATACAATTATTTAAAAATTTAGTTAAAAATTTAATGTCTAATTGGGTTAAACTCAAAGAAATAGATTAGAACAGTTTTGTTATTTTCTAACATTATCTTCAGTAATTTCTTAATTTCATAATGATTTAAAAAATTGAACTAGTTGACTAATATTATCGTTGTGTAGATATTAATTAATTTGTAAAAAAAAAATCAGTTTGAGGTAAGATTACATAGTTCTTATCTGAGCGATTAATGGCTGTTACAAAATTATTATTGAAAGTATCCTTTGGATGTAATTCATATAGAACTTAATTAAGATTATTGTTAGGGATGGATATAATTATGATCTCTAAATATTAGGGGTTAGAATACTTAATGATGATTAATATATCTTTTCAGTCTTTATTAATCTCTAATACTTTTAATATCAATTGAAAATAATAAATAGCTGTTGTTAAATATTACCAAGATTAGAGTAGAGTAATTGTAAAAATCATTCAATCCCAATGTTTTAACTATGTTATCATTTAAGATTATTAGTAAGTTTAATTTTATTTTTTAAATTATTTAAATGTATCTTTCTTCTTACCTTTGTTATTAATTGTATCATTACCTTTTTCTAAACTAAAGATCTTTCTAAACTATTAGTAATCTTTATTACTTTATAAATATTTTTAAATTAAGCTTACTGTACTGTTTAGATTATAAATTTTATGTAGTACCAGTTGTTTATGACATCTCAAGAAATACTATATCTTTTCATATTTGTAAATTAAAATGGTGTAATCACTTGCTTGAAAACATGTAATTATCTATCTTAAGAAATGAAGATCAAAAAGTTGAAAACAAATTTTATTAAATTGTAATTGTAATATTTGTAATGAATAATCAAATTCACTTTTGCTTTAAGTCTTCTAAAAAGCAACTTCCTTTGGATTTAAACAATGGTTTTAAATCTATCCCTTAATAATTCATGAATTGTCCTTATAGGATGAGTGTTCCTGATGCTTGGAACAAAGGATTCTAGCATATTCTAAGTATTGTACAAAAAGGATTAACTAAATAATAATTAACAATAAATACCATTTGGCAATAAGGAGCAATTCTGAAGTGGTGATTGAAGTATTTCCTTTTAAGTTTTTACAAGTTTAGGAACACTTGAATATTTAGTGGCGTGGATTCTGGTAAGAAA